>JAODAL010001889.1:0-213069 GCA_025379985.1 Phyllomedusa bahiana
ATTTAAAAGCCGTGTGAACATAACCTAAGCGTTAGACTAATGCATTAAAATTCATAATATATTGGTGATCATGTGGTTCCATAGTCAAATCCAATTTTGGGACTAAAAAATAAATAAAAAAGGTTAAAAAATGTTTACTGTTAAATGTTTAATGTTTACGAAAGCGTTCAGCAATTCAATTAATAGGGCTGTTCCACCCCTTCCGGAAAGGGCTTTTTCGGGAGTGGAAAGTGTTGGGGGGGTGCCTACTCTCTGTGTTCCCAGGACAGGTTTGGAGGCCCCTGGAGCCTATAAAAACCCTGATACTGCAGGTGATCGAGGGGCGTAGTTGCTACCAGAAGCTGGAGCAGTAGTGGAGCTGGAGAGAGAGAGACTTGGGCACCCAGAAGCTTAAGGGAAGCCTAAAGTGTATGGTGAGCATACAGTGCTGGTGGTGCTGGACGGTAGAACCAGACCACAGATTAGTGAGGGACTGTGTGTGAATTAGGGGCCAAGGGCCTAGTTTTAATTTTGTTTTTTTTTGTAACGTGCAAAGGAAAAAACTTTTTGGGGGCCAGTTTTAAAAAAATATATTGTGGGCCCAAGTCCGGCTTACCAAGTGTTACACTTGCCGTCAAAACATTGCCCAATCAGTGTGACAGCAGTTGTCAGGGGCATGCCCCCTTTGAAAACACCCTTTGACATTTCAGTAAAATTTTTTCTTAGAAGAAAAAAGAGAAAGCAAAACAAGATTTAAAAAAAAAAAGTTTACCTGAATAGTTATTTCATATAGACACATTGGGAAGGGGCCCATACCTCTGTTTTAAGTCTGTTTATTTTTCCCCAATTTTCATTTAATTAAATAGTACACACCTATAGCTGTAATATGTTGACCTTACATAGGGCAATATATGAAATTGGCAGATTCACTTTTACGCAAGTGTGAAAAGTGTCTTTTATACCACATTTCCAGCTAATAATAAAAAATTTAAAAAATAATTTTTATATAGGGCCAAAAAATTCCCGAGCCCCTTAAAATATAGATGGTAAAAGCACAGACAAACCAGACATTACTTATAAAAAAGTATTACAACAGACAAAAGGTGTGGGGCCCCCTGCTCGAAAGCTTACAACTTTTTGGATTATGGGTGAAACAAAGGTAAAGTGCTTGGTTTACAAGGGCCCCCAACCATTTTACAAAAATATGGGTAGTATACAAAAAAAGGGAGAACCTGCCACCCTGATAGTATATCAGAAAATTTCCTGTGGGGCCAAAGTTCAGGAAGTGTGATTGTGACGAATTTGGGGTTAACAATTAGGTACTTGGGAAGGCCTGCCTAAGAAATGATTTTTCAGAGGCACTTAAAACTGTGAGGGTGTGAGTGTCCCTATACATCGGGAAATATGTTCCAGAAAAATGGTGAAATACGTGCAAAACTTGGAGACGGCAGGGAGGTTTCGGATGATGAGGTGTGTAATTCAGATCATAGAAAGGGGGAGAGCCCCGGGGTAGATGGTAACAGAGATGGGGGGGAATTAGAGGAGGTAGAGCTGAGGAGAGCCTTTTTGGGTAGAGTGATGATTTAGTTGTTTCTTACTAAATAGCACCAGTGCAGTCAGACAAGGGTAGGGGCATCGTTTGCGCTGGAAAGAAAGACAAGCCGGCTGCTGCATTCAGGACAGATTGGAGAGGGGGAAGTTACAGAGAGGGAGACCGAAAAGCAAGAGTTACAGTATCAAGACGAGAAAGAATAAGAGCAAAAATAAGAGTCGGGTTTTTTTTCCATAGAAAAGAAAAGGAGGGATTCGGAGATGTTCAAAAGGTGCAGGTGTAGGGGGGGCAAGGGTTTGGGTATGGGGGCGAAGGAAAGTCAAATCTAGTATTACCCCAATACAGCGGGCCTGTTCCTGGGAGTTATGGGGGGCCCACACACTGAAACGAAATAGCAGGGTAGGGTTGTTAGTAGACGTGAGATGACTAAAATTCAGTTTTAGGGGGTTTTTTTTTTAGATAGAGGAAACATGATGTCAGACAGCAACAGACAATCACGGGTGTTTAAGCAGGGCAGGAGTGATGTCTCGGGGGGAGGTGGAAAATTTCGGTGTCACAGAATGAAACCCAAATTTTCTGATGGTTTGCCCAATGGGGGCTGTGTAGATTAAAAAAGGAGAGGACCTAGAACGGACCCTGTAAAACCCCGACAGCAGGGGAAAGAGGAGGGGAGGGGGAACCCGAAAAGAGACACTAAAGGAGCGGTCAGAGAGGTAGGAAAAACCCAAAGAGGAGGGGTGCCCCGGGAGGCCGGGGTGCGATATGCAGGAGAAGGGGATGATTACAGTGTAAAAATCGCAGAGAGACCGAAAAAGCAACAAGAGTATTACCCTGAGATTTTGCTGGGGGATGTCTTTTGAATTTTTGTAGACAGTTTCTTTGGGTGTAAAGAGCAAAAACCCTGATTGCAGAGGGTCAAGACGGGGTTAGTAGGAGTAGGGGTTTTAGACCAACTTTCCCAGGAGTTTGAAGATGAAGGGAGGTTAGAGACTGGCGGGTATTGCAGCGAGGAGGGGCCCTAGGGTTTTTTCATTTAAGCAGTTATAACCATGTTTAAAGGGGGATGGAAAGATCCGTGGATGAGAGAGAGGTTACAGATTGTAGTGAGCTGAAGATGAAGTGAGAAATGGACGGACAAGGTGGGAGAGAATGGGGGGCACTAGAGCAGGTGGTGGGGGGGGGCAACAGGGAAGCCTGGAAACTTTTCTTCTGACGTCGGGTCAGGGGGGGAGAGCAGACTAGAGGAGTGTGGGGAGGGAAGGGTGGGTATTATTTGGGGGTTGTGATGGATGTTTTTTCCGATACTGTCAATTTTTTCTTTTAAGTGAGAACCCGGGCTTCAGCACAGAGGTCAGTGACCGGGGGGCCCGAGGGTTTTTTCGAGGAGAGTGGAAGGATCAAAAAAAGGGGTTTTGGGGTTTTTGTGTAAGGTTTAATGGGGAGGGAAAATATTTTTGTTTTTGGGGCAGTGAAGGGGAGAGTGGTAATCTGTGCATGAATTTTTAGTGGAGAAAGTCTGCAGATGGCAGTCTGAGGCATTGCCAAGGCTGCCGGGACTGACTCTGGTGGCGCGGGTTTTTGAGTGTGCCAACATGTCCAGGGTGGTTTAGGATTTCATTGTAAGTTTAACACCAGGTCAGGGCAGGAGAGGGAGGGGATTTGGGGGACGTGAGGGCTGTATGGGTAATGATTTCCCAGTGTTTATAGAGTGGGAAATTTTTGAATGGTATGAGTAGGTGTGTAGAGAAGCGAAAAATTTGGGGAAAGTGAAGGAATAATTTATGATCAGGGTTCATAAGGGGAGTTGGGGAAGATTTGAAATTGACAAGCCGAAGAAACCAGATGAAGAAGTTCCCATCCTTGTAGTTGGGGGGTAGGAAACGCGAGAGGCCAAAAGAAGAGGTTATGAAAAGAAGACAAGAGGGAGAAGTAGACATGGGGTCATCATGGGGGTTTGAAAAACCCAGATGAGAGTGGTTTTCAGTAAGAGAAGTGGGGGACCCGGGACAAAAGATCCAGAAACTTGGGGGGGAGCCGGGGGGGGCTGTACAGAACCGCGACTCTAAGAAAATGGCCCAAAAGGGAGGATGTGGACCCCAAAGGAGGGGAAAGGAGGGAGGATGGGAGGAGGAATGACCCGGTAAGTGCATGTGGGGAAAGAAGTAGCCAACCCCTCCAACCTGCTGTTTTCAGGGCTGGGGGGGTGGGTAAAGGAAGGCCGCCCTAGGTGAGAGCGGGAAGGGAACGGTGTTGATTGTGGAGCCAAGTTTTGTGGAGAGGAGATTGAGGGAGTTAGAGGGAACAGGCATGAACAAGTGAGTTTGTTACAGATGGATCGGGCGTTCCCAAAACACATTTAAAAGGGACGGAAAAGACGTCAAAAAATTTATGCAGGTTAGCAGGTTTCTATGGGAGGCAGAAAAAGGAGGTGGGATAAAAGGAAAAAGGGAAGTGGGCCGGGGTTGGGGGAGATGTCTCCGCCGAAAGCAGGGAAAGAAAATGATCCCAAAATGGTTCAGTGATGAATTTAGCCGTTTGTGCACACCCCGAAAGTGATGTTTGGGTAGTTAAAGTAGTAATTTGTGCTGGGGGGCGTGCAGGGGGAGGGAAGGAGAGAGGACTAATGTGGGCAGAGTTGTTTGGAGGGATGATGGGGGTAGACAGGACAAAAAGGCCAAATTTTGATTTTCAATAGTAAGCTGGCGATAAGCTGAGGTAGAAAGCCCAGTTACTTTCAAAAATAAGTTTCTGCCCACTTCTGTCATAATTCGGTCAAAATTCATCATCATTTCAAAAGCTGTCAGTTAAAAAATGCTGGAAATTAAAAAATGCTGGCAGACCAAAAGGCTTCAATATATATAGCTACTACAGCCATATACAGTGATACTATGAGATACAAGTTTAATTTGTTCTGGTTTAATTAAGTGTATTCGCCTTGAAAGTCAGATGAAGATGCTGCCGGAGATGGAGGTGGTGGAGATCGCTAAACTTAAACCCTCCGTTTTTTCCCCTTCACTTAGGGTGGGTTCACACAATGTTGCTGTAATGGCAGATGGTTTGCAGAGCAGATTACTTGTTTAAAATACACGGATGGCTATAGAATAGAAGCTTTGAGTAGGAGCTGCTGCAATGTATGTCTGCTCTCTTTCACTCTTAACTCAAATATTTGCTCTTAAAGGGGTTTTGCCAAGAAGTAAAATTGACGTGTGAAGCTTTCAAATTAAATAACAAACATTTTCACCATTCATCATTATTAAAAATTCTGTAGCGTTTTTGTTTTAGCTGCTCCTTTAGTGATCCATTGTTTACAGCTCATCTCCAGGGGATATGACCAGGGCTGAGTGCTCCTCAGTCCTGGTCAGACATGCTCAGACATCACCTCTCCTCTCAGGCAGCTACTGAGTGTTCAAACACCAGGTGCTGTCATTCTACTCCCGTCCTCTGTGCTCCTTAGTAATTAGTCAAACAGTGCAAATAAATAAAAAGAAACCTCATTGAGGTCTGTGCATTGATAAAGAGAATTAAAAAAAAAACACAGGTGTGGTTCCTGCAGGGATTTGAACCTAGGAACCTTGTGCCTTAAGGCAAAAACTTTACCTCTCAGCTACTTACAATTCTATACATAAACATACCTTTCTTTGACTACGGAGAGGAAAGGCCTGGTGATGTCACCCTGCTGGGTCACATGATATGCAATTCAAACATCACACACGCCCCCTTCTCACCACACAGAGCTGAAGAGCTGGATGCAGGAGGTATGAAATGAGATCGTGGCAAAACCTTTTAAACCCCCCAAAAGAAAAAAAAAGGGCCCAGGCACGATTTTAAATTAAAGGGTCAAGATGTTTTTGGGCCCCAAGGTCCCCATGGTTTTTGGGGTCTTTATTAAGGCTGAAACTTTTGGGTTTCCCTACCCAGGGGGTAACTGAACAACAAAATCTAAATCAAATGGGTTATCCACTTTATAATTTTTTTAAAATTTATATACATAAAATGAAAACCCTTTGGAAATTTTTCTTTTTTTAAAAGGTAAAAAAACATTCTTTTTCCTGTATCTCTTTTTAATCATTTGCTTTGGGGAACCCTTACCTAGAAAAATTGGTATGGGCCCACATTCCAGTCTTTTTATAATGGCTCCAAAAGATTTTATGGCCCCAACAGCCATGTGCCCACCACACATGTGAATTAACATCTGATAACACTGTTCCGGTAACAGTAGTTTATTAAGAAGCAGAACTCCTCCAGTATTGCTACCCCTAGCAGCATCTTATTCGGGGTCAGTTCTGTTAAACAGCTGCCACTTTTTTCTCTTTTTGTCAAACGTTTGGGCCTTTTTTAAAAACAGCTAACTTGAGTTTTTACGACGGGAAATTCATTCCAAAGGGACAAAAAAAGTGACTGTACCATTTTTTTTCTAGGTATGGGCCGACAGCATTGGTGTAAAATGTATGGGAAAAGAATTTTGAATACACGTACACTCACCGGCCACTTTATTAGGTACACCTGTCCAACTGCTCTTTAAACCCTTAAATTTCTAATCACCCAAACACATGGCGGAAACTCATTGCATTTAGGCATTAGAACATGGTCAAGCCCAACTCCTGCAGTTAAAAACCCGACATCAGAAATGGGGAAGAAAGGTGTTTTGGGGTGCCTTTAAACGTGGAAATGGTTTTTGGGGCCCAAAGGGCGGGGTCTGAGCTTTTCAAAACTGCTGATCTCCGGGGTTTTTTCCACACACAACCATCTCTGGGGTTTTAAACAGAGAATGGTCTGAAAAAAGAAAAAAACACCGGGCCCCTTTGGGGGGGAAATGCCTTGTTATGCCAGAGGTAAAAGGAAAAGGGGGCGGGCTGGTTCGAGAAGGGGGGGGGAAAAGGCAACAGGGGAACCAAAAAAGCCCCCCCTTTTAAAAACCCAAAGGAAACAGAAGAGAAATCTCTAAACGCACGGGAAAACGGCAAAACTTGAGGCAGAGGGGCCAAACAGCAGCAGAAGACCACCCCGGGGTCCCAAACTCCTTTCAAAAAAAGGGAACAGGAAACTAGGCTCCAATTTCCCCAAGCTCATCGAAATTGGACAGTAGAAATTGGAAAAACGTTCCTGCCCCTGATGATTTTCGATTTCTGCTGCACATTCGGGTGGTAAGGGCAGAATTTGGGGTCAACCCAAAATGAAAGCAAGGATCCATCCTGCCTTTTTCAACGTTTTAGGCTGGGGGTTGGGGGGTGTCCCCGGTGTGGGGAAAAATTTTTTTGGCCAAATTTTGGGGCCCCCTTTGGGACCAATTGAGCATCGTTGCAACACCTTGTTGAATCCCATGCCACGAAGAATTTAAAGGGATTTTTGAAGGCAAAAAAGGGGGCCCCAAACCCCTTACAACATGGGGTACCAAAAAAAGTGGGGCCGGGGATTGTATATTAAAAAATTTGAAAAATTGTATGATTTTCTGGGTTTAATAAAAAAAAAATAAAAAAAAATAACAAATTTGGGCAACCCCTTTAAAAAATTTGCAGAACGGGGATCTACACTGAACAGCCCCCTTTTAAAAGAAAAAACCAATCTAGGAGCACATTGGACCTCCTTTAGCTTTCAGAACTGCAGTGGTTCATTGTGGTGTAGATTCCTCTAGGTAATGAAATTATATTGTGGCAATATTAGCCCATGCAGTCAGGAGAGCTTCTCCCATTTGGCAAATTAGATGGAAGTAGTAACATGCTCTTAACCGACTGGTTTTATGTCCTAACATAAATGTTTTGTGGGAAAAAAGTCTGGAAAAATCCCTTAAAGGGAAAGGGAAAAAAACTATCATGGTCCCCGAAAGTAATCCCCTGACTCTATGAAACCCCTTTTGGCTGATACCCCTTTTTACTAAAAGTTTTCCTTTTTTTTCCAAAAGTTTAAACTATGGGAAAACAGAAACTTGGTCACTTACAATGCTTGAAAAAGCTCTGTTGCCCAAAGGTCCATCCACAGATATTAGCGGATCAAGACACAATCAAGGACTGGGCAATGTTTTTCCTACAATCTGATCCAATTTTTGAACTTTTTTTTCCCCCCTGAAAAACTTGCCCGTTTTTTTTTTTTTTTTCCCTTAGACAGCAATGCACTCAAACTGTCGTCCCGCTGGGTTTTTTGGCCCCCTTCCTGCTTTGTAACTGTCCCGTTTTTTGGCACCCTTGGTTTTAGTACCACCTTGTATTTGGCTTTTAGTCTGCTTTACTGTGCACCGATTCCCGATTCTCAGGGCAATTTTTAACAATCTTCTTTGATTCCAAATTTTTTTTTTTTGCCCCCCCAAAATTTTTATGGTTTTATAGGGTTCCCGAAAGGAACGTACGACCGAAGAGGGAGTAGGGGGACACAGACATGAGTCCTATCATTAAAACCCCCCCCACCCTTGGGCGCTACTTTCTTGCTGTTCCAAACCCAAAATTGGGCACGAGACTGGGCGAAAGTTCCCTGCTTATGCCAAAGGTAAAACAGAGACAACATGGGGACAAAACAAACACAGAAGAAAACGTCAAAATGGAAAAGGATCAGAACCAAACGGGCAAAAGTGGTACCAACTCAGCAAGAAGACAAGTATCAGAAGAACAAGCTAGAAATCAGAAAACCAAAAACAATCCAAGGGAAACACTACTAAATCTAACTAGCCCTTTAGGACCTGGTGGGGGTTAGTTCTAGAGCTCACTGTTGAGTCTCCCCAACTTAATCTACCTGGTTGTACATTATGTCATTCCAAAATACACAAAACAGAACATGTTTAACGCACCCTCGCCCATATTTTATGACGGGGAGGCGCAGAAGCCCGAACGGCCATGGATATAACAATTCCCTTATACTAAATGTTATTCCTCAATAACACCATTCTCAGTATCCTCTCAACACCATTGTATGAGAAAACACCACAAGGCTGGCAAAAATACTGGCCTTGGCTAGTCTAACAATAATGACTATGCCTCGTTCGAAGTCACTCAGATCACTTTATCTCTTCATTTTAATGTGGATTCAGGCTAAAATTGATCTGCAGAAACTGTGCTCACTTGATTTTATACTGCACTGTGGGATTTCAGTTTCCATGTGGGAAATTCTAATTGTGAAAGGCCGGGTTTCTCTATTAAAGTGGCCATTCATTGTAGATATTCAAAATACAGACCATAAACCCTTAGAGCAGAGTCCCACAGGGCAAGGATTTATAATTGGCTTTTTAGGGTGGATTCGGATTTTCAAAACTGTCAAAGACAAACTGTAAAACCATCCCCAAAACTTCACTAGAAAATCCGAGTTGCAGTCTACACCATTAGTCAGATTTCAAAATCGTAGTTTTTAAAAAAAAAAAAAAACTTGGAACATGTTCATTCTTCTGTCATATTTTACACAGAAAACAGCAGAAAATTTATTATTAAAGGGGTTGTCTCACTACATCGATTCATCTTACCTCAGTCCTGATTTCTTGATTTCATTTTGAATCCAGGGGCGTGTTTACTGTCTTCCAGTAGGCTGCAGTAGAAGCCAGGTCTGTAGCTATAGCAACCAGTACTGGCAGCCTATCAGGAGAGATTGAACAGGTCTGTAGCTATAGTGACCTGAGGAGCTGATGCAGCCCATACAAGAGGGGATATCTAGGAATAGGTAGGATACAGTTTATGGACACATATTGCAAAGTGACTTGTTTTTGCAAGATCTTTAACATAAAAAGCAATCCTTGTAGTGAGACAACCCCTTTAAGTCAATGGGATGGCATGAAAAATGACCAGAAAGATTTATTGTCGTTTTTTTGGCACGTTTTTTGCCACACATTCTGGTCAGAAAACTCTATATTGCTCTATGATGTCCTGTCTCCTGTCTCAAAAAACAATTGAAAAACCAAATCCAAAAACTGGGCCAAAAAGCGACAACCAAGTGTAAAATACTGTTCAAATACTCGTCGGATTCTGATTCAGAATCCAACATGTATTTTGTCATTTGCTATGTGGATGCACCCTTAAAGGGGTTGTCTCGCTACAAAGAATAGCTTTCAAATTGTAGGGAACACAAAATAAAGACATTTTCCAAATATACTGCTTTGATCATCTGTTTTCCTTGAGGAGATACAAGTGAATTTATGACCTCCCTGGCTATTTCAGTTCCCTCAGTAATGGACCTGTAAACAATTCTCCCCCCTGCTGTTTGTTCAATGTGATAGCAGTGAGTGACATCATCATACAGGTCACAGCAGCATCTGTGCTGCTGGGCAGTAAAAAGCTTGATTTATCTCAAGTAAACAGCACTGTAATTAGGGCTTTTGTTTGAGGGATCAGATAAAAGTCATGTTAGTAGTTTCAGAAGCTTCTGAGCTAATCTGATCTAATTAGCAACTGAAAACACAGAGCTGGATACACCAAGGAGCTGTGTGCAAATTTCAGTCAGTCTGAATCAGGAAGTGACAGAGTATTTCATTCATGCAGCCTATGAAACTCTGTAGGGAGACAACTCCTTTAAGAACTGCCTGGACATGCTCTTCTATTCAGTTTTCTACTGATTATTAATGGCGCCTGGTTTTCAAGCTGTATAGCCGCAAAATTATGCAGCCAGAAATTAATAGGCCCTATGGCGATAGGTTTATAACAACACATCGGCACAGTTTTCAATTATACCTCAGCTGCATCTTAGCTACCAGGCATCTACTCCATGGGCCCTTAGGATATCTTTACATATGGTATTTTCAAAACAGATTTTTGGAGCATTGATATTATAGTCAATAAAGGGGTACACAAAAGATATACAAAATGGGAATGTAATTTCTTTTATTTATCAGATAGAATATTACATATTAAAATCGTAACCTTTAATCAGTAGCAACTAAGAAAACTTTGCAGATCCTCTAAAAGTCATAAATCATATACAGAGTGGAGTCACATTATTATGACCACTTTTGACACTGGCAGCACATGTATGAAAACTGTCTTGGTCTAAAACTCACTTTGTTACCCATAGCAACCAATCAGAGTGCCCCTTTTATATTGTGCTCTGGAAAAAATTAGAGAGGCGCTCTGATTGGTTGCTATGGGCAACAAAGTGAGTTTTAGTCCAAGACAGTTTTCATACATATGTTCATTAAGGAAGTCATTTCATGAGCTGGCTTGGTGGGTATATAAGCCGTGTGATAGGCTGTCTGCACGCATATCCCTCATTGCTGTCAGGGGTAAAGGGGTGATATATCAGAGTTGCAAAAAGTGATGATTTTTTGCTTTCGGGCAGTTGTTCTGAAACTACGCAGGTTGTGCACTGTTTATGTGCTGCTGTGGTGAAAGTGTATTGTGAGTGGATAAATGGCACCATAGTAAGTGACGTGGAAAGCACCGTGACATTGATATGAGAAGTGAATGTTGGGTGAGAGGTGAATGTTGGCTATGAAGGTGTGTAAGGGCAGGCTGACACTACTGTACAGTGGTGCAGCTCACCACCCAAATAAACCAGGGGGCTACAAGATGTGTTTCTAATAAAACAGTTCAGTGGAGCCTAATAGATTTGGGGCTTTGGAGCAGACGGACGGTCACTGCACATCTGCTAATAAGTTGCATTGGCAGAAAAGGCTTCAATTTTCATAGCAGTAGCGAAATTGGAACTCTACTGATTGGCAAAGGCACTCTCCCCTGATTTGGGTATGAATTCATCCCTGAAAATCACGCACGTACATCCGTACATGCTGATATGTTCTCCTGGGGTGGATGGGATCTTCCAGCAAGACAATGCAACATGTCACACTGTATCTGACATTAGTTAGCAGAGCATAACCAAGACTTCCAAGTTTCACCCTGGCCCCCTAGTTCCCCAGACCTGAACCCAATTGAGCATCTGTGGGATCACCTCGATCCACCTATGGATCCTCCCACATGCACCCTCCAGAGCTATGGGATGTACTACAGACAGCATGGCTTCAGATACCTGTGACAACCTACCAAGAACGAATTGAGTCGCTACCATCCTGTCTTGCCGCTGTCCGTGGTGCACATGACGGTTACTTGGGATAATAATAATGGATGGTCATAATAATGTGACTTGATTATTTAGAGTCAGTTGAAATCAGTACTTGCAATGTGTTCTATAGCTTTTAGCCCCTATATTTAAATCTGTCATTTTCCCCAATTCCAAGAAGTCTGTGCTTTTGTATGCTGGTGGCGTATTCATCTATGGAATGTGAAGAAGCTTCAATTCTCCTAACAAACCTAGTTCTCTCAACCTGCAACTGGTCTATACTGACAACCAGGGAAACTTGATTGTTTAGCCATAAAAGAAAGAATTCTCCCTTTCAGTTGAACAGTTTGGGCTGTACACATTGTACTGGTTTACAATATACATGCTACAATTAGTGGTAATAAGAGGCGCTAAAACTGCCCGTAGCCATTGTTGTCCAAGAGATCTTTCAGGTGGCAAATAAAACATCCGTTTCCCTACTGAGATCTAGTTTGTCTCCATTGAAGTTTATAGTATAGGAGAGAAAATGTGCACCTGAGGGGGACATGTATGAAAGCTGTCTAGGTCTAAGACTTACTTTGTTGCTCATAGCAACCAATCAGAGCTCCCTTTTCATTTTTTTCAGACTACTATATAAAAATAAAGTAGGAATCTATTTGGTTGCTATGGGCAACAAAGAAATCCTTAGACCTAGACAGTTTTCATACATGTGGCACTTAACGTTTAAATGTACAATCAGTCAAAGGTTTCCAGCTATTTGGTAATTACAAGTGTGGACTGGCTCACAGGAGAGCATGTGAAAACCAAATGGGCCATTGGGCATGGTGGCCCTCTTGGCATGGGAAGTTTGGGACTTTGTTTTTTAGAGAGGAAGGCAGAAGTCATGTACAGAATGGACAGTCATGTACAGAGGCTGTAGGATGGGCTCAACTCCACTGGTGGGTTCAAAGAATCAACTCTACTAGTGGGCCCCAAAAATCAATTCCACTAATGGGCCCAAATAGTCAACTCCATTGGTGGGTCCTAGACATCCCATTCCAACACTGAGTAAATATGACTTGTATAATATTGCGCTCATAATTCTGAACACTTTCAGTGAATTCATCATGACTATTTCTTCTGACAGAGAGTTGGAAAGTCACACCACTCTTAAAGAAAAGAATCCCCATATATTTTGGTGTAGATACCTTTTTTCCTCTAGACAAAGGGTGCACAACTTGCCACCCCTGGTGACTCTCTCTGCAGCCCCAGCCATCAGGGCCCCAACAGGTTTTGTTTCTGTACTCATACTTACAGTTATAATATGACACTGTTAGGCCGTGTTCACACGGCTTATTCACGGCGGATTTGTGAGCCGGATTGCGCTCGCAAATCCAGCGTGAATAAGGGGCGGGCGGGGGCGGGGTCGGAGCGCGGCGGGGGCGGCGCTCCCGGCCCCATAGACAATGCATTGTTTACGGCGCGTCCGCGCCGTAAATCATATGCATGTCACTTTCTCCCAACGCGGCGGATCGCCGAGCGGGGAGGAGCGACGGAATCCACGGTGCTCTATGAGAGCAGTGGATTACCGTAATTACTCCGACGGATTGGCGCCGTATTGAAGCGCAAATCCGGCGCGGAATACGGCGCCAATCCGTCGGCAAATAAGCCGTGTGAACGGGGCCTTAGGCTATGTTCACAGGCTTAACTGCGGGATGTAATTACGCCCCGCAATTACGCCGTGTGGACGGGGGCGGGGCGGGAGCGGGGGAGTGAGCGGGGGGCCGGCACCTCGCCGGCCCAGTGACTTGAATTGCCAGCGGCGCTTATACGCCGGTGGTAATTCACATGTCACATAACACCCCGCCCCGCGGATTCGCCGAGCAGGGAGAGGACACGAAATCCAAATTTCTTTATGAGAACTGTGGATTACCGTAATGAATGGCTCGTTTTCAGCCCGTAATTTGCGCACTTCGGCGCATAATTACAGACCGAAATACGGCCCATTTTAAGCCGTGTGAACATGCCTTAGAGTGAGCACTGTATGGGTGGTGCTGTTATTGTGAGCTCTGCATGGCTTGCACTATAGAGCAGTATATGCTATTTTAGGCAACCTAATTGAAGAATCCAGTAAAAACTGTTTCTGTATTATCTTTGGATTTATTTCTCACAGGAGAATTTCTGACACAATCATGGAGAATCCACAAGATTTACCATAAAAATGTTGGGAGACTCCAGAGAAGAGGAGATAAGTTTGAGAGGCGGCCATATTTGTGTGGTGTTCCTTCTAGGTATAAATGTAAAACAGACACTTCTGTAACTCCCAAAAAAACTACAATAACAATAGAAGCCTCATATCATCTTTTTGTGGTACTGAGCAGGGGGTCCATCCATTCTAATCTCTAGCAGTCCCTAAAGTGGAACCAAGAACTCTCAGCCATTTTGGGTATTTACTACTGAAGTGCCATAAAAGTCTCAACTGGGGACTACCCCTCTAAGAATTACTGCAGCCCCTGGGATAGGTGTAATGTGACAATGTGGCAGTTGGACCAGAAAAGGTTGTGCATCCCTGCTCTAGACATAGAATTAAAAGTCCACTGGTATATATGTAGAAAAAGGGAATAAAGCCATTGCACACCCAAACATATGGGATGAAATAAGAGAAATAAAGGCTCCAAAAAATGATGAAACAAACGTTTTTTGCCTCTTTTAATTTCCCCAAAAATATATTAGAGTACAACACATTTTGTGAGCTAGAACAAACCAGCTTGATCATCTCCCTGATGAAGGAGGTTTGTTTTAGCTCACGAACGTGTGGTTTTTACTGTAAAATTTTACTTCTTTTGTATTCTGATATATTTTTAGGGAAATAAAAAGAGGCAAAAACACATTTATTTCATAATTTCTTTTGAGCCTTCTATCCCTTATTCTATCCCACATATTAGTGTGTGCAGCACCTTTATTTCTTTTTTCTGGATATATCCCAGTGCACTTTTCTTTCCGTGTCTTTTACTCCTATATGCACTAATGGCATTGGATGTGAAAGGATCGTCAGCTCCACCAGTGAGACCATTATTTTGTTACTTGGATTTAATAGGAAAAGCAATTATTCGAGTTGTACCATTGTGTGTACAACCAATATATCTGAGCAGCAGCAAAAATGTATATTTTATCACAGTTTTACTTGTTCTTAAATACTACACAAAGTATGCACTCGTGTGTGTCCCTCTCTTTCTCCTACTGTTTTCACTACAACGTCAATAAGAAATTGCTCTAAACATAGTGGATGCCCCCTTGTTACAGTTGCACAGGGTATGCTGTAAATAGATCATGGAAAAGATCTTAGGGCTTGTTCACACGGTGTTTTTGTGATTCGTTTTACGGATCCGCAAAATGGATCTAACAATTGTCAGTGTGATTAACATTGAGTTGAATGGCAAAAGCGCATCGCTGTTCCCACGGGAGATCAGCGATGCGCTTTTGAGAGCTCTTCTGCACTGCGCTTTTCGCATCCGCTTTAAGAATTGACATGTCAATTCTTATTGCGTTTTACGCAACTGAACGCCCATAGGAGATAATGGAGTCCGCTTTTGGCACTTGTCCAAAAGCGCTCCACACTCCTGGTACGTAACAGCTGCGCTTTGCATCCTGAAAGCGGATGCGAAAAGCGCACTGGAAGGCTGGACGGGGATCGCTGGAGAGGTGAGCAGCGGGAGCGCAGGTGAGCAGAGCGGCGGCAGCGCAGGTGAGCAGAGCGGCGGCGGCGGCGGCAGCGGGAGCGCAGGTGTGCAGAGCGGCGGCGACAGCGGGAGCGCAGGTGTGCAGAGCGGCGGCAGACATAAAGGCAGCGGCGGCGCAGGCATATATGAGGGCAGACATGAACTGAAGTGAACTGGAGGGCAGACATGAACTGAAGGGCAGACATGAACTGAAGTGAACTGGAGGGCAGACATGAACTGAAGTGAACTGGAGGGCAGACATGAACTGAACTGAAGTGAACTGGAGGGCAGACATGAACTGAACTGAACTGAACTGGAGGGCAGACATGAACTGAAGTGAACTGGAGGAGAGAGAGAGAGAGAGAGAGAGAGGGAGAGGGAGAGGGAGAGAGGAGGAGAGAGAGAGAGAGAGGGAGAGAGAAACACTGAACAGTTGGACATGTACTTTCTAAAGTTAAGGGATGGTCTAATTTAGTGCATGTAAAATATTCTTCAAGAAATGTCATATTCATCCTGAAATTTCAACCAAAAGCCAAATATTCCTAACCTTATGTGAGTAGTGTATATTGTATTGCCGATCGCTTTGGATTTTCACTGTGGAATAAATGAAGCAATTTACTGTGCAATACTAATGAATGGGGCGCATAGTGCGCTATCTTGCGTGATGCATGATGTGACATAAAAAATGGTAAAGCAGGGCAGATCTCTCTGCAGAAAACATGTTAGGAGATAGGATGCAGATTAACCCTATTGGCTGAGGCTAATCTACATCCTTAAAATGTGATCCAATCCATGTTGACGAGAAAAAAACATGGCAGAAATCTGGGCTTGTCCCCTTTGATTTCTGCATTCCTGGATAGAATGTGTTTTTCACACAGATTTTGATGTGTAAAACTAGCATTATCGGCTGTTTCATGCATCAAAATGTAGGTCAAAAAACATTTGTAAAGTATCCCATGATTTTGAATGGTGATAAAATATGGGATAGTGGGCAGAGCTACAGTTGCTGGACGTGCTGTTTGAAAACTACATGTCCCACAAAAGTCTGATTCCCCTCAGCTGAGCTATAGATTCTATATATACATAACAATGTATACACACATATATATGCACACTTTTACTTGAAACAGTCTCCTTTTTACACTGCAAAGCCATCCCTCACACCACAAGTCTGTCAGACTGACTGAGCACAGCACACATGCTCAGTTATGTCAGTCAGCCTAACCAGGAAGTAACTCGGAGTCTGTCCTTCTCCTGTACTGCAATCCAGGACAGATTTCTGCACAGGAAGGAGCGGCCATTTTCTTCTGCTATAATGATTACATACCTCTTAACTTTTAGAGATTGCAAAGAGAGACACATCAGGCCATGCCTCTAACCACGCACAAACACATGACATCTCACCAAGACACGCCTTTGAACCAAAAAACCCCCAAAGAAAAAAACTTTTTTTAAAAAATTTTTAAAAAAAAAAAAACTTTTTAAATTTAAAAAGGGGGTGCAAACAAAAAAATTTTTTGACAAATTTTTTAAAAAAAAAGGGGCTTTTCCCCAATTTTTTCAATTTGAAAAACCTAAATTTTAAATAAGCCGTTTTTATTTTTTTAATAAAAAATCCCCCAAGCCAAAGGGGAACCCCCCTTTTCGGGGGAATCCCCCTTAATTCTTTTTAAAATCAAGGAATTTAAGGGGAAATCATTTTAAAATTGAAGGGGCATTTTTCCTTTTTTTCCCAAATTTTTTTAAAAAAAGGAAATTTTTAAATAACCCTTTTAGGGGAAAAACAAATGGGTTAAAAAAATAGGGACTGTCCTTCCCAAAATGGGGAATTTGGGAGGTATGTGATTATTCTCTAGAAAAAAACGTCAGACTTTCTAATAAAAATATGTAGGCATTTTTTTTTATTATGACATGTGTTTATGTGTTTTTTTTTGGGGGAAAAAAACCCTTTTTTAAGGGAACCTTCGGGGTGGTTTTATGTCCACCTTTCTGAGAGCAAATGTGATAGAGGGGGGAAACCCTGGGCTTGTGATTATAGGGTTTTAATAGAGGGGGGGAGCTGAGTCTGTGATATATAGGTTTATATACAAGGAAAAGCTGACTCTATGATATAAGGTTTTATAGATAGGGGGGAGGAGCTGGCTCTGTGATTTTAAAAAGGTTTATGATGAGGGAGAAGTGGGCTCTGTGATATATAGGTTAATATTATAGAGGAGATAAACTGCGCTCTGTGATATATAAGGTTATATGATACAGGAGAGAAGCTGCACTTTGTTACATATATGGTTATATGATAGAAGAGAGGAGCTGAACTCTGTTATATAGAGGGTTATATGACTTGGGGCAGGATTTCTGTATAAAAATCAGAGTAAATCCTGACCGAACTCCGTAAGAGACAGTGGAAGTCCTGCTTACCTTGCCCACATACAGTGATGACAGCTTTCTCTGTATTAGTGTGTAAAAAGTCAATCCTGTAGGGTGGGCGGGACCTTCAGTTTTTTTTTAAGTCTTCTCTGCTTTTTACTCAAAATTAGCATAAATATATAAACCATAACCCAGTGGTCAGTTTTTAAAATCTATTATATAACCCTATATGTCACAGCTCAGCTTCTTACCCTCGATCATATGACCCTATATATCACAGAGCTCAGCTTCTCTCCCTCTATAAAACCCCTTTTTATCAGATCTCAGCTTCCTCTCCTCTATCATTAACCCATATATCACAGAGTTCACTTCTCTCCCCTTATCATATAACCCCTATATATCACAGGCTCAGCTTCTCTCTCTATCATATAACCCTATTTTCCAGGCTCAGCTTCTCTCTCTCTATTATAACCATATATATCACAGAGCTCATTCTTTTCCCCTTTTTTAAATAAAAACCCTATAAAATCACAGGTAGCTTCTCTCCCTCTATCATAAACCCCCTTAACACAAGCTAAACTTCTCCCCCTTTTCCCTATCATATAACCCTAAAAATTTCACAGAGCTCACTTTTTTCCCCTCTATCATAAAACCCTAATATCAAAGCTCAGCTTTCTCCCTCTATCATAAAACCCTATATATCCAGGCTAATTCTCTCCCTCGTCATCCCCTTTCATATAACCCTATATATCCAGAGCTCGCTTCTCTCCTCTATACAAACCCATAATCAATGAGCTCACTTCTCTCCCTTATCATATAACCCTATATATCCGAGCTTAGTTTCTTCCTCTATCATATAACCCATATATCACAGAGTCAACTTCTTCCTCTATCATTAAACCCTATAATATCACAGAACTCGTTCTCTCCTCTACATAAACCCTATTATCCAAGCTCAGTTTCTCTCCCCTATCTTAACCCTACATACACAGAGCTCATTTTTCTTAATTAGTTTATATGCCCAGAGCAAGAAGCAGCATAAACCATTCGGGGTTCCCCTTTAAAATTACAATCTGGTGAAATCTGTAGAAGAGTAATTAAATGGGGCAATACCTTTTAGAGTCTAACATTGTATTTGATAGTAAGCTTCTGAGAGTACTAGCTATCCGTCAGACAATGTTATACAAGACAATGAAAATTTAGATTTTTTTCTGTAAAAAAAGGATCTTCAAAGGATTTAAGGGGGAAATCTGTCCCCAAATTTGTCTGTTCCGGGGAAAAAGTCAGGGGCAGGGGGGGGAAAGGGGTGGCTTGCCCTCTTCTTTTTTGATGGTGGATCCTGGTCATCTATACACATTGTTGTCTCTTTCAGTGAAGGCATGCCCCCACTGTACGGGAATACAATTTATTTTCGGCGTTTTAGTTGTGCCCGTGACAACCTTGCAATGTATGCATCCTTGAGCAACAGTTCGAGGGGGCATACTGCTGGAAGATGTGTGCACACTGCACTTTAGAACCCCGTATCCGGATTAAATGAGCAAGGGGCGACACTGAGTCCATTGCCAACGGGAAAAAGCGAGTTTGCTGCTCATGAGCAATCACTCGGGTGAGATCTGGGGGGGTGGACATGGGGGTGCGGGAACATGAGGCCAGCGGGGTAACTTTTGAAAAAGGAGAGGGAAAAGAGTGAGGGAGGCGGGCCACGGGTTTTCCCCCCCAAAAATTTGAAAAATTTGGGCGGTGAGGGGGTATCGCCAGAAATAGCTTCTGCAGCAAACACCCCCCCTGTTGCTCAGTAAGATGGGAATAGGAGTGCAGGGCGGGGCTAGACAGGTGTAGTAGGGGGGGCAAGATGGGGGAAATTTGCCCAAAGCCGGATCGTCGAAAGTGTTGTTTACCGGGGGCCGGGGTTGCATATGCGGATTTGGTTGACAGAGCTGGGTGGGCTGGTGAAATCCAGCTGTCATGGTCCACTTTGGGCACCAAGACAAAGTTAGGGTGGGTTGGAGGTCCTTAAAAATTTTCAGGGGTTTTAGGCCAAAAGCTCGGGGCAAGGACCTCCAAGGAAATTTTTTCAGAAATATTCCTATTCCCGGGCCACACAGAGAGGCAGCGGGGATTAGAGGGGTGAAAAAGGGGCAAAAAAATTTGGTGTGGGAAAAAGGGGTTTTGGGGTTTTTGGAGAAATGGGCTGCTTCTGTTTGGCTACAGCTATCTGGGAGGGGGCTGCATCAAAAAGGGGGAGGGTGCAGCTGTATTGGGGGAAAAAAATGGCAGGAAGTGGAAAAGGGAATATTTAAACTAGGGACGGGGGGGGGGGAAAACTACAATATGATGCAAAGTAGTGAAAAAGAGAGGGGGAAATTAAGGAAGGGGGGAGGGGAGGGAAAAGGGGTGTAGCAATGTTGAAAAGATCAGGGAGAAAGGAAAAAAAAACTGAAAAATCCTAAAATTTCATGCTTCCCAAAGCCCGGGGCCTCCAACCCCAAATTAATAAAATAGAATTATTTTTACTGAAGAAAAAAATGACATGTGGGGGAACTGGACTGGCTGGAGAGAGTACGGGTGGGCGGGTTAACTTCAGGGTTACAGTTATTTAAAAGATGTAAAGACCGGGGAAAAGGGGGGGTGTCTGTTCTATGTAAAATCCTGGGAAAACCAACACTGCGGGAAAAATTAGGTCAGGGAATGAACAGGGGGAAAATTTATGGGTAAATATACATGGGGGGTAACAAAACAAATAATACTAAAGGGGCTGTATGTCCCCCAAATATAACGAACCCCGAAATACTCCTCAAAAATAGATGAGGCGGTAATCGAAGAGGTTATATTATGGGGACTTTAACTATCCCCGCATCAATTGGGGAATCTAAACCCTTTTTTTTCACAAAAGGGAAAAAGGTTTTTGTCAATAATAAAGTAATTACCTTTTCCAAATGGTCAAAAAAACGCTAGAGGAAAGGCCCTTCAGACTTAAATTTTATAATAGACCTACAGAGTAACAAAGTTCGGGGTTGAGGACACCTAGGGAATGTGACCATAATAAAAAATTCCCTTTTTTCCCTTTAAAAGAATTTTTTTCAAGGGGCCACAAAAACATGAAAATTTTGGGGACTAATTTTATTCTGCTTAGGGGGGCCCCCTAAACCTTTTTGACTGGACAATGTGTTTAAAAAATGGAGAACAAAAAATAAATGGATAATTTTCAAAAAAATCCAGGCTACCACTGTTGGGGGGTTTCATACCTTATGGTAATAAAAAAAATTAGAAACAGGAAAAACCCAAAGTGGATGAAAGGGATGTAAAGGGCAAAAAAAAAAACAAAAAAAAAAAGGTTTCCCCCCTAAAAAGGGGGGGCAGTGAAGAGGGGCTAAGAAAATTTAAGGAAAAAAAATAAGTGGGTTAAAAAAAAAGATAAAGGCGAAAGCGGAGACGGAAAAATATTGCTATAGAAAGTAAAAAAATAACCCCAAAAAATTTTTTACTATATAAATAGTAAAAAGATTAAAAAAAGGGAAAAATTTGGGCCCCTTTTAAAAAATGAGGGAGGACATAGAGGGCGATGAGAAAAAAAGCAAACTATTAAAAAATTTTTTTTTCCCTGTTTTACAAGGAGGTGAGCTTCCAGTTGAAAAGAGGGGTGAGGAAACTCCAACTTTAAAAATTTCTTGTCTAACCCCGAAAGAAGTGCAGCTCCGTTAAGAAGAAATTTGAAAGACAAATCCCCAGGACCGATGGCATACACCACGGTCTAGGGAGTTAAGTTATGTCAAGATAGGCCCCCATTCTTTTATTATGAAATGTCTAAAAAATGGGGTTTCCCAAAGGATTGGCGCATAGCAAATGTGGTGCCAATATCAAAAAGGGGTCAAAAAGGATCCAGGGGAAAAATAGGCCCCGGGAAGCTTAACCTCGTTGGGAGGGAAAATGTTTGAAGGTTTTCTAAAAAATGCTTTTGGGGTATCTCACTGAAAATAAAATGTATAACGCCCTTCCCGATGGGTTTTTTGAATGACGGTCCTGCAGACTAAACTATAGCTTCTATGAGGAAGGCAGTGCAGACTGGTCGGGTGAGGCACTGGATGTCAAATTCTGATTTTTTTAAAGATTTGATACGGTGCCACATAAAAAAGGGTTTGGAAGTAAAATGAAATCTTTGGGTGGGGAAAATGGTGCAATGGGTAAGCAATGGTCGTGATAGAAAAAAATGGGAGTAATTAATGGTACTACTCTGACTGGGTTGCTGTTCCAGTGGGGGACCACAAGGTCAGATTGGGCCCTATCCTCTTTAAAATTTTTTATTAATGATCTTCACAGGGAAAAAAACACAGAGAATATCGACTTTCGCGATTCTAAGCTTGAAAGTAATCAACACAATAAGGATAATTGTTATTTCAAAGGGACTGGATAAAAGGGGCGGGAAAAGGGAAAAGGCGATGAGGTTTCCCCTGATAAATGTAAGGTTAGCAAATGGGGGAAAAGAAACCCTTACAGATTACATTTAAAAGGAAAAAAAGGTGGGTAAAAGTGACATGGAAAGGACTTGGGAAATCCTGGTGGACAGTAAAATTAATTGTAGCGCCGTGCAGGGAGCAGCGCCAAGGCAAATAGGATTATGGGGTGCATTAAAAAAAGGGGGATAGAGAAAATATGGAGCATTATTCTCCATTTACAAGTAAATGGTTATACCAACTGGAATATTGTAGACAGTTTTTGGGCCCAGTGCAAGGAAAGACAATGTAGAGCTTGAACAGGTACAAGGGGGGGCAAAAAAAAATTAATAAAAAAAAAAAACTGGGTGGGTACAGTCCCAGAAAAATTGCAAGGGGGGGTTATTTAGTTTAGAGAAAAGACGGCTTCGGGGGGACATAAAAAATAGTTTAAACCCCCCTTTAAAGGGCCGGGGTTTTTTTTTTTTTGGGTGACCGTTGTTTTTCCCCCCTCGCCTTTGAAAGCCATAACTTTTTTATTTTTCCCCCTACTGCAATGAGGGCTTTTTTTTTTGCGGGACAAGAGTACTTTTAATTTGTTTTTCACTAACATAAATATACGGGAAACCGCAAAAAAATTCCAAAATGGGGCAAATTTGAAAAAAAAAATGTATTTTTGCCATGTTTTGGGGGGTTTTGCTTTTACGGCATTCAATCTTCAGTAAATATAATTGTTATCTTATTCACAGGTTGTTACGCATCCCAATTTTCCAAACATGTAGGGTTTCCGTTTTGTTTGGTACCCTTAAAAAAATTCCAAACATTTTCTATTTTTGAAATTTGCGCCACGACGCCATTTTTGCGACCAATAACTTTTTTGTACTAACACCCCCCGGGGGCGCATGAGGGGGATTTTTTTCGGGCTGAAGTGTACTTTTTTCGCTAGAGTTTGGAAAGCATGCGACTTTTTTTTTTTAAATTTTATTTTTTTAGCCCCAATTTTTTTGGGGAAGGGGACCGGGGGTTTTTTTTAAAACATTTTTAAAAACCCAAAAAACAAAAAAAATTTTTGGGGGGGGGTTTTAAAAAATTTTTTTTTTTTTTTTTTTAAAAAATTTTTTTTTGAACAACCATATGGTACTTGACCCCTAGGTGGCGCGATTATAGTGTTAGGTTCAGTAAAGGGGGGCATGAGTCATTTATTCAGGGTTTTTCTGATTGAATGGGTCGGGAAGGAAGTTTTTTCCCTAAAAAAAGGGCAATTTTCTTCTACCTCATTGGGGGGTTTTTTCCTTCCTTGGGGTCAAACCTTACCCAACAGGCGAACTGGGGGGGACGCTTGTCTTTTTTTTGGCCTTAAAAAATGAAACTATGAAAAGCGCCGTAGATACGATCGTTCCTGCAGCCTCATAGAAGGAAATAGAAAAGACGAGCTGCAGTCTCCACAGCTCGTCTTTTCTACGATCGTCTTTCGCCGTCGGCATATTATACAACATGTTGTATAATACGACGGCGTTTTTAGTTTTCTTGATGTCTTCCCATACAAAAAAAAAAAAAGTGTGACAAAAACTGCGGTCCTGCATCATAGAAAAAACGGCCACTTTTGGGCCGTTTTTTTTTATCCGATGCAGTGGAGGCAAAACCTAAGGCCATGTTCACACGGCTTATTTTGGGACGTATTTGAGCCCGTAAATTTGCGCCGTTTTCTGCCGTTGGGAAATTTCGGGCTGAATACATCCCAGTCATTACCGTAATCCACAGTTCTCATAGATAACTATGTATTACGTCTCCTCTCCCCGCTAGCACAATACAGCGAGCGGGTAGAGAAGTGACATGCTACTTTTTCCCGGCGTATACGCGCCGTGGATATTGCACGTATATGGGGCGGGCGAGCTGCCGGCCCCCCCCCGCCCCCGTCCACACGCCATAATTGCGGGGCGAAATACGTCCCGCAATTAAGCCGTGTGAACATGGCCTAACCCTACCTGTACTGATAAAAAGCAGACTGCTGAAAATCTTTTTCTACAGAACTGGAAGTGTCAGACTATTGTTAGGCCCAGTCATAGGTGTAACTTTAGGGGGATACGAAGGGGACTGTTCCCCCCCACACACTTTTTTCTGGGTGGGGGACGGTCCCCCACCTTTTTTCCCCCTCAATAAAAAAAACCATATGAAAGGATGAGGGAAAATGGGGAAGTTTTGGGGGGAGCCCCCACAGAGAAGGGAAAAAAATTAAAACCCTTTTGCCTCCCATATTTTTTGTGCATCTTGAAGGTAGCAGCTTCACGTGTCCCGTTGGGAGAGTGAAAAAAAAGCGCGGGTTGGTTTGAGCAGGAGTCAGCAAAGGGGGTGCTTTAAACCCAAAATCACCGCTCAAGTCCCCCCAACTCTGTATCTGGGGGTGTAAACTTTCCCCCCCCCTCTGGGACCACCTCCCTAGCTCAGCCCTCATCGGGGTAAGAAGGGGAAACTCTTGCCGAATGCCCCAAATGCAATACTGTACAGCCCTGCGGTTTTAGCCATGTCACGTCTTTCCTGCACTTCCCCGCCGGGGAAAAAGAAAGTGAAAGGGGGTGGCCCCCCAGAATTTGGGGGACTGACCAGGGGCGTATTCCCAAAACCCCCCGCATAAAGCAGAGCACCAGTACGCCCCGCTAAATGTGTGTGAACAGCCTTAAAGGTACATTTCCCTGGAACATTTTGTTTTCTGATTCTGGGGTTTGGGTTCGACCTGGTTTTACGGGGTATTTTCATGTGTAGTTAGGGGCCTACAAAAAATTTCCCTTTTTGGGGATTTTTTCGCACAACCCCCCTCCTTTTTCCAAAAGGATTAGAAAGGCAAAGGAAAAAAACCGCCTTTTTGGCATTGGGTCGGGGTTAAAACTTTGTTCCGGTTTGGGTTCCCCAATTGGCCGGAAAAAAACAAATTTCCCTGTTTGGGGGAAACCCACCCGAAGAGGGGGGTTAAGTGGGTGTTCTGTGTTTTCAATTAAAAATTTTCCCATTTTGAAAAAACACAAACCAAATTTCTTGGGGTAAACCTTTGGTCCAAAATTTTTAGTCCTTTTTGGGTTTTTGGTATAATAGAAAAAATTAAACCCCAAAAGGGAGTTGGTGTTTTTAATTTTAATCCCAAAAATTTTTACCGTTAATTGCTTCGGTTTTCAATGGAAAAAGTTAAAAGGGGTTGGGGTAAATTCTTTTTGTTGCTTGGTTTTCAGGTAGGTAAATTTTTAAGTTTTCCCCGGGGTACAGTGGAAAAAGGGGTAATTTTCTGGGTACAGGGGGGCAAAACAATCTTTTGGGGTTAACAGTGGGTAATTAGTAATCTCTGGGGGGACAGGAGTAAAAGTAGTAATCTCGGGGGAAAAGTGTTTAAAAGTAATCTCGGGGTACAATGTGTAATGAATCTTGGGGGTACAGGGGTAATTTAAATTTTCTGGGGGACAGTGTAAGTAATCTTGGGATATGGTTTTTAATTTAAACTCTGGGGTACGGTTGGGTGTAATCTTTGGGTTTTTGGTTTTATTTAATCCCCTTTGGGGGGGGTGTGATGTTAACCCCCCGGGTTTTTAAAGGGAGTGTAAAGTGATCTCTGGGTGTTGGTGTTGATTTCCCCTGGAGTACAGAGTGTAATGAAAAAAAATCTCTGGGGTACAGTTTTGGGAAGGGGGTTTTTTCTGGGTTTCAAATGTAAAAATGTAAAATTTTCTCATGGGATGAGTGGTTAAAAGTAGTTTGGGGGGTATGGTGTGTAATGTAAACCTTTTGGGTTTTTTGGTGTAAAGTTAAACTCATTGGGGAAGGTGAAGTAAAATTTTTGGGGTATTTTGGGGTAATGTAATTTTCATGGGTACCGGTTTTAAATTTTAAAACTCTCTGGGTTGGTGGTAATGTAATCTCTGGGGGTTAAAAGGTGGGTAAAGTAATCCGGCGGTATTGGTTAAGGGAATCTCGGGGTACCCGTTTGTGGGAATTTTAATCTCTGGTGGGATGGGTGTAAGGGAATCTCTGGGGTACCAGTGATTAAATTTTAATTCCCCGGGGATGGGTTTTAAGTAATCTCCCGGAGGTTTTAGGGAGTAAAAAAAATTTCATTTCTAGGGTTTTTAAGTTTTAATATAATAAAATTTTTTGGGGTTTAAAGGGAATTAATTAAAATTTTTTGGGGGTAAAAATGTGGGAATTCATTTTTAAAGGGGCAGTTAGTTTTAATGTAATTTTTGTGGTTACCATTTGTAATATAAATTTATTTTTCCCGGGGGTTTGGGAAAATTTTTGGGGGGGTAAATTAAGGTGTATTTAAAACAATTAAAAAAATATTTTGGGGGGTTTCCGTATGGGACAAAAATGATTCCTAGGGATTCAGTAAGAATTTGGGGTTTTTTTATTTTCCCCTTCGGTTTTTGTGTTTTAAAACCCAAATTTAATGGGTAGTGATGGGGGATGGGGGGGGTTTTAAAGCGAAATTTGCTGCATTGTTTCAACCTTTTTTTATTTCCCCGTTAGAGGGGGGGAAATATTTTAGGTGGGTGGTTTTGGGTTTTATTGCCAGGGCTCTTTTTTAGTCCCTCCTGGGCTCTAAGCTTCGTAATTTGGACCACCATAACCTTTCGGGTTTCAACCAAAAGTGTTTTGCCAAAAAAGTGTTTGCCATAAAGGGCTTGGGCCGGACCTGCTGGGGGGGGCCACAGCACCCCCAGACCCCAAGCAGGGGGTTTGAAGGGGGGCCCCTTCACACAGGGGAGGGGGGGAGAGAAGGGAAGGTGGTTGGGAGGAGGGGGTTTGGGTAGGGGTGAGAGGGAAAATTGGCCCCCCCACCTTTTTTTAACCAAAAGTTACGCCCCTGGGGCCCAGTGGGGGCCAAAAAAAGGGAAAATTTAGGATTTTTGGGGGAAAGGAAAAAAAAAAAAAAAAACAAGGAATTTTTAAAAAATGGTTTTTAAAAAACAAATCTAAGGGAAAAAAAAATAAATCAATTTTTTTTATTACACCCCTTCCCCCTTTTAAAAAAAAAAAATAATATGTAATCTGAGTCACTAAAGAAGACAAAACGCATCAGAGATCTGGGGTTATCCGAGATTTCAGCCACATATTACACAGTGCATTTTTCCAAAAACAAATGTAGCCTAAGGCTATGTTCACACGGCTTAAAATGTGACGTATCTCGTCTTGTATTTTGCGCTGTACTGCGTGAAATACAGGGAGAGATACGTCCCAGTTATTACAGTAATCCACAGTTCTCATAGAGAACTATGGATTATGTCTCCTCTAAGGCTATGTTCACATGGCATAATTGCGGGGCATAATTACGCCGTGTGTTCGGGAGCTCTTGCGGAGCGGGGGTACTGGCAGCCCGCCGGCCCCATAGACATGCATTAGGCCCCGTTCACACGGCTTATTTGCCGACGGATTGGCGCCGTATTCCGCGCCGGATTTGCGCTTCAATACGGCGCCAATCCGTCGGAGTCATTACGGTAATCCACTGCTCTCATAGAAACAGTGAATCCGTCGCTCCTCCCCGCGTCGGCAAATCCGCCGCGGGGGGAGAAAGTGACATGCACATTATTTACGGCGCGGACGCGCCGTAAACAATGCATTGTCTATGGGCCGGGAGCGGGCCCCGCTGCGCTCTGCCCCGCCCCCGTCCGCATTCACGGCGGATTGTGCGCTCAATACGGCGCACAAATCCGCCGTAAATAAGCCGTGTGAACACGGCCTTACTCTCCCACAAAACCACCGTGAATAATTGACATGTCACTTATCTCCCCCCCCCGCTGCGTATCGCATGAGCGGGGAGAGGAGGCGTAATCCATAGTTCCCTATGAGAACTGTGGATTACCTTAATGATTGGGACGCATTTCGCTCGTATTTGAGCACAGTACGGCACAAAATACGGACCAAAATGCGCCCCATTTTCACCCGTGTGAACATAGCCTAATAGCAATAACAATTAGAAAAAGGAATGGAAAGATTTCATTTTGCTTTAATAACACAATTTTTCTTTTTTTTTTTTTTTTTTACTAATTACTCCTAAATCTCTCTGGGCTAACTCGTTATGGTGACGTACGAGCCGCCTTATAATGTGTAAGCCCAATTTGGCTAGGATGCTGTGTCAGAAAGCCGGCCACAGGGGCAAGACTGAAGTAATTTGCTGAGACGCAGGCATGTTTTGGCGGGGAGATTTTTCCATGAGGGAGGCTCTTCTTGTGAGAGGTCATATGAAGGACATGTTAATTCTAGTGCTGTGTATGATGATAATAAACCAAATGTTTTCCTGACCGACCGAGTGGATCGGCTGCTCAAGGTCACCGGCAGTGTCACCAGCAAACTTGTGACTGTGGCAGCACAGGAGGAGTTAGGGGACCTGAGAAGTGACTTCACTCTGCCTCAAGGTCGTGCACAAGGTCGTGCGCAGGAGACTATGCGAGCGCAGTGTGTGTGGCTGAGGCGCTCAGGTCACCCCGCCATTACGCCTCTTGTGTCATGTACTGCTTTATAGCAGCAGTCCCAGTTTATTATCCTGTTGTGTGACTGATTTAATCCCCTCATAGAATATGTAATGAAGCCGGGCAGTCAACGCGGCCACTCAGCGCCGCACACACGACGCGGCACCGATACCGCCCAATCTGTAGCATAAGCGGCGCTGCAGCTGAGCATGCGAGGCCCCGCCCCTTCCCTGCTTGTCACGCGCTGGGGGGAGGGCCCCGTGTAGGAAGTGTGTCTGTGTGTGAGTGTGTGACACGGAGTGTGAGTGAGTGTGTGAGCCGCGTCCTCTGCTGTGTCCTACACAAGTGTGTGTGCACGGGAGGATCGCAGCGCGAGGCACAGCCGCCATGCACGCCCGCAGTGAGTGAGTGTGCCCCAGAGCCCGGGCCACCAGCAGCAATGACAACAGGAGCCTGACGTGAGTTTCCAGGGGTGTAAATGTAGTGGGGGGGAGGAAGCCTGTGCACAGTGTCTGTGTGTGGACTGCAGGCTGCTATGGACACTGCTACTTGGATTGGGTTACTAGTGGCACCACAAATGCAGTTTGTGACATTTTCACTCCCGTCTGACCTTGCACCAAACTTTTTAGCAAGGTTCAGACCCATGTGCATGAAATAGTGTGGAAGTTTGGGACTGTCAGTCATGTGACATGGAGTGGGAGACATTCCCAGCATTGTGGTGCAAGACTGAGACGTTTTAATATGTAGTAAACCTGGTGCCATCTGTTTCCAAGTTGAAAGTCCAGTGTATGACATGTGTAGAAGTGATCATTGCACAGACATGTAATACACATATCTGCATAGAGTATTGCTGACCAGTGATCATTGTACACACATGTAATACACATATCTGCATAGAGTATTGCTGACCAGTGATCATTGTACACACATGTAATACACATATCTGCATAGAGTATTGCTGACCAGTGATCATTGTACACACATGTAATACACATATCTGCATAGAGTATTGCTGACCAGTGATTATTGCACACACATGTAATACACATATCTGCATAGAGTATTGCTGACCAGTGATTATTGCACACACATGTAATACACATATTCTGCATAGAGTATTGCTGACCAGTGATCATTGTACACACAGTAATACACATATCTGCATAGAGTATTGCTGACCAGTGATCATTGCACACACATGTAATACACATATCTGCATAGAGTATTGCTGACCAGTGATTATTGCACACACATGTAATACACATATATGTATAGAGTATTGCTGATCAGTGATCATTGCACACACATGTAATACACATATATGTGTAGAGTATTAATGATCAGTGATTATTGCACACACATGTAATACACATGTATATATAGAGTATTGCTGACCAGTGATCATTGCACAGACATGTAATACACATATATGTATAGAGTATTAATGATCAGTGATTATTGCACAGACATGTAATACACATGTATGTATAGAGTATTGCTGACCAGTGATTATTGCACACACATGTAATACACATATGATATGGATAGAGTATTGCTGACCAGTGATCATTGCACAGACATGTAAAACACATGTATAGAGTATTACAGATCAGTGATTATTGCACACACGTAATACACATATATGTATAGAGAACCTTCCTGATCAGTGATTAGTGCGCACACACTTAATATACATATATGTATAGACTATTACTGATCAGTGATTATTGCACACACGTAATACACATATATGTATAGAGTATTGCTGATCAGTGATTATTGAGCACACGTAATATGTACAGACTACGACTGATCAGTGATTATTGCACACACACATGTAACATGTATAGACTATGACTGGTTAGTGATTATTGCACACACACATGTTATATAGTATTACTGATCAGTGATTATTGCCTGCGCACAGGTAATACAGATACAATATAAATAGAGAGTGCATTACTGATCAGTGATTATTGCGCACAAACACACACAGCGAGTATTACTGATGATAAATGATATACACACATGTAATAAGTATGTAGAGTATAACTGATAAGGCCGGGTTCACACGGCGCATTGTGGCACGAACATTTGCGTTCTGCAAACTCGTTCATTTGCTCTGTTGAAATTACGCTCTTTCGATCGCTTACTTTCAACAACACAAACTACGCGCAGTAGCCCGGGGCAGATTTCTGCCTCCTCTACTTAACTCTTTTACGGCGCATATGCACCTGAAAGAATTGACATTTCAATTCTTATTAGACGCGTGCAAAATAAGTGTTGTGTGATTGACTGTGCTTATTTTACTTTATGCTCTATGAGAAGTGTAGGCTACATTGTTTGGGACGTACTTTGCCAAAATTACGCCCGAAATACGCACAAAAATATGTCCCAAAAGATGCTGTGTGAACAGTGATTATTACAGAAACACAGGTAATACACGTGATAGGTACAGAGTGTTACTAATAAGTGATCCTTACACACATGTAATAGTTATGGAGGGTATTACTGATAAGTGATCATTACAACCATGTAATACACATGTAATAGCTATGGAGGGTATTACTGATAAGTGATTATAACACATGTAATAGCTATGGAGGGTATTACTGATAAGTGATTATAACACATGTAATAGCTATGGAGGGTATTACTGATAAGTGATTATAACACATGTAATAGCTATGGAGGGTATTACTGATAAGTGATTATAACACACACATGTAATATACATATAGTAATGGAGAGTGTTCTTGTTGGGTTACCTGATAATAGGAGGATCGAAACTTTATAAGATTTGGGCTTGTTTGGGCACAACCATCTCCCTCTTACTGGGGGTATATAGAACTCCTATATAGCACATGATGATTATGCTGTTCTGCTATAGTGCTCACTCCTAACTTGGAACTATGCAGTGACTTTGAGCCAAGGTCATTGGGATTTTAGAGCCGTGGGTCAGTGTAGTGCAGGGCTCTGATGCATCCGTTGTGTAGAGGGAAGGTGATCACATTCTCTTAGGTTGTCATTGTGCGTCTAATTCTGTATAAGATGGGATTTATGTTGGGAGAGATTTGCTTGCAGTTTAGATGCTTTGAGCTGCAGAAGTAACATTCGTGCTGTAACAGAAGAATGACGTTAGAGTATTGACCTCTAATATCCCAGTAAAGTCCTTGTGTTATCCTTTTCTGTACCTGGGAAAGGTGGGTGACCAGTACCAATCCAGCTTGCCTATTAGTTGCTACGTAGCTTTCCGGAGTGGGAATCTATCTTCTTATGCCTGATACATACATGTTTCTCACAGTTCAGCTCAAGACACTGAGAAAACTGGGTGACCATGAATGGTTCTATTAATATCATTAACAGAAGTAGCTAGAATTAGGAAATTGCGCCAAAGAATGTTATTTTTATCTTGACAGAAAAGGACAAATCAAGGACTAAGGGTGTCTTATAGGTAAATCCTAGTAAGGATCTAGTAGAACTGGCTTATACTGTGGACCTGCACTTAAAGGGTGTTCCCACCAGTTCCCATATCAGTAGGATATGCTCTGAAAGTCTAAGGCTATATTTACACGATGTAATTGCGGTGTGCATTTCGCCGCGTATTTGCACTTTGATATGCGTGAAATGCGTGCCGCAGTTACATTAATTCATAGCTCTCATAGAGAGCTATGAATTACGTGTCGTCTCCCCCGGCATACAATACGATCGTATTGTACGCCCGGGGAGAGAAGTGACATGTCAATTGTTCGCTGCTGACAATGCTTGTGAATGGGGCCAGCTAGGGGCTAGCCCCTCCGTGCTTTAGAAGTACACGCAGATCAATGCGTATTTCCAAAACGTATAGTACGTGCCCCAATACGCCGTGTGAACATACCGTAAGGGTGCTGGTCCCAGAGGTGACTGGGCCCCTGAAAGTATTGTCTTAGAATGGAGAGTCCGTTACGTTTGCACCCGACTCTGTTATTTCCTATAGGAGTTCTGGGTAGAGGTGAGTACTGTGCTCGCCTGCACTCTGATCTCCTATTGAACAGAATGGAGAGTCGTGTGTAAGCGCGACCGACTCTCCATTCTGACCTGAAACTTTAGGGTGCCTGTTCCAGAGGTAAGTGCAGGTCCTACCTCTGGGACCCCCACCTATCATACTTTGATGGCATATTCTACTAGTATGGTGGGAAGGCATCTTAAAGGAACAGCGTATATTGTAGAGTGGTCGTCCTTTGTTTAATTTAAAAAAAAAAAAAAAAAAAAAAGTTAATATAAAATTTAAAAAGTTAAGTAGCAACTAATAGAGGAACTGAATTGGTACTTGCTAGTTTAGAAAAACAAATTTGCAGCCAACTCACCTGAGTAAGTGCAGTTTAGTGTACGGATCCAGATTCAATGCAGCACCGAAAAAGGTGTGGTGATCCAGCACAAAAATTCGTAAATTCGTAAAATGAAAAAAACTATAATTCAAAATCCATTGAAAATATGACACCGTAGTGACACAACTAGAAATTAAACTTAAATTGGAGACAGCATGTAAGCAATAAAGGCCTGAGACATCCGCTTACGCGTTTCGAGCATGCGCTTAGTCATAGCTTACGAATTTTTGTGCTGGATCATCACAACTATTTTTCATTGGTACTTGTCACTCACCTTTCCCAGCTACAGAAAAGGACAACACAAGGACTTTACTGGGATTTTAGAGGTCATTCTTGTTACTTCTGCAGCTCAAAGCATGTAAACTGCAAGCAAATATCCACAAACCTAAAACCTGCTCACCTTTGAAACCCAGTCTGTTTCGGCAATCCTGATGACGTCATGTGACACTACAGCCAATCACTAGCCTTGGCCTTCTCTTCGTGTATAAACAGCACGTGATTGCTAAGGCCAGTGATTGGCTGTGGCGTCATGTGACAATTCACAGAACCAATAAACCCTCAATCTAAAATATAACTTTTACTAAATCTGCATTAAAACGTAGTCTGATTCTAAACACCTCAAGTGAAAAAAAATAATCACATAGACATTATACACTTTTATGCATTCCAGGCACTATGAGGACACTTGCCCCTATTATAACCCTAAATACAGGTGGAAATATCGCCCCGATAAGGGCGGTCCCACCTCATCGGCGAGAATCGGCGTTGACGGCACTGGAATGGGTGATTAAAGCAAAGTACATACTACGTTTGCGTAGTGTGTACGATAGGAAAGCTTCCGATGTATATGCTAAATGTATCCATAGAATTAAATGGCCCGATGGAGGCCAAAACCACGTTGTATATATCTTTACTCTCCTAACCCTTCACCCCCCTCCCCCACCAAAAAAAAGAAAGAACTTTTTGTTTTTATTACAGTAGGTCCCTATGGGTATGTTCACATAGCGTATTTGCGAGGCGTAATTGCGCAAATCCGGTAATTCATGGACAGCTATGATTACCTGACGTTTTCCCCAGTGCACAGTATGTGCCGGGAAAACGAATCGACGTGTCACCTCTTCCCGGCACTTACGCACTGTGGAAAGTCGGTTAGTGGGAGCCAGCTGTCAGCACTTTAAAAGTACACACTCGCCAGCGCGTATTGCTAAAGCATCCTGCGTTTTGTGGCGCGCACAGTACGTGCCGCAGTACGCCGTGTGAACAGACCCTATTGATGAGGAACGTCCATATTTGGCATCCTTTTAATGTATATGGCCTGATGTGTAGATAAAGCAGAAACCGAAAACGTGAGGTGCACCCAGCCCCTGCTTTTTAATTTTTCCCATCTCTCTGACCATTTTACAGAATGGACGACCCGGTTAGGCAAGAAAAAGGTGCGGCTGTACAATCTGCAACTGGGATATGGACGGTTTTGGGTGTGGTTTTTTCATTTACAGATGTTCCTTCTCTTGTAACAAGTCAGCCAAGAGCCACAAGCACCTGTCGACGAGGGGTGTCTGCCCCACAGCCGCGGGAGCAGCAGTGTTGCCTTCATGTGTATCTCTTTGTGAGTGGCCTCCATGCAGTGTTCTTTGTAGTCGTTATTGGTTTATGATAAGTTGTGTGCGCTGATGCTAAATACTTGGGAAGGTTTATGGACTCAGGAACTGTGCTCAGTGAGCCGAGACCTGTAGAAAGTAGGGGGGAGGGGGACAGGTCAAGGGTTAGACTGACCAGTTGCCTGCTTCCTACCCTTTTCCAGGGCTGAAGTCGCACTGCTAGATTTCTTTCTATAGATGAGTAGTTTTCTCTTGTGGCTTTCGGATGGTGTCTGAGCTCCACCAGTAACCTTCCCATATAATAATGCTGTTAGTCTGTCACCAGCCTTATCTGCAGGTTCTCTTGTCCAGTCCAGGTTTCTCTCTGCCCCTCCAGCCTTTTACCCCGTGTTTTCTGGAAACAGATTCTGGCAATAGACAGATCTTGCCCGATTTCTCTCCTGTATAAGATGTCAACATGGTTGTGTTGCTACAACGGTGCGGCCGCTCTTGTCCTTTACACCCTGAGGTTATTGCTAAACCAGTCTAACTAAGCCGTGTGTTTGAGGCCTAACCAGAGCAAAGGTCACTATCTCACCTTGGTTGCCTACCACGTGTCTCTGTGGCTGGGACTAGACTTGTATGAGATTATCTTTTTATTCTGTGATTAGCCTTGGGTGCTTTATCTCCAGTCATCTTGGTGATTTGCTTCTATATAGTTAGTGGCTGCTCTAGACAATGTACAATAGAGCTCCTGACATTCTACTATAACCGGCTGCTGCCTGCCGCTTACTGGAGTTTGCTCTCTCAGTACTAACCGGTGATCGTATTTTTCCCTGTATCCCTGCAGTGCTATGGTCACAATGTGCCTACAATGTACAGATATCCATGGACTTTTTGCCTAATTTCAGAGAAAATCATTATTGGTAGAGCTGTGTATGGATGGAGGGATATATATATATATATATATATATATAAATATATATATAAATATATATATATAATATATATATTATTATATATATTTGTGTGCATATATGTATGTTTGTGCGCCTATATATACACACATATATATGTTTGTGTGTGTATATATATGTGTATAGATGAATGTGTGTATATATACACGTGTGTGTGTGTATATATATATATATATATGTATGAAAACACACACATAATATAGATGTGTGTGTTTGTGTGTGTATCTATTTGTTTTTATATAGATGAAATATAAAATATATTATATATATATATATATATATATACAGATTTCTATGTGGTGTGAGTATGTGGGTATAATATATACACCACATAGAATCGTTGTGTAGTGTGTGTATTTTCACTATATATATATCTATACAATTCTGTATGTTGTGTGGTGATTGTATTTATATATATATATATATATATATATATATATATACAACACAACACTGACCACATACCTATCTCCAACTGGCTGGAATTACAGTGATTGTCTATGCATGTTTAACACTGTCGTAACACTTAAGTTTAATAAATACAGGCGATATTGGCTTGCCTATGTCCAATTATAACTTACAAAGAGATTTGCTGAGTGTTGCTGCCGTAGCATCGTATGTTCATGGAATCTGTGGCATTTCAAACACAGCGGCACAGACGTTGGGAACTTTGTGCTAAAGTAAAAACAGACGAGGAGGTGACTGAAGGTGTGAAAACATAGGTAGACAAATGGCAGCAAGTTTAAAAGCCAGTTAGGCTAGGTTCACACGGCTTATTTGCGGGGCGTAATTACGCCCCGCAATTACGGCGTGTGGACGGGAGCGGGGGCCCGGCACCTCGCCGGCCCATAGACTATCATTACTAGCGGCGCGTATACGCCGTGAATAATTGACATGTCACTCTCCTCCCCCCCGCGCCGGATTCGCCGAGCAGGGAGAGGAGACGTAATCCATAGTTCTCTATGAGAAGTGTGGATTACCGTAATGACTGGGACGTATTCCAGCCGTAATTCGCGCACTCCGGCGCGTAATTACGGACCGAAATACGTCCCATTTTAAGCCGTGTGAACACATCACTCCAGAGGCCAATCCTTTTTTTTTTTTTGGAAGTAGCCAGACAGTATATTTTGCCGACCTCTTTTTTTTTTTTTTTTTTTTTTACAGACAACAGAAATTACCTCCTTTACTGTAAGAGTTGCCACATGGCTTCTCTTGAATCTGTCTCATAGAGGCTGTGATGGCGGCCATATTGATTTGTCAGCCACCTTCTCCAGAAAACCCAAATACTTACAAGCAAAAGGGCATTTCTTCAACACAGACAATAGGAATATATTTATATGACAGATTTTGAAATTGTGAATTTCATGTCCCATTCATTTGAATGAGAAATCTGCAGCATATTTCATAGTGAACTACAGCAAAGATTCCCCCCCCCCCCACTACACCTTAAAAATCCGAAAGAAGTGACATGACATATTTGATGTAAAATCCACACAGACACTGCATCAGGCAGCTGAGATGCAGATAAGCCTCATTGTTGCGGGTTGCCTATGGTCGAAATTCATGTCTACGTTTTAAAGTCATAATGAAAAAATAAAGACGGACAAGACAGAATATCCAAGTGTGCTGCCCATGGACCAAAAAATAATTACATGAGAAAAATAAAGCCAAGGCTAGTACAGCTAAAAGGCACACACCTTAAATGCCAAAAATACAGAACAAAAACTTTATTGGATCACACAAGTACAATTAACCAGCCTAAAAAGGCTCTATACATAAGTATCAGAGATGGTCAGAAAACAGCATCACAAGTGTGAAATACACTGTGCCTGGCCGGGAAAACCCATACTATACCTAGAAATAAATCGGTATAGCATAACCTCCAATACAGACCATAAGTAAAGTGGTACAAATTATACTACATCTGCTACAGAGGAAACATATGAACCAAAAGATATAAGAAAGATGAAAAAAATGAAGGCACTGCCCCATGCATAAATGTAAGGGAATGTTCACACGGCTGATTTTGACGCTGTTTTCAACGCGTTTCCGCTCCCAAATCAGCGTAAAAAAAGCCTCCAAAATGCCCCAAGTTCATTTTTATTGATTCCTGTGTAAAACAGCGTTGTAGTTCACACACAGCAAGGTTTTTACACACGTTTTAGGCGCTTCTTTGGAAGCTGTTTTGGACGCTGTCATGTGAATTCTTGAAGCATTTTCAGCGCTGAAAATCCCCATAAGAATCGATGGAAAGTTTCTAAACCTTGGTGCATTTTTAGACGCGTTTCTTGGTGTGTTTGACATGTTTTTGGTGCGTTTTTTTGTCCTGTCTCTTAATTTGTATGGGTGAAAACAGTGTCCAAAAATGTGCTGAAAAACACGTCTAAAACCTCTTTTGAAGAAGCGTGTTTCAGGTGAGGTTTTGATGCTGTTTCGGGCGCTGAAAAATCAGCATCCAAACAAGCCGTGTGAAAATACCCTAAGGCCCCGTTCACACGGCTTATTCACGCCGGAATTGCGAGCCGGATTGCGCTCGCAAATCCGGCGTGAATAAGGGGCGGGACGGGATCGCGGCGGGGGAGCAGCCCGCCGGCCCCATAGACAATGCATTATGTAAGGCGCGTCTGCGCAGTAAATAATGTGCATGTCACTTTCTCCCCCCGCGGCGGATTCGCCGAGCGGGGAGGAGCGACGGAATCCACGGTTCTCTATGAGAGCAGTGGATTACCGTAATTACTCCGACGGATTGGCGCCGTACTGAAGCGCAAATCCGGCGCGGAGTACAGCGCCAATCCGCGGACAAATAAGCCGTGTGAACGCGGCCTAAGTATGGGTGAAACAAAGTTATAACTCGTGTGCTTTGAACACAACGTACTCCACTCATATCGACACCTTTCTTATATTCTTTTGCTCATGTTTTTCCTCTGTAGCAGATGTACTATTCTTTGTACCACTTCACTTGTAGCAGTTGCAGGTTCTGCTATATTGATTTATTTCTGGGTATGGTATGAGTTTCCGTGGCATGAACCATGTTTTTTGCAATTGTGATGCGGTTTACTGACCCTCTGGTTACTTCGGAGGGGACCTGTACTTATGTATAGAGCCTTTTTTGGCTCTTGATTTGTTTTTACGTATACTTGTGGACTCCAATAAAGTTTTAGTTTTGTATCTCCGGTAATTAAGGTGTGTGCCCTTTATATGTACTTGCCTTGGCTTTATTTTTCCCATAAGGGGCCGTTCACACGGCTTATTCTGAGACTGATTCCAGCCATACTGCGCGCCGTATTTGCGCTGCAGTACGGCTGGAATCCGTCCCTGTCATTACGGTAATCCACAGTTCTCATAGAGAACTATGGATTCCGTCTCCCCTCTCAGCTCGGCGAATCCGCCGGGCGGGGAGAAAGTGACATGCACATTATTTACGGCGTGTACACGCTGTGAATAATGAGTGTCTATGGGTCCGGCGAGCTGCCGGCCCCCCGCCCCCGCTGCTGCAGGCGTAATTGCGGGGCGAAACCCGTCCCCGCAATTACGTCGGCAATAAGCCGTGTGAACATTGCCTTATGTTTTAAAGTCCACATCAAAAATGCCCCAAAATCAGGTGTGTGAACGTACACTTAGAGTCTGTCTACACGGCAAGCATGTTTTGGACGCTGATTTGTATTTTCAAATCCGTCAAAAACTAACGGTAAAACCATCCCCATAGACCTCCACTGAAAATCTGAGTTGTAGTCCACATGCCTCTGTCATATTTCAAAACCGCCGTTTTTACATGTTCATTCTTCAGCTTTATTTTAGGTAAAAAAAAAAAAAACGCATCCCAAACATATTTCTATGCAGATCTGCATCTAAAATCTCTGAGGATCCAAAATAGCAATGTTTTGGACGCATTTTTGTTATTAAAATACAGTGGAAGAATGAACGCGTTCGAAGTTTTTTGTAAAAACGGAGGTTTTTAAATCCCGGACTCGTTTTCTGACTCGAAATCCAATGTAAGAAATAAAAAAACTACCTAAAATCCACATCGAAAACCGAGTCAAAATACTAGACGGACGACGTGGTTTTAGGATTCAGACATGCTTTGACATGTCGTGTGGACGTACCTGAAGGTTTAGGGAAAACAGAGCATTTTCTATGCTTGTGGATTCTCCTTGCCTTTTTTTTTTTTTTTTGCTCCCTATACACAGAACAATATTGATCCTCATAAACCGTTTGCAATTTTTGTTGTTGATGTGCCTGCAATTCCAGTGCAAACCCGGAGATTTGGCTTCTTTGCAGACAATTGTTTTATAGCCAACAGTGGTTATGAAATGGATTTACATAAAGGTTACCTGATTATTATTTATTTTATTCCTGAGTTTTAACAAATCCTTCTCTTTAACTTTTTGCAGAACCCTTCTTTATCATGTCTTCTCGTGACAGACGCCCTGATCTCTGTATCAAGGCAGAACCAGGGACCCCAGAAAGCATTGGACGCCGGAGTCCTAGTGGATCTAGTGATAGCAGTGGACATGGGCCAGAACCACAAGGTCCACGCTGCTGCAGAGGTGGTGATGACGAACAGGAAGATGCACCTGGAAGGGGCAAATATGTTTTGAATTCCATCCCTAAAAGGCTCTGTCTGGTGTGTGGCGATGTGGCGTCTGGATATCACTATGGAGTGGCTTCTTGTGAAGCGTGTAAAGCTTTCTTCAAACGTACTATACAAGGTTAGACTAAACTGCAAGCAGCAGAAGGGAAGAATTGAAGGGTATGTTCACACGATGTATTGCATCGCGTACAGTACGTCCCACAATACATTGTGTGTTTCGGGAGCTCGTACTCCCGAGACGCGAGGGTGAGATGGGGGGCGGAAACCCGCCGGCTCCATGGACGTACATTACTCGTGGCACGTATTCGCCGCAAATAATCGACATGTCACTTATCTCCCCACACGTACAATACACTCGTATTGTACGAGTGGGGAGAGGAGGTGTTATTCGTAGTTTTCTATGGGAGCTATGGATTACCGTAATTATGGGGCGCATTTCCCCACGTATTAAGTGCAGTACACCGCGAAATACGCCCCCAAATAAGCCGTTTGAACATACCCTAGAACTTCTTGTAATTCTACATGATGTCATATGTCCTCTTATGGAATTTAAAAAATGATGGCAGATAGATGGTAAAATTTAACATGATCACTAAGGTAGACGTTACACTGCTCCGACTTCCAGGGTATGTTTAGACAATGTGTTTTTTCCACACTGAAAAATCTGCGTCGCGTTACTTTTAATGGGAAATCGTGTTCAGTTTTTCATGGGTATTCTTCCACCTGCGAATTTCATGGAGAATATTGAGCATGCGTTTCTGCTCCAATTCCATGCGTATTTTTTCCATTGAAGCCATTTCCCATTGAACTGTCAGACTGTATTGTGTTTATTTTGACTGCATGTCTTTATTTTGATGTGGATTGCATGGATTGCAGATTTTTTTGCACTAAAAACATACCATATGAAAATAACCCTAGGCCTACTTGATATACCATATTCAGATATTTAAAGGGGTCGTTCAGTTAATTCTTTTTACTATAACGCTGCTCTTTTAATAACAAAAAACCTCTGTAATCATCCCTACTCTCATCTTGCATCCAGCGCTGCACCATCCTCACTCTGGACCGTTCTTCTGTTTTTGTTTTCTTTCCGGTCTTGATCCAAACGGGACGTCATCACTGCAGCCGCTGATTGGCTGCAGCGGTCACGTGCCGTTGACCATTAACGTTTCGGAAGTAAGCGTTCTGCAGCGATAACATCCTGTGTAGTTGATGACCAGAAGAACAGTGAAGAGTGAGGGCACCACAGTGCTGGACCCAAGTTGAGAAGCAAGGTGTTTAGAGGTTGTTTTTTCTTTTGCTATTTTATTTTAAGGGCTGCAGTATGGTGAAAAAAAAAATAATTGGACTGACCCCTTTCCGACACTTGAAATACTGTTGCGTCACAATGCCAGTAGGGTTGTTTATTAGAACTGACACCTGCTGCTAAGGCTATGTTCACACGGCAATAATTGCGGGGCATATTTCGCCCGCAATTACGGCGTGTGAGCGGGGGCGGGGCTGCTGGCCCCACAGACATTCATTATTCACGGCGCGTATACGCTGTGAATAATTGACATGTCGCTTCTCTCCCTGCTCGGCGTATTGTGCGAGTAGGGAGAGGAGACGTCATCCATAGTTCTTTATGAGAACTGTCGATTAACGTAATGACTGGGATGCATATAGCGCAGTTCGGCGCGAAATCCGCGCCGTGATACGTCCCATTTTAAGCCTTGTGAACATAGCCTAACGGGAGGGAATGGAGCTGGCTCTGGTTCCTGCTGTTTAACTCGCGAAGTGCCGATCAGGTACCATGACAGTTGGAAGCCTAATGAAGGGTTCCATAGCTGCCATGTAATAACTTTTATTACTTATCATTTATACATTGCAGTGATTGCGCCACTTAGTGGTCAAGTACTACAAGGGGACAAAATGATAACATGTAAAACAAACCAAAAAAGTTCAACCGTATACAAAATATTAAAAGTTTAAATTGCCCACTTTTTCCATTTTACAAATACAAAAATAAAATAATTGGCATTGACCATAATAATTGGCCATAAAAGTATGATCTATTAAATATAACATCATTTATCCCTTATGCTGAAAACTGTAAAATTTAAAAATTTCCAAAATAATAAAAACTGCACTTGAGCCTGCAAAAAAATGCACCCTCGTTCAGGTTCGCATGTGGGAAAAACAATGCGGTTAAGTCATTACGTTAAATCAAAGGAAATAGTAGCAAAATTTGGTAACTCTATAAGTTGTGGAAGGAGGTAATTATGTTGCTTGGAGATCAGTGACAATAATATAATAATAATCTTTATATAGCGCCAATGTATTCCGCAGCACTTTACAATTTAGAGGGAATACGTACAGACATTACACATTAAAAGCACTTACAGATGAGACACGCGGTGTGAGGGCCCTGCTTGCAAGAGCTTACAATCTATTATGGTGTATGGGTGAGACAAAGGCTTAAGAAGTGCTAAGTTTACAATGGTCCAGCCATGTTACATAAATAGGAGGTGGCTTACTTAACAGTTAGGTGAACCTGTCACCCTGACAGTACATCTATATACAGATAAGTGCCTGTGAGTGCCCTAGTGTTGGGGGTGACAGATAAGTGTGATAGCAGGTGGGGGTTAGCAATTAGGGATTCTGGTAGGCCAGACTGTGAAGATGTGTTCTTAGAGCCCTCTTAAAACTATGAAGGTTGTGAGTGTGCCTGATCGCCCACGGTAGCATGTTCCAGAGAACTGGTGCAGCACGTGTGAAATCTTGGAGACGGGCATGGGAGGTTCGGATGATTGAGGAATGTAATCTGATATCATCGGCAGAGCGCAGAGAACGGGCAGGGTGGTAGACAGAGATGAGAGAGGAAATGTAGGGAGGTGCAGCACTGTGGAGAGCTTTGTGGGTGAGAGCAATGAGTTTATGTTTTATTCTGTACTGGATGGGCAAACAGTACAGTGAGTGACACAGGGTAGAGGCATCCGTATAGCGGCTGGAAAGAGAGACAAGCCTGGCTGCTGCATTCAGGACAGATTGGAGAGGGGAGAGTTTGCAGAAAGGGAGACCGCGATAAGCAAGGAGTTACAGTAGTCAAGCCGAGAAAGAATAAGAGGGTTTGAGTTGACTCCACAGTGAGAAAAGGACGGATTTTGGAGATGTTCTTGAGAATATTCTTGTCCTGGGTCCTCGTTTTATATAGTGCCCTTTAAGTAGGTGTTTAAGTTAAGAGGCTTACGTGGTGAAAACACTAAGGCTGCAGTCACATGTCGCATTTCTAAATTGCATCAAAAACGGAAGCAATTCAAACCCAGGCATTTTTCAAGAACCCACATTTCACCTGTTTAGTAAAGCCGAGTTAATTACAAGACTACCTGCATTATAAAAAAAAAAAAAAAACGCATGCGGTAACAGCGTATGAACTCAGACTAAATTTCCCTTTTATAGGCAATATTGAGTACAGCTGTCCTGCCACCAACGAGTGTGAAATTACCAAACGAAGACGGAAGGCTTGCCAGGCCTGTCGATTTACAAAGTGTCTTCGAGTGGGCATGCTCAAGGAAGGTAAGTGTAAAGTTTTTTTTTTTTTTTTTTCTTTCTCTTTGATGCTGGTCGTAATTGTTGTTAACAATGACCTGTTACCTGTTCACATTATGGTTTGTGGCTCCGTCGCCAGCAAGAAGCAGGATATTGTGACAAAGTTCTCTTTTGGACTACGTTTGCTTTATTTCACAATTGTATACATTTTACTTCTTAGACAGAACATGCACAGTCTGGTCTATCATGCTTTTGTGTTCAGCACAAATAATGTGTACCATTGTAAAACAGAGCAAACGTTTCTAAATAAAGACTGTTTGCCCAAGAGACCCCTTTGGCTCCTTAGTGGTGTACTTTACAGTATCCTGATGTATACCAGCGTCTGGAATGGAGCCTAATATGGGCACTGCAAGTTTTTAATATTTGCTTGGATTTAAAGGGGTTGTCTCACTACAAGGATTGATTTTTATATTGAAGATCTGGCAAAAACAAGTCAATTTGTAATATATGTCCATTAAAATTTTACTACATATTCTGAGATATCCCCTCTTGTATGTGCTTCATCAGCTCCTCAGGTCGCTATAGCTACAGACCTGTTTGATATATCCTGATAGTCTGCCAGTGCTGGTTGCTATAGCTCCAGACCTGGTGTCCTCAGCAGCTCCTCACTGCAGGCCAGTGAAACCAGTAAACACGGCCCTGAATTCAAAAAACTAAACCAACAAAACAGGACTGAGGTGAGATGAGTTGATGTAGTGAGACAAGCCATTTTAAAGGGGTTGTCTCACTACAAGGATTGCTTTTTATGCTAAAGGTCTTGCAAAAACAAGTCACTTTGCAATATATGTCCATTAACAGTGTCCTACCTATTCTGAGATATCCCCTCTTGTATGGGCTGCATAGCTCCTCAGGTCACTAGAGCTACAGACCTGTTTGACCCCCTCCAAAATAGGCTGCCAGCACGGTTTGCTATAGCTACAGACCTGGCTTCTATTGCACCTAGTAGAAGCCAGTAAACACGCCCCTGAATTCAAAATGAAACCAAGAAAACAGGACGAATCAATGTAGTGAGACAACCCCTTTAAGTTATTTTATGGAAATGTTGAAATCAAAAAGTCTGTGGTTTTCATCAAGGATGAATGTCCCAGAAGTAGAGGGATCAGGGTTATATCTATTCTGGGTCCCTTAATGGTTTGTCATCACGAGCTTATAAGTCAACTTTTATTATGTCTATAACATAGATGTTTAAACTGGACTGTGTAATATCCAGACCACCAACTGTATTTGGATCCCTACAGTAGCTGATTATGTTACAATGGTCTCAGGATACAGTATTTTCCACATACAATGGTCTTTCCTGGAAAATTTATTCTCAAAATACACCTAAAATACACCTTTGCAGCACATGGGATTGATTGGAAGGAGAAAGCAATTATCATGAAAATTTTACATATAAAACCTCTGTATTAGTGAAATGTATGCAGTGATTGGGGGTCTAATAGCGCCTCTCTACAGTACAGTGCGGTACTACATGTTTTGTACTGCTTTACATGTGCCAGGATGAGCAGCTCCTGTGGGCACCATTTGAGGGCGACTCCATAGCTCTTATCCTTGAAATAGAAAGTGGTTTCCAGCTTCCGGCAGCTCTTTCTGATGCTACATGTAGGGATTTGCTTCATTATTTTCTTTTTTTTTTTTTTTTTTTAAATCTACATTTTGCATCATATTGGTGACATTTTGGAGCTTTAGAACCAATTTACCAGTTTTCCGTAGCATTTTGGTTTCAACCTACAAGGTCGTTCTGGAACCAATTAATATTGTATGTTGCGGCAGCACTGTATAGGGAACCAAACACACAATCTACCATCTGATCCATCCTGTAGCTGGCATGAAACTAATAAAATATTCACTTGAAACGGGAATTATATTTCATAGCATTCAGTATCCAATTGGTGGTCAGCAGGTTGTTCTGGTTTTGAAAAAAAAAATTTTGATTTGCAGGAGTGCGTTTAGACCGTGTAAGAGGCGGTCGGCAGAAATATAAGAGGAGACCAGAAGGAGACATACTACAATATACACCAGGAGGACAACATTCTCAGCAAAGTACAACAACCATAGTCAAGAAACAAGGTGAGAACTTTGACTGAACTTTCTAGTGACACATAGGGCCTCATTTATAAAAACTGTCTAAGTGGAGGGCTGTCCTCATTGCCCAGAACAACCAGTCAGAGCTCTCTTTTACTGCTATGGAAAAATGAAATCCGATTGGTTGCTATAGGCCACAAGAACAGTCCTACAAGAGTTTTCATAAATAAGGCCCATAAAGTTTACTTAATATGTAATATATTATCATATCTCGGAAAGATGCAGTTCACAGCAGCTCCTCAATATGCACTTATCGGCTCCCTTATCAAGTAGAAGATTAAAGGGGTTTTGCCAAGAAGTGAGTTCCTTACCTAACAGGCTGATACTCCCCTCTTGAGGCTTGAAAAAAGGGGCGTTGTATTTAAAAAAAAAAAACAAGTACCTCCTCTGTGATGTCATCACTCCCACCTCCTATGCACGTTCCTGATACTCCGTCTCTGTAGTTGAGCAAACATTGTTTGCTAATCCACAGAGCAGAACTGTATTGTGCACAAACTATATACCTTTTATTTCTTCCTCTTAATTGCTCAGGAGAGAAGATAAGCTAGGCAGGCAGCCTTCTTTCATTCATTCAGGAACTGCTGCAGGAGGAGAGAGAGGGGGGCTGAGCAGGGAGAGTCTGCATGTTTACTCAGATAATTACATTACAACAAGTGGTTTCTCTATACAAAAGACAAAGGATCTTTCTCCCCAGTCCCTTCAAAGCTGGTTCATGTTCCCTGCCATCAGATAAGAAGTGCAATCAACACAAGCTCAGTCAGATCAGCTCATGTCAGCTCCTGGTGGTGTTTAATGTAAACTGTCAGGAAACTAAGGGCATCTTAGTCAGGCTGTAGATCTCACAGGCTTCACTTTTTTTTTTTTTTTTTTATGACATATATTTAGAAAAGTGATTAAATACCCATTTTGGAGGCTCCCACATCAACATTAGATTGTGGCAAAACCCCTTTAAGCCATGATCCCCATATATTTTCAAATTTTATTAAGTGCTTTTCTTTTAAATAAACAGCCTTTTCCAACCAGTTTGTTCACATATTTTGTAGCAGTGGGAGGAGATGATAGAATCCATTTTTTAAGCAATAAGCTTTATAGCAATGTATAACATATGAGTAATACTAATAAGTTTATGAATTTCAAAGACTGCATCTTTAAGATGGCCTAGAACACAGTGAATCGGATCAGGGGGAACTGGAATCTCATGGACTTTGAAACTAATGAAAAGAACTTCATTCCAGAATGATCCTAATAATGGTCATTGGAGATATGGAGTAGACCTGCATTTTTTTTGTCGCATCTTGGACAATAGGGGGGACATGTATGAAAACTGTCTTGGTTTAAGACTTTTTGTTGCCTATAGCAACCAATCAGAGCGCCCATTTCATTTTTTCAGAGCGCTATATGAAATGAAAGGGGAACACTGGTTGCTATGGGTAACAAGGAAAGTCTTAGACCAAGATAGTGTTCATACATCTGGACCTATGAGTCTGCTCTTATACCAAACCTATGCAAAAGAATGGCAGTCATATACGCTATATGTAAAAGCACGAGTTAGGAAAACCGCTTAGTTTCACTTAAACCAGTTTAGGGAGCCCAATAATTTCAGACCGTTGTTCTTCAGCAATAGGACCAATATCCACAATCCACTGTCTCACTGGGAGTGAAGACTTATGGAGATGTTCATATATAAGAAGTTTATAGATGCCAGATATGATTCCCTTAGTGGGATACACCCGAATTACGCCCTCCAATACAGTAATTCATAGCTTTCATCGAGACCTATGATTAACTTATCATGTCACTTCTTCCCGGAGCTTATGTGCTGGGGAAAGGGATAGTCAATGGGAGCACGTACTTCTAAAACACCTGGTGTATTGCACCATAATTCGCCGTGTGAAAACACCCTAACACTTGATTGAAACAATGATAGTAGCCCCTTATAGCATAATTGCACTTATTTGTGATAAATGCATTTTTTGGCATGGTCTCCACTCCTTTCTCCGTAGCAATGGCTAAATCTTTTTTTTTTTTTTTTTTTTTTTCTCTCAGCTGACAAATATTTGATCATTGGCTGTAGTAATCTTGTTGAATATTCTTTATGTTGTGGGCTTTATCAGACTGTATTTTTTGAATAGTATGAAATATTTCCAAAGATAACCTTGAGAGCCAGTCATTTGTATGTTCTTTATATTGTGCTTTGAATGGGTACACATTTGACAAGGGCACTCTGTAGTTCTCACTTGTGGGATATCATAAGTGATCCTCTATTTTATTTTTATCAATAACTTCTACTTTTTTTCATTTAAAGGGAACCTGTCAGGTGGTTTAAGCTGCCATATTTGAGAGCAGGATGTGATAGAGAGAAGCTGAGCTCTATGATATATAGGTTTATATGATTTGGAAAGTGAAAGTCCTGCCTGCCCGGTCCACATGCAGTGATTGATAGTTTGCTCTACACAGTGTAATTGCGGGGCATGTTTCGGCAAATAATTGCGCCGCAATGCACCCCGCAGTTATGGTAATTCATAGCTCTCATGAAGAGCTATGAATTACGCCTGTCTTCCCCGACGCGTATTGAAAGAAGTGACATGTCGGCCCCTCCACCTCCCGCCCCGCGCTTCGATGTGTGCAAGCAGTAGCGGTGATGGCACTGGAATGGGTTTCAAAGGTGATTACGGCGAAGTACATGTCATGTTTGCAATGTCTGTTTAGTGTGTATGATGGGAAAGCTTCTGATGTATGTGCTAAATGTATCCATAGAATTAAATGGCCCGATGGAGGGCAGAAGTGTGTTGTATATGTCTGTAACCCGTCCCTGTATGTTCACCCGCCGCCGAGGCATAATTCGGCTTGTAATTGTGCTGCAATATGTCCGAATTATGCCCCACAAATACGGTAATTCATAGCTCTCATTCAGAACTACGATTACCTGACATTTTCCCCAGCATACAATACACGCCAGGGAAAAGAATTGACATGTCACTTGTTTGCGGCACTGAAGCGCCGGTGAAAGTGAAAGTCAATGGGAGCCAGCTGTCAGCGCTTTAGAAGTATGCGCTGGCCAGTGCGTACTTCTGAAACACCCGGCGCAATACGCCGTGTGAACATACCCATTCAGGGAAAGCTAACAATCCCTGTAGTTGGGTGGGGTAAGCAGGACTTGCATTCAACTATGAGTACAGGCTATGTATGAAGCGCGTTGGTTGTTTTTGTTGGTGGTACGTTTTTTATTGTAAAAGTTAAGTTTTATCTTTTTCACTTTTTTTATTTTTTGGGAGCTGGGCTTCTGACCTCTTATCTCTATTGGGTTCTCCCAATGGAGATAGGAGCTGTTTTCTCCTATGTACAATTTCCAATACGGAGCTTTGGAAGCCATGTGAAAACCTCAACGTATGCATGCAATAAGGTGAGCTGGATACATACTTTTTTTTTTTTTTTCTTTTTATAATATTTGGAGCAGGATTTCAGGAATTAAGAGCAGAGACTACTGATAGTACTCTTAAGTGACAGTAGGAGTCCTGCTTAACCTGCCCAACTACAGTGATTGAGAGCTTTCCCTTTATCCTTGTGTGTACAGAGCAAACTATCAATCACTGCATGAGAATTCTAAGCAGGATTTTCACTCTATTTCTGCAATTTCTCTGCTTTTAACAAGAAATCCTGCTTGGATTTATACAACCCCATACACCACACAGTTCAGCTTCTCATTCTCTACCACATCCTGCTCTAAGATAGGGTAGCATAAAGCACATGACATTTTCCCTTTAAATTCCTGTTTATTCTGTGCTTAGGAGTCCGGGGGGTGGAGTTACCTAATGATTGATACGTGTGTACATATAGCAATAGCTGGCAGTCACTGAGTAGGACCACCCATTGGGCTCCGAAGCCCAGATTAAGCCGAAATATAAACTGATGAACGACAAGTTATACTGGATCTTTTCCCATAAAACTACTAGATTTATGTGCTCAGCTTTTCATGCTTATAACATACTGCCTACATCCTGTGTGTTCAATGTGAAAGGATACCTTTAAAGTGGTTGCGCTCCCCTAGAAGCCATGCTGTAATAGACACTGGATGAACCATTCTAATCGATGACACTTTCCTGGTTGTGTTACTCATTTTCTTCATTGTGTATTCATCAGGCAGTGGTGACCACTAAGCCTATGTTCACACGGCTTAAAATGGGACGTATCTCGCCCTGTATTTCGTGGCGTACTGCGCGAAATAAGGGGCGAGATACGGCCCAGTCATTATGTTAATCCACAGTTCTCATAGAGAACTATGGATTACGTCTCCTCTCCCTGCTTGCACAAGACGCCGAGCGGGGAGAGAAGTGACATGTTAATTACTCACGGCGTATACGTGCTGAGAATAATGAATGTCTATGGGGCTGCCGGCCTGCGGCCCAGCCCCCGTACACACGGCGTAATTGCGGGGTGAAATGCGTCCCGTAATTATTGCCGTGTGAACATAGCCTTCGATGCTGCAGTCACAGATGGTTCTCATTAATAAATTTCTTAGTTTTTTTTTTTTTTTTTTTTTTTAATTGTGTTGCGAAATAATATTCTGTAGATTGACTTTTTTTTTCTTCTCCTTTCAGCTCCAGTGAACACTGTAGTCTCGCATCTGCTGGTGGCAGAGCCTGATAAGCTGTTTGCTATGCCGGACCCATCACTTCCCGATGGCTACTTGAAGTCCATGAGCACTCTGTGTGACCTTGCAGATCGCGAAATTGTCATTATTATCAGCTGGGCCAAGAATATCCCAGGTGTGTGGGAAGTATTATTGATCGGCTACGACTGTGATCTCACTCTCTAAGTAAAAATGATGATTGAGGGCTTGTCCCCACAGCAGGTTTTTCAGACGGTTTTCGGTTTTGGCTGTCAAACCTTATCACGGAGCTTAATGGAAAATCCATGCAGTGCACGGATTTTCCGCCGGACGGTTTTTTAGATCGCCGGCGGTCCAAAAAACATTGAACGTGTTCATTCTTCAGCCCAGTTTTCGGACGGAACATGAACATGTCTATGTGACGGGGGAGGGCTTTTGTCCGCAAACAGCGAAGAAAAGCCGTCCCTCTGCGGCCATGTACACGGCTCCAAAACGGAGCAAAATACCGGTCGAATAATCCAACCGGTGTTTGCTCTGTGCCGTGGGGACATGCCCTTACTCTGATAGTTATCTGTCTTTTTCTGTTCCTTTTTAGTAATTTTTTTAATTATACTACAGTTTTAGGTAAGAAAAAATTTAAAAAATGCCCTGTGGCTTTTAATGTGCTTTAATTCATATTATTAAAGGGGAATTCCCATTTTGGAAAGTGATAGCAAATTGCTAGGCTACATCATCTTTAAAGAGGGGTCTGATCTCCGGGACACCCTGGAATCACTAGGATGATTCAGTACTGCACAGTAGTGCCCCAGGACTGGAGGTGGCTGCAGTTCTCCACATAGCTGGCTGGTTGGGCATGTTGCTGTGCAGTATAAGATCATAAAAGGGCCACGGTGCGGCATAGGCACTGCGGTCCCTTCATCTCCAGGGCTTTGCCATCACAGGTAAGAGATGGACACAGTTGTATCAACTACTTTCCTGCAATTAAGCTTAAAGGGGTTTTGCCACGAAGTGAGTTCCTTACCTCCTTATCAGCTTAGGGGAGAATATAAACAAATCATGCTGAGTCATGAAAGCTGCAGGGGTGAGAGGGAGGGGGTGAGCAGAGAGCGAGGAAGAAGGGAGCGCCTCAAAAGTGTACTCAAATAATATTACAACAGGGGATTCTCTATACAGCAGACAAACTCATACACTGCACATTTCTCCCCAGCCCCTTGAAAGCTCTTTCATGTTCCCTGTCATCAGATAAGAAGTGCAAATACGCAAGCGTGGCCAGATCAGCTCCTGTCAGCTCTCCTGGTCGTGTCTAATGTAAACTTTTAAGTAACTAAGGGCATGTAAGGAAGGCTGTAGCTCTGACAGACTTCACTTTTTGTAATCACATATATTTAGAAAAGGGATTAAATACCCATTTTGGAGGATCCCAGAGTGTCAACATTATATCGTGGCAAAACCCCTTTAATTGAAATAAAATCTGAAAAATCCCTTTAAGCTGCACATAACCAGGATCAAGGACTATGCAGTCATATGATTACAAAACGTTTCATCTTCCTCCTGGATGTGGTTAGACGTGTTCCTCTTGCTGTCTTGTGCACAAATACATCCGAGGTGAAAGATATTGCTGACATATCTAAAGTTTGTTAGTAATATTTGCATTGTCAGCAAATTAAAATGAATTCTCGTAAACCTTGAAACCTCTTGTATAATAATCTGTCAAGTAGTCCATGCAGGGTAATGAGAGAATTTTGATTGCTATTAAAATTCTTATCTATGTTTTCACATGAGAGGTGTAATCCAGACTTTCTGTAAAACTTGAGCACATGCCAAGTATCTGTCGTTGACATCGGTACTTGTGGTACTGATTATTGTCACCTCAGGGTATGTTCACACGGCTGATTTGGACTCTTATTTTTAAGCGCCAAAATCAGCGTCTTATACTTAAAATACTTTAAAAAAAATAAAAATAAAAAAAGCCTCATATTTTGCATTTTTCAAACAAGTCTTAAAGAGGATCTGATAAGGTTTTCAACATGGTTTTTCAGTGCGTTTTTTTATTTTTTTTTTTCATGAAATTCAAATTTTGTGTCAGGGCATGGATTTGCATCGAAAACCGTTAAGTGCGAGGCGTTTAGAAGCTCTTAGTTGTTTGCTATGAGCATTTTACTTGTCCAAACTGCCTCAAGAATTGACATCTTATTTTTCAGCGAGTATAAACTGCACTGTGTGCACTATGTTGCGGTTTTTATAAAGGAATAAACCGGAGGCGTTGAATAGTTGTTTTGGGGTTAGAATCTGCACCAAATCCGCCCACAAAACAGCGTAAGAACTGCCATGTGAACAAACCATTACAATTTACACAGCAGTTACTTCATTCACACTCTTATGTATAGGTAGTGTGTGTTGGCCATTAGGTTGCTAAGCATTCACCCCTTAAAATTGCTCTTTTGCAGGTTTTTCTTCCCTTTCCCTATCGGACCAGATGAGTCTCTTGCAGAGTGTCTGGATGGAGGTTCTTCTTTTAGGAGTTGTGTTCCGCTCTCTTCCATATGAAGACGAAGTTGTGTTTGCTGAGGATTTTGTGTTGGATGAAGAGTCCTCGCATTCGGCCCGACTTTCTGACCTTTGCTCCTGTGTTCTTCATCTGGTGCGCAAGTATAGGGCCTTGCGTGTTGAGAGAGAGGAATATGTTATGTTAAAAGCCCTCACGCTTACAAATTCAGGTTTGTGTTAATAATGGTGTTTTTCCATACAAAGAAATAGAATATTCTTATCTACATAATTGTTGTGCTGGTCATTCTGTATTGGTAACGTTCAGCATTTCCATGTGCTTAGATATCGTTAAAGTGAAACTGTAAGGTGGTTTTTGTTATCTTACCTGAAAGCAGGATATGTTAGAGGGAGAGAAGCTGAGCTCTGTGATATATAGGGTTATATGATAGAGGAGAGGAGCTGAGCTCTGGAATATATAGGGTTAGATGATAGAGGAGAGGAGCTGAGCTGCTTACCTTGCCCACATACAGTGATGACAGCTTTCCCTGTATTAGTGTGTGAATGCGTCAATCACTGTATGTGGGCAGGGTAAGCAGTACTTTGTTTCACTTATAAGATTTTCTCTGCTTTTTAATCAGAAACTTAGCATCAAATCATATAAACCTATATACCACAGTGGTCGGCTTCTCTCATCTATTATATAACCCTATATGTCACAGAGCTCAGCTTCTCTCCTCTATCATATAACCCTATATATCACAGAGCTCAGCTTCTCTCCCTCTATCGTATAACCCTGTATTTCAGAGCTCAGCTTCTCTCTATCATGTAACCCTAAATATCACAGAGCTCTTTCAGAGCTTCTCTATCACATCTTGCTCTCAGATAGGGTAGCTTATACCATTTGACAGGTTAGCTTTAAGGACATTTAAAGTTGTGTTATCTGAAATGGATTTTTATGATCTAAAAAGATCTGAAATAAAAGAACATTCAGTGTCTACACTGTTAAAATGAGGTTCCCCATTAGTTAATTTTGAAGACCACAACAAAGAAGGAGGGTGGGTTGTTTGTATGCTCGATATCCATATAGATGCTTACTCAGACATCAAGTGAGTAGTGGAAATAAAAGAAAAGGGGTTCACACGCTACAAAGATTGCGTTTTAATAAACAGATCCTTAAAAAACAAGCAGCTTTGCAATATATGTTCATTACAAATGCCTACTGATTTTGAGTAAGCCCTGTTAGTAGTAGTACATCAGCTTCTAAAATCTTTATAGCAGCTGACCTGTTGATCCTTATCTCACTGGCTGTCAGGTCTGTATGACTCATCAGCCTCTGAATACAGGTCAGAGCAGAGAGCCCCTCCCCCACAGAATGCTTCTGTAGTGGAGGGAGGGGGATGGCTCTGGCTTCTGTGTCCATGCTGCCTGGATTAACTCTGTGTGTCCCTGCTTCCTCCTGCTCTCTACACAGATTGATGTGACAGCAGTGACCCTGTGTGTTACTAAAATCATGATGCGTCTGTGGAGCTGTAACTATACTAATACTATACAGATCAGGGGGCATGTGAAGGGTTCATGCCGTGCTGTACTAGTTATACATTGTGAGTATAGTAACACTTCACAGCTGCCCTGTGTCTGTTCTGACAGGGTCTGTTTGTTGCTGGAGATGTGCAGATTTGTATGCTAAGCAGGGGGTATAGGAACACTTGCTCCACACTCATAGATCAGCCCTCTTCTGTCTCCTGACTGTGGAGACGAGCAGCAAGAGCTGCAGCAGACCTAGGCAGGCACACACAGGGTTAACTCTGGCAGCAAACCCCCCCCCCCCCCACCCTCCTGCTGTATAGAAGTTACAGAGGAGAGCTTTCTGTGTGCTGAGGGGAGGGGGGAAGTGGGAGGTGAAGAGGCAGACAAGAAGCACGCCCCTCAAATCAACTGCCAGGCTCACTGACTTAGGCTGAGAGCTTGTAATGAGACAACTCCTTTAAGGAAGTGTCCACCTTTCAACAATATGCAGTTATTCCAATAATCCTTGCAATTCTGAAAATATTTTTTTTAGTGGTGAAGATGGGTTGTTGTTTAATTTTTTTTCAGAAAGCACAGTCCCCTACATTGGGTTAAAGGCTTATTCTCCGACTGCCCCGGGCTACCCCTTGGGGGGGGGGGGGAGCTTACTCCATACTGTTTTATTATTAATGTTAAAGGGGTTTTGACACGATGTATGTATGTATTGTTGATGTGGGATCCTCCAAAATGGGTATTTAATCACTTTTCTAAATATATGTGATTACAAAAAGTGAAGCCTCTGAGAGCTACAGCATTGCTCAGTCCCCTTTAGTTTCCTGAAAGTTTACATTAGACACGACCAGGAGCTGACAAGGAGCTGATCTGGCCACGCTTGTGTGTTTGCACTTGTTATCTGATGACGGGGAACATGAAGGAGCTTGCAAGGGGCTGGGGAGAAATTGCAGTGTATGAGTCTGTCTGCTGTATAGAGAATCCACTGTTGTAATGTTATTATTTGAGTAAACTTTAGAGACGCTTCCTCGTTCTCTGCTCACCCCCTCCCTCTCACCCCTGCAGCCCTTCATGACAGCATGCTTTGTTTATATTCTCCCCTGAGCAGGTAAGAGGTAAGGAACTCACTTCATGGCAAAACCCCTTTAATGCATACAGCGTATGCAGTTCACTTCTGAAATGGTGTTCCTATGATTCACATTTTTCTTTTATCCACTGGATAGGTGATAAATGTCTTACCCCACTCATCACTAGAGTACCCTGTTCTTCCTTACTGAGATTAATCAGCCATTGAGCCAGTCACTAGATTTTTTGAGAGCAGTAACGCACATGCTAGACAGCAACTAATAGTTCTCAAAAGGTGGAAATGAAGAAACCTAAAGGAAGCTGGGTCATTAAAGGGGTTTTGCCACGAAGTGACTTGCTTTCCTCTTTTCTGGCTCAGGAGAAAATATAAACAAATCATGAACTCTGCAGAGGGGAAAGGGAGGGGGCTGAGCAGTGAGGAGCCCAGAGGGAGAAATAAGGGAGCGTCTGAAATGTTCACTCAAATAATAACATTACATCCAGTGGATTGTCTATACAACCTAAAGCCTCATACACTGCACTTTCTCCACAGTCCCTTGGAAGCTCATTCATGTTCCCTGTCATCAGATAAGAAGTGCAAACAGGCAAGAGCAGCCAGGTCAGCTCCTGTCAGCTGGAGGTGGTCATGTCTAATGCAAACTTTCGAGTAACTAAGGGCTTGTAAAGAAAGCTGTAGCTCTCAGAGGCTTCACTTTTTGTAATCAGATATATTTAGAAAAGTGATTAAATACCCAGTTTGGAGGATCCCACATCAACATTACATCGTGGCAAAACCCCTTTAACCCCTTAACGACCTTGGGCGTATGAGTATGTCCCAGGGCCGCTCAGGGGCTTTGCAGGGGGATCGCGCTGCGACCCCCACCCCTCCCCCGCACAGCTGCCGGGTGTTAGCGGCAAATCGCCGCTAACACCCGGCAGTAACAGCGCCGGCGGGTGGCTCCGCCCGCTGGTGCTGTTTTACCCATCAGACACCGCGGCAAAGATGGCCGCAGGGTCTGAATTAACACCGATCGGTGCCGCGCACCGATCGGTACGGTCATCGGCACAGATCCGACGACCGGGCATTGTGGTGGGGAGCCTTGTGAAGTCACTTACCCTGGCCGGTTTGCCCCACTTCCGTCCGCAGACAGGAAGTGGGGAAACCGCCATCTTTGTACACCCTAATGCATTGCCTATGCAATGCATTAGGTTGTATTAACAATCGCGCCACCTAGTGGTCAAGTACCATAGGTGGCCTCAATGTTACAGTAAAAAAACAAAAATAAAGTTTTAAAGTACAAAAAAAGTATTAAAAGTTCAAATCACCCCACTTTCCCCATTTTACAAATAAAATCATTAAAATAATAAAGTTACACATATTTGGTATCGCCGCGTCCGAAAAAGTCCGATCTATAAAAATATAACATTATTTATCCCGTACGCTAAACACCATAGAAGAAAAAAAATTCCAAACGCCAAAATTGCGTTTTTTGGTCATTTACGTCACACAAAAAATGGAATAAAATGATCAAAAAAGTTGCATGCATTCCAACTGCTAGCGATAAAAAGTACACTTCAGCCCGCAAAAAATGCCCCCTCACTGACGTCCGTAGGTGTTAGTACAAAAAAGTTATTGGTCGCACAAAATGGCGCCGTGGCGCAAATTTCAAAAATAGAAAATGTTTGGAATTTTTTTATGGTGCTAAAACATAACGGAAACCCTACATGTTTGGTATTGCCGGACGTGTAACAACCTGTAGAATATAGATAACACATTATATTTACCGAAGATTGAACGCCGTAAAAGCAAAACCCCCGCAAACATGGCGAAAATAAAAAAATTTTCACAATTTGTCCCACTTGGAATTGTTTTGCGGTTTCCCAGTATATTCTATAGTATAGTGAATAACATCATTAGAAAGTACATCTTGTCCCGCAAAATAAAAGCCCTCATGTGTCTAAGTAGGGGGAAAAATAAAAGTTATGGCTTTCAGAAGGCGTGGAGGGAAAAACGAACGTGTCACAAAAAAAAAACGCCTGGTCCTTAAGGGGTTAAGGCCAAAACTAGATGTGGCACCAAGTTGAGTGTTGTTATTCACTTTGAAGTCATATCCTGTATTCACTTTGTAAGCCCAAAACATATGTTTTGCTTGTTTTCTTTGTAGACTCTGTACACATTGAAGACCCAGATGCAGTTTTACGTCTCCGTGACGCTCTACAGGAAGCACTCAGCGAATATGAATCAAATCGCCATCCCGAAGAACCCTGTCGTGATGGCAAGTTGCTCCTTACACTCCCCTTACTTCGTCAGACTGCTGGCAGAGTCCTCCAACACTTCCATGCCCTACGAGAAGAAGGGACTGTCCCTATGCACAAGCTTTTCTTAGAAATGCTGGAAGCCATGATGGATTAAGATAGATGCAACCTCAGAACGGAAATCCCATGTACTTTCCTTGTAATGACCCGAGGAATGCAAGCTGGGACTACGTAACGAATGTATAGGACAAAAGCAATCCAAGCAATTTTATTTTTAATGCACACATTCTTCCTGTGATGCATTCTAGACTGATCTGGAAGATACCACAGATTTGGTGCAGGCAGTATGCAATATGATATGGATAGAAATGGACGCAAGAATGAGCTATGTGGCATCAAAGTGTTGGTTATTATTATTATTTAATTTAGCAAAGTGCTGATATCCTATGGTAGGATAAGCCATAGGAAGAAATTCTGGGAGTCCATCCCTTTAACATGCTCGAGCCATAAGCAAGCAATAGGACACATCACAAAGTTACTAGATGATAACTTGGTGTTATGTGTACCCCCTTTTTCTCTTACTGTTCTTTGTTGTGTATGACTTTAAACCGGCCATTTTTCCTGTTAAGGGGTCTGCCCAAGTGACAGTCGCCCTGGAATGTTGGATTTGTTGTCCAGGTTGGAAATCTAACGTTTATTTGTTCCTATATGAGGAGAAAATATTTTTGTTCAATAATTATGTTTTAAAACACTATCGGTAATTGCAGGCGCTGACTGCGGTTTTTAATTTTAAGTTGCACTGTTTATTTTTTTGTTTGTTCTTTTGATAACACTGGTTTGCTCATGTATAAGACTTAATATGACAAGTACTGAAAACGACGCATACATTTGTCTACGTTCTGGTGCATTCCTAATTGAACCTATACCGAAAGTATTAGAAAATGAGTCGGGGTGCTTCATTTCTATAGAGTAAATTTATGTCTATCCAGACCACAAAAGAGAGCGTGGATTATGCTTCATGTATCTTCCTCCTACATGATTTGTTTGCCATATTTAAGGTTTTGTGAAGGTTTCTAGCATGCTGGCTTTAATTTTCTATAGAATATATGTTCATTAGGATTATTAAAGGGGTTGTCTCACTATATTGATTCATCTTACCTCAGTCCTGTTTTCTTGGTTTCATTTTGAATTCAGGGGCGTGTTTACTGGCTTCTATTAGGCTGCAGTAGTAACCAGGTCTGTAGCTATAGCAACCAGTGCTGACAGCCTATCAGGAGAGAATGAACAGGTCTGTAGCTATAGCAACCAGTGCTGGCAGCCTATCAGGAGAGATTGAACAGGTCTGTAACTATAGCGACCTGAGGAGCTTATGCAGCCCATACAACAGGGAATATCTAGGATACTGGTAATGGACATCTATTGCAAAGTGACTTGTTTTTGCAAGATCTTTATCATAAAATGCAATCCTTGTAGTGATACAACCACTTTAAAAAAAAAAAACACCTCATTTTGCATTTACACCCATGGTGAAGCCTGTGTGAAGTTTTAGCACAGACCCATATTTTTGGGCCAAGTAAATGCAAAACTACCACTACTGGTGAATGCACCCTAAGCCCACCCCTATATATTTATCATTGAAGAGATATTCCCATGAAGAAACTTCTGTATTACCGGTTGGCCCATAACAAGCAGCAAGCTGACTGTGTTACAGAATGAAGAGGGCAGTGCTTGTGCCTATTAATTTCTAAAGGAATTTCAAATATAAGGATATGTTCACATGGCTTATGTGCGCGTAGTTAGCCGCGTATTGCGCTTTATATGCGGCAAAATGCTTGCCGCAATTACGGTAATTCATAACTCTCATAGAATTGCGTGTCGTCTCCCCCCGGGTATTACAATATGATTGTGTTGTATGCCCGGGGAGAGATGTGACCATGTGAATTCTTACTCACCACTGACAATTCATGTCAATGGGGCCAGACGGGTGCTGGCTCCCCTGTGCTTTGATAGTACACGCTAATCAGCGCATGCTTCCAAAACACCCAGCGTATTGGGACATGTACTGTACGTACCCCAATAAGCCGGATTCGCCGAGCGGGGAGGAGCGACGGATTCCACTGTTCTCTATGAGAGCAGTGGATTACCGTAATGACTCCGACGGATTGGCGCCGTATTGAAGCGCAAATCCGGCGTGGAATACGGCGCCAATCCGTCGGCAAATAAGCCGTGTGAACGGGGCCTTAAGGTTATGACCTGTTTACCTGTGTATGGGGCTGCATGAAATTATAGAATTTGTAGAAGCTCATGGTTTCCCTATAATGAAAAAAAGTTGTAGGTGATATACAAAGGTTGTAAAAAAAGCCATTTTATGCAATTATTTTACACTGTTTTCCTCCATTAGAGGTGATCTTTGACAGTTCCTGTAAAAATGATTCTAATTTAGAATACTTGTAAATGTCTTAAATAGGACCTCTGACAGGTTTATTTTAGTAAATACTTGTACCCTCTGTAATAACAATTCTGGAGCATCTTCTCATATATCTTTTTGTTGTGCTTTCCTATGTATTATAAAAATTTACTGAATATGTTAGCTGGGTGTTACTAAATGGGGAAGGGGCGTGTCCCTGCACGGTCTGATATTGCAGAAACACATGCCTTTGAAAACTGGACTGGTAACGCCCATCTGACAGATTCAGTAATAGATTTCTAGAAATAATAACTGAAACAACACAGAGTTATAAGAGATGCGCCAGGATTATTTCACAGAGAACACAATTACTAAAACAGACCTGTCTGTTTAAAGTTGTGCAAAAGTTTACCATCCTTTATAGGCAACCAGCTGTCACGGTAAAGTCTTAGCCTTGTCCACCCTAAGCTAGGCCATCAGTGTACAATAGGTCCTCAATGCATGGCCCCACCTAAGAATAGGCCATCACCGGATCTTCCTTTTTTTAAAAATACAAAACGTCAAAATCCATCGTAGTTATGTGTAAAACGGCTGCAACTCTCTAGGATCAAGGAAACCTTTCCTTATTTCCCCATGCTCTTTGAGACAGGACAAGCAAAATCAAACAGGTCTCGGTCAGATTGTCACCATTGCAGGCTGTAGACATGTCATGGTGTTGCCTTATGGCCTGTTTACACGGCAGAGGACAAATACCGGTCGGTTTATCCTCCGCTTTTCTCCCCCTTCCTATGTTCATATTCTGTCCGAAAACCGAACAGTAGAATGAACAAGCACAATGTTTTTCGGGCGTCCACCGGGTGGAAAACCTGTGCAGTGGGGACTGCTACACGGGTTTTCCATAGAAGCCCGGTGTGTTCATTTGTGGACGGTTTTTCAGACTAAAAATTTAAATAAAAAAAAAAAAAAAAAAAAAAAAAAATATATATATATATATATAATATATAATATATATATATATATATAAAATATATATAGTACACAAAAAATATTTAATATTTCAGCAACTAGGTGAAAGGAATGATTTCTATGGGATTTTTGGGCTCGCTTTCACTGGTAGATGGGAAGAAGGTACCTGCCAGTTCCTCCTGCTAGTGCTTTACTTGCTATTTTTAATCCTCCTCTCCATGCTGTAAGCCTGCACATGTCCATATTATCTTTACAAACAACACAGGCCATCAGTGGAAAGCCGCACTCTCCTGGGACCTCTGTTTCTATTTTTGGCTTTAAGTACATGGACACAGAATTCTAGCTGTGCAAACGCAGCCTAAGCCTATGTTCCCACAGCATATTTTTCTGTCACGATAATCTGCCATGGAATAGGTGCAGCAATCTGCGCCTAACGTTGGACTCCAGAAGTGTATTTCATTTTCTGTTGATGGGGTTTTGAATATAGCTTAGCCCCATTGAATTGGCCTAGTTCCTACCTCACCAATGCATTTTCTGGGCGGAAACTGCATTAAGGCTATGTTCACACGGCTTATTTTGGGGCGCATTTCGCCACGTATTGAGAGTACGGCGCTCTAATATGACGGAAATGCGCCCCAATCATTACGGTAATCCACAATTCTCATTGAGAACTATGGATTACGCCTCCTCTCCCCGACCGCACAATACGATTGTACTGTACACGCGAGTGATGACTGTCTATGCCCCCCACCCCGCGCCGATCAGCGCGAGCTCCCGAACACCTGCCGTAATTGCGGGGCGTACTGCAATAAGCCGTATGAACAAAGCCTAGCAGGTTGTATATCATCTTGTATTCCCCATACCCTATACCCACTGAAGCTTTCAAATCCACACAGTAGTTCATAGTGTAAATGATGGTACCTCTTCCAACAGAGAACAATGGGGCACCCGTTCTGATGCAGGATAGGTGTCACCATAGCCCACAGGCATATTTTACATCAGTATTTAAAAGCTGCAATCATGTAGTCGCTGATCAAAGCTCTCCCCTTAGAAGAGGAAGCACTGGGACTGTAATGCCAGTAAGTGTTTTAGTCCATTCCCTTTAGAGCATTGAGGGTCTAGACATTCATCAATAAATTCTTCATTACAATCCTTGATCGTCTGGGCCCCACCTGAACAGCTGACTGTGCTAGTGTCCTTTTATCAATTAATATGTAGGGAAGAATCCCGCAGTTTTTCGTTTCCCATGTAGTATTCGGCTTGGTTCACAAAGTGGTTTTTGATATGTATTTTGCAGCAGTATTTGTAAGACAAAACCAGGAATAGCTCCAAAACACAGTCCAAGACTTTTTATTATACTTTTTCACTGTGTAATCACCATTCCTGGTTTTTTGGCTTTCAAAATACGCATTAAACCACTATGTGAACCCAGCATTCGAGGGTTTCATTGGGTCATCTGTATAAAGCACAGATGGACTCTGTCTCCAAGGGGGAGTGACACTATTTGGCATAGCTCTCTACCATGGCTTAGTCTTCTCTATTACGCAATCTGCGTATAACAGCCAAAACAGAATTTCATTAAAGCATACCTGTTACGTGGTTCATGCTACCCTCTCTGAAAGGCCGTGTTCACACGGCTTATTCCCGACGGATTTGTGCGCCGTATTGAGCGCACAAATCCGCCGTGAATAAGGGGCCGGGGCCGAGCGCGGCGGGGGCGCCGCTCCCGGCCCCATAGACAATGCATTGTTTACGGCGCGATCCGCGCCATAAATAATGTGCATGTCACTTTCTCCCCCCGGGCGGATTCGCGAGCGGGGAGGAGCGACGGATTCCACTGTTCTCTGAGAGACAGTAGATTACCGTAATTGCTGCGCGGATTGGCGCCGTACTGAAGCGCAAATCCGGCGCGGAGTACGGCGCCAATACGCAGGCCCGAATAAGCCGTGTGAACGAGGCCAAAGGATTTGATGGAGCCGAGTTCTGTGACACTTAGTTTTATATAATTTAAACAAGATTTGAGTGAAAAAGGAAATCCTGCTTACCCTGAAGTGATAGACAGTTTGTTCTGTACACACACTTTTAGAGCAAAAGCTGTCAATCACTGCCTCTGGGCAGAGTCGGTAGGACTTTCACTGTCCATTCAGGATTTACTTTGCTTTTTACTCAGAAATCCTGTACCAAATCATTTAAACCTCTATATATCACAGAGCTCAGCTTCTCTCCTCTATGATATAACCCTATATATCACAGAGCTTGGCTCCTCTCCTCTATCATATAATCCTAGATATCACAGAGCTCAGTTTCTCTCCTCTATCGTATAACCCTATATATCACAGAGCTCAGCTCCTCTCCTCTATCATATAACCCTATATATCACCGAGCTCAGCTTCTCTCCTCTATGATATAACCCTATATATCACAGAGCTCTATCACATAACACTATATATCACAGAGCTCAGCTCATCTCTCTCTGCCCTAGTCTGTGCTCACATTGGGTTGCATGAACCATCTGACAAGTTTGCTGTAAGTTCTGGCAAGTCTATAGAGCTGAAGTCCTGGCGTATATTCATAGAAGAAGGACCTGCTGTGGATTTTGATGCAGATGTTCTACATTAACTTCAATGAAAGAAGACAAAGTCTGCAGGAAAGATGTGGATGTAGATTTTAGTGCAGTCTTTGAAGTCAGCGTAGTAAAATTTGCAAACAAATCAGCAGCAGATCTGCTGCATGTGAACGTAGCCTTATGTAGTATAACTTTTAAAGCTTGTCAGTTTTACCTGCGGAAAAGATTGTCATGGGTTAGCAGTTTTGACAAAAAAAAAATATGCAAAACCTTGACCAAACCATTAATAAAGTTGTATGAATCAGGTTTTATCTAAAACTTGTAACTAAAAAAACAAAACTTTCGAGAGATTTTGTACGCAGTTAGCAGTGGCACCATAGAAATGAAATGGACCACATCACAGAGGGTAAAAGTAGTCAATTTAACATAGCAACCAGTAATAATTTCAAAACCTGAGCTTAGGTCGGCATGGGCAACAGGACCCAGTTCTGAAACGGCATGCCCATTATAGCTGATCCTCCTGGGGTGGGCAGTGCATGTTTGCTTAGAATGACTGTATTTCAGCAGAAGCTTTGGTCACTTTAGCTTCCTGTAGCAAAAATGCAATATATCTCTATAGATTTTTTTTTTATTAAGCTTCAAGCAATAGATGTAGTAATCTAAATAGGTAAATGAAGATTGTCTTGTTCTTCACCTTTGTAAGGTATCCAGTTATACTGCTTACTTATGCAAAGCCACAAAAGTAGTTCCTATTTATCAATGCATACGATCAAATCTGAAAAGCTAACGCAACCTCATACTGCTGCTAAGAAGGGAAAAGTCTAACATTAGGGCTATGTTCACATGGCAGAAATTTGTTGTAAAAAAAAGTCCCCAGGATTTGCAGCAGCAATTGGAGAGATACATTTAGGGTATGTTGACATGGTGCATACCCTTGCGTGCTACAATACGCCCGCTGTTGAAATTACGTGCTGGGAACGGCGTACTTTCAACAGTGCTACAGCCTGACCTCCTATTACTTCAGTTTTCCCTGATTATACTGTATTTGAGGTGTGTACTTCGGGTGCAGTGCAATCACGCCCCAGTGTACGCCCCACAAATTCGATGTTTGAACAGGCCCTTAGATTTCCACGCTTACTTTCTATTGCGAGACTTTTTTGGAAGGCAATTAACCCCATTGTGTAAGACAAATCAACATCCTGGTAAGTGTTGCCTGTGGTATCCACTTTTAACTACATATGTGTGTATGTATATATGTAAATATATACACAACACACACACACACACACACACACACACACACACACACAACACACACACACACACACACACACACACACACACACTGCTTTTAGTTGATACATGTTTTAAATCAACACTTGAAAAGAACAGAGTGAATTTTGGTCCGTATTCCCATTCCCACATGGAATATACTTGAATAATCTGCTGTGTGAATTTAGCCTAAAGGTTATTATTCCAGGAGACCCATCTAGTTCATTATGTTTATAAAAGTAGCTTTTAATCAGCAGAGTGTAAATTAGAACATGAATACAGATGAGTGATTGTTTTAAAAGGCGTTAGCTCCATTATATGAGCCCTTACCGCCAATCACATTGGGCCTCATTTATCAAAAGTGTCTAGCAGCAAGAAGGTATTTGTTGCCCATAGCAACCAATCAGGGTTCGGCTTTTATTTCTCCAGAGCAGTACATGAAATGAAAGCTGAGCCTGATTGGTTGCTATGAGCAACAGCGACAGTCTTACTGTTACACAGCTCTGATAAATGAGGCTCTATGTTTTTGACACGTATTTGCATCAGAATTTGTAAATCAAGACCAGGATTAGATCCTAAATTCTTTAAGAAATGCAAATCTTTCCTTTTATAGCTTTTCCCTGTTTAGGGTCCACTTCTGGGTTTGGCTTCTAAAATGCTGACTAAAGTTCTGCAGTGTGAACCCAGCCAAACAGAGCAAAGAATACTGCTATAGGGATCTCCTAGTGAATCTCTCAGCAGTTTTGTACCTCAGAACTGATGACATTGCTATATAGTATAAAGGGAGAGGATCAGAAATATACCACCAGTTACTGTCACACACATTACAAGACCAAGAAAAACTTGTTTCAATGGCTCAGCCACTGCTATCGCCCAGAAGGCAGCACTTTCATATTACAAAGGACATGTGACAACTGATGTCCAGTTTAGTAAATCCTTGTGTTCCCTGTGAAATAATAATTCTGGAGCCTCTTCTCTTATAACTCTGTGTTTTGCTCTTCTTCTGTTATTCCTTGTAGAACTGTATTTCTGAATCAGTCAGATGGGTGTTACCAATTAGGGGGGTGCCCCTGCCCAGCCTGACATTGTCCAATCGATGCTGACAGACTATGTCTGCATACACACAGCCCTTCAAAAACTAGATTGGTAACACCCAGCTGACTTATTCATTAATACCTAACAGAGGAACAACACAGAGTTATAAGAGAAGATGCTCCAGGATTACTAGTTCACAGGGAGCAAGTACAAGTTTACTGATTCTCTGTTAAGGCTCACAGCTTTCTGCAATGAGTGCATACCCTTCAGCTCTTGGGGTATGTTCACACGGCGTGATTGCGGGGCATACAGTACGCCCCGCAGTTGCGCCGGGTGTTTGGGAGTCGCACTGATCGGCGCATACTCCCGCGCTAGAGGGGAGGGGCACAGCCCACCGGCCCCATAGACATGCATTACTCGTGGTGCGAAAGCGTCACGACTAAGTGACATGTCACTTCTCTCCCCGCTCTTACAATACGATCGTATTGTAAGAGCGGGGAGATGAGGCGTAATCCATAGTTCTCTATGAGAACACTGGGGCGCATTTAGCTCGTATTAGAGCGCAGTATGCCGCGAAATGCAAACCAAAATAAGCCGTGTGAACATACCCCTAGTGATGTTAATCAGTAGGACCGAAAAGGGGGGGGGGGGGGAAATGTAGGCATTAAACATGAAAGACCAACCTCCTGGGCATCTATGATGGCAGTGGCCAGGCTATTAAAATACATTTTTCATGGTCATGTAATGAGCATGATCATAAGCGGTTTCTCCTCATCCTATACAGAGTTGTAGGAGAATTGAGGGCTCGGGAGTGCTGACATCCTCGCATTAAGGCTATGTCTCCAATGCACTGAAAAACATCAGTTTTTTCAGCATTTTTCGTTTTATAAAAATGCTGAAAAAACAACTGAAAAGAGCTCCCATATACTTCTATAGTAAAAGCGTCCTGTTGTCTCCATAGAACGGCTTTTTTCTGCTCGTTCTATTTGCTGGTCATTTTTTTTGAAACGTTGCAATAAATGACTGAGCAGGGCAGAAAATTTACTACTGGAGTCTAGGTAAAGCGCCGAACGTTTTTTGGCACCTTTCTTTGCAGAACTACAAAGCACAGCTATTGCTGTGCATCTCTGCAAAATAAGCGCCAAAAGACATGCAAAAAAAAAACTCAAGGTGACAAAAAACTTTTCAGCAGCTATTGGCAGGCAGTGGACAAAAAAACCTCCAGTTTTATGAATGTTTTAGGATTTGGTTTTCAGGGTGTTTTTTGTCCACTGCCGTGTAGACATGGCTTAAATCACACAAGCAGATTTTGTGCTGTGACTGTACTTTTTAAAGCCAAATATCAGTCTTTCCTTTATATTTTTCCTTTTTTTTTTTTTTCTTCACAATCCGGTTTTGTATTTGACTTGTGTCATTTTAGCCTAAAGAGGTTTTTTTTTGGTCAAATGATTAGTTTGGGAAGAGATCAGAAGCGATGTCAGAAACGATTGTTTTGCAGAAAGAGAAGTAAATGCTATTCCACCATAAAAATAAAAGAATGTAAGGGCGGACTAGATGGACCATGCACTTTTTCTCCTGTCAACCGTATTTGCTTTTTGTGATTAACTATTCTCCCTTTAGAGGACTTGTCATCTCTCCTCACATGTCTGGTTTACTAAATACATGAATTTCCCACAAAATAACAATTTTCAAGCATCTTTTAGAAATCTGTGTTGTGCCATTCCCTTATTGTTCCTTCTGAGTAATATAAATTGACAACTGGGTGTTGCCACTTCCCTGGTCAAAGGGGTGTGTCCCACTCCAACAGTACCGATTGGACAGTGTTATGACGTGGATAAACAGAAATTAACAGAAAGGCACAAACTAGAATTCTGAGAAAAGATGCTCCAACAATGGGGAATACATTTATTTACTTAAATAAGAGCTGAAGGGTCTTCTTTAACCATAATGGGCCTTATGTATGACACTTGTCTAGCAGTAAGACTGTCTACTGTCCGTTGCAACCAATCAGAGCTCAACTTTTATTAATCCAGGACACTATATGAAAGCCGAGCTCTGATTGGTTGCTATCGCCTATAAAGCGTCTTAGAGTATGTTCACACGGCGTATCTCGGCACATATTTTGCACCAAAATACGCACAAAACAATGTTCTAAACACTTCCCATAGACTGCAATGTAAACTACATGGCGTCATTCACACAACACTTATTTTACTCTTGTATAGGAGGCAGAAATCCGCCTTGGGCACTACGCATCGCATTCATGTTGACATTACTTGTTAGCAAGCACGTAATTTCAATGACACAAATGCGTTTTGCGCCGCATGAGTACACCATGTGCACATACCCTTACTGCTAGACAGGTTTCATACTTTCAACATCTTTTCTATGCCCCACTACACCAGTATTACCAATATTATGGAAGAGTGTAAATTAAGCTGTATTTTGTGTCACCCACATGGAAAGTATAGTATAGAGGCCAATGCTTAGTGAATAGAACAGGCAGCTCTGAGAAAGTGGTATAGAAGTCCTGCCTTTTACTAGATTTGTTATCTGTGGGTCAGTTTTTTATAAGGCTAGAAGACAAAACATAGATAAGGAATCCACACTGTTCAGTACGGCTGCCGTTCTCATTGGACCTTGTCCGATGTGTGTTGCATTGGCTTCTGTACCAGCGACACTACATTCTGCTCCTCTGTGCTTCGAGTTTCCTGGGTATAGTCCCTGTATCACTGCTATATCTATCTCAGTGTTTAGTACATTTTCTTATCTTGGACTTTCATTAGTGTCTATACTTCTGTATTTGCTACTTTGCAGGTATTGGTTGCCGGGGGTTTCTCAAAAGTAACTGTGGATGGCACCCTATGTTTCTGTTGTACAGCAGTAAGAATGTGCAGCATATGAGATCATAGACCATCATGCTTATTAAAAATTTATACTGGGGAATCTATTTTGTTCTTACGAAAGGAGGCACTGTGGGTCTGAGATCTGCAATTCCACTGTGCACAGAGATTTTCTTTTGGTGCCTAATTATTTTTTATAGTCACACTACCTTGTTCAAAAAGGGTTTTGAGGGGTCACTTAGAAATTTTTTCTTTTTGGAATTTTGAAATAGGACTGGTTTTTTTCAAATCAGAGCTAATACTAAATGGAAACAAACATGCCACTTCGGATCAAATTGTTTCCAACTGTTCGGTTAAATGGGAGTTTTATTCTACATGCCAATGGGGCTGTGTTGGGGTTAGAAAATTTAATTTACATAGCAGTGGGCATTTACCAATAAATCCATACTCGTTTTAGTAATTTTTCTTATGTAGCATATGTGTTATACTCTGTATGCTTGCAGTTTGGTTCGTGTTTCTCAAAGAACTGTGGATGCCCTCTTGTTCTGTATACAGCCAGTAGAATAGTGTGCATATGTAATATACCTCATTGCTTATAAACCTATATACAGATCATTGTATACAATTAAGGCTCTTACGGGTCTGAACTGCAATAAACATCAGGGAGATTTCATTTTGTGCTAATTATTTATGTACACTACCGTTCAAAAGTTTGGGGTCACTTAGAAATTTCCTTATTTTTGAATGAAAAGCACAGTTTTTTTCAATGAAGCTAACCGTAAATGAATCAGAAATACACTCTATACATTGTAATGTGGTAATGACTATCTAGTGCCATGTTGGTTGTTAATGCAATATCTACATGTTGTGGTCCATTTCAACAAACCATCACTCCAGTGTTCTAATGGTACATTGTGTTGCTGTGTAAGAAAGCTATTGGATATTTTGAAAACCCTTGTGCAAGTATGTTTAGCACAGCTGAAAACTGTTTTGCTGATTAGAGAAGCTATAAAACCTATCTTCCTTGGAGCTAGTTCAGAATCTGGAGCATTACATTTGTTGGTTCGATTAAACTCGCAAAATGGCCAGAAAAAGAGAACTTTCATGTGAAACTCGACAGTCTATTCTTGTGCTGAGAGATGAAGGCTTTTCCATGTGAGAAATTGCCAAAAAACTGAAGATTTCCTACAACGGTGTGTACTACTCCCTTCAGAGGAGAGCACAAACGGGCTATAACCTGAGTGAGGCCCCGCTGCACAACTGAGCAACAAGACAAGTACATTAGAGTCTCTAGTTTGAGAAATTGACGCCTCACAGGTTCTCAACTGGCAGCTTCATTAAATAGTACCCGCAAAACGCCAGTGTCAACATCGACAGTGAAGAGGTGACTCTGGGATGCTGGTCTTCAGGGCAGAGTGGCAAAGAAAAAGCCATATCTGAGACTGGCTAATAAAAGGAAAAGATTAATATGGACCAAAGAACACAGACATTGGACAGAGGAAGATTGGAAAAAAGTGTTATGGACAGATGAATCGAAGTTTGAGGTGTTTGGATCACACAGAATAATATTTGTGATACGCAGAACAACTGAAAAGATGCTGGAAGAGTGCCTGACGCCATCTGCCAAGCATGGTGGAGGTAATGTGATGCTCTGGGGTTGCTTTGGTGCTGGTAAAGTGGGAGATTTGTACAAGGTAAAAGGGATTTTGAATAAGGAAGGCTATCACTCCACTTTGCAACGCCATGCCATACCCTGTGGACAACGCTTGATTGGAGCCAATTTCATCCTGCAACAGGACAATGACCCAAAGCCACCTCCAAATGATTCAAGAACTATTTTTGGAAGAAGCAGGCAGCTGGTATTCTATCTGTAATAGAGTGACCAGCGTAGTCACCAGATCTCAATCCCATTGAGCTGTTGTGGGAGCAGCTTGACCGTATGGTGCGCAAAGAGTGCCCGTCAAGCCAATCCAGCTTGTGGGAGGGGCTTCTGGAAGCATGGGGTGACATTTCTCCAGATTACCTCAGCAAATTAACAGCTGACGCACATGGTCTGCAATGCTGGAAATTGCTGCAAAGGCCGAGCGTTCTTTGACGTAAGCAAAGTTTTGAAGTAGGAAAATTATTATTTAAAATATCATTATTTCTAACATTGTCAATTTCTGGACGATATTTCTATTCATTTTGCAACTTATTTGATAAAATAAATTGAGTTTTCAGGGGGAAAACAACAAAATTGTCTGGGGAACCCAATCTTTTGATCGGTAGGGTACACAGTTCTGTTACATTATTCATGACCATCATGGATCATATCCATACTTCCCACCGTGTGCAGCATGGACACCATCTAGTCAGGCTGGGGGTGACGCCGTAAGGTCCTGGGAGGGGTGGGGTTGTCACAGCTGCTCGATGATACAAGGAATTCCATTTGGGAATGTCCCAAAGGCACGGGTTTTCGGCAGTTTGTGGTTTTTCAGACCGCCTGAAAAATATCGCGCCTGAAAATGAGCACAATTGTGCTCTTATGGAAAACCCTATGCACAGACGGACAAATACTTTGAGCAAGAACCATTCTTCCGGCTGGTTTTAGGATGGAATTTGTGCTTCTTCAATGGGAGGTAGGGGGGCGGGCTCTTCTCCGCATCCATACACAGAGGAAAAGCAGTCGTCCCCCCCAGGGCCGTGGGGGGACTGGGCGCAAAAACAGGACAAATACCGGCCTATTTGTCCTATGCCGTGGGGATGCGCCCATAGAGTGAACACTGATCGAGGTGGTACCACAGATGTTTCGTTGGATTGAAGACTGGAGAATTAGGGGGCTGGGGTAATCCTTGGAAGTTTTAGTCATGCTCTTTCAACTAATGTTATTTGTAGCCTTGTGACATGTCGCATTGTCTGGCTGGAAGATCCCTTCTTCCCCAGGAAGACAATCAGCATGTATGGATATATGTGATCTGCAAGGATGTATTTACACTCACATCGGTTGAGAGTGGCTGCCACATGGATAAGTGGCCCAGAGATTGCCACAAAAACATGGTTGCAGTGCGTTTGTTCTCTGCTAGTTCTCATCTCGCATGCCAGTGGACCTAAAAATCTGCTGTGGCAAAGGTGCAGTGACCATCCATCTGCTTCCAAACCCCATGCAAAATAGTAGTCACTAAACTGTTTTAGATGCATGTCTTTTAGCCTTCTGGTTCATTTTGGTGGTTAGCTGCTCCACTATCGAGTGTCTGTCCACCCTTGCACACCTTCGTAGGCGACCTTCATGCGACTTCCTTCATGGGTTCGCAATCTTTTATGGGGGCCCGGTCGACAAAGTAAGAAGTGGTCATAAAAATGTGACTCGACTGTGTATATCAAACTCTGTAATCCTTAGAGCACAAGTTTTCCCCTTGCTTCCTGCCCCACCAAAATTAAAAAGCAAACAGATCCATTATCATTCGACATAAAACAAACATTGTTTAATAGGAACAGAGAAAAAAAAAAAGGGAGTAGGTTCAAATATGTACAAATCAGGGAAGAAAACGAATTAGGACTCCTCCTCGTTAATGAGCATGTTGGTATGCATATGTGATGGTTATTCGGTCCCGGACTCTGGGACAATTTTATAAGGCAACTTCCAATTACTTAGATATGATGATACAAATAAATATGGTAAGTTTACACTGGTATATATCTACAGCACTGGTCCGTCACCTGCCCTACTTGTATCGCAGGGTTTTACCTCCAGTAATACGTGGTGAACTTTCTTCAAGAACTCCTCATCATCTTCATATCCGGACACAAGCTCTCGAGGAAGTCCTGATCCGTGCCCCAACTGTAACGGATAGTAAACCAGTGTCATTCAGACATCAAGGACATCATTTCAAGGCATTCATCCATTTTAATCGGTACATTTTGATTTTGTAAAAACAGAAAACCTTAACAGAGAATACAAATTTGGCCACTCACTCACGTCTGTAGATCTATGGACTCAAATAATGTCAGTACTGCAAGACAGATTTCACATTTCTGCATAATATGTGGCAATGACATAATGCTACAATACCGGCAGTCCCTGATTTACATCTGTCCCCTAGTTACAAACAGAGACTTATGGGGCATGCTGGCACTTGAAGTTCCATGTTCCGCAGCACATAGTAGCTGTAGAACGACAAGCACCAGTATGCTGTTGTAGACCGTAAAACGCAAGGGGCTAAGACGTCCAGTGGGGGTTCAAAATCAGTATTTTGAAATTGACACGTAGCCAGAGAAAGAAATCCCAAACGGACAGCCTGCAGTCTATTGAACTCTTGCGTCGTGTTGGCTGCTGCTTTGGCTTTTTTGCCGAAGCCTTATCATGTTAGTATGCAAAAAACATTCCATAGGCAACATGTGATGTACATCCACTATCTCTATTCGCTCTCCTTATCTATACATTTTACCAGTCCATCCTCTCTTTGTTCAGAGAATGCAAAATAGTTGAGGTCAGTGGCCATCTCAATTTAAAGGGGTAGTCTCGCTACAAAGATTAGCTTTTGAAATGTAGGGAACACTAAATAAAGATGTTTTACCAAAATACACTTAACGTTTTCGTTTTTTGTTTAAGTGCTACAAGTGTTTTTTTAACATTCTGTGCTTCTCTGGTCCCCCAAGTGTGCCCGCCCGCCTATGTTACTTTTCTCCTCCTGCTGTTTGTTCTGTGGCAGAGAGTGACGTCATCACACAGGTCATGGCTGCACAGAATTCTGGACAGTGTTTCGGTTGAGGAGCTTGTTTGTTTATCTGATCTTCAGAAAATAGACAGAAATTACTGCTGTTTGCTTAAAACTCAGAAGCTTCCCTGTCATGACAGATGAGATTTATGTAATTAGCAGACAAGAAGTCTGATTACACGGAAGCTCATTTTGCTACAATACAGACAGCTTTGACCAGGTTGTGACATGCAAAGCAGGCATTATTTCATTCAAGATCCTATGCAAATTTGAGATAAGACAACCCCTTTAAGTTACTTCTTGACACAAACAGGGTGTGCACTGGACACAAGACGCCATCTTGTGGGTGGAAATAGACATTTCACTTAATAACATTCCATAAAATGCCACAGTTAGAACACAGGGATGTGGAGTCGGTGTCGTGGAAGTCGGTGGCTATTTTGCTAGGTAGTCGGAGTCGTCAAAAAATGGACCGACTCACGACTCCCAATATATATAATAAGTTGGTCCAGTTCAGTTCAATGCAAAAAGAGCAGAGGAGTTGGATCCAGGCCTGTGCTGCTGCTCCCATAATCTTCAGCCTCATACATGAGGGTGTATTGGATGACAATGGAGCAGGCAAAGGCGCGGCTTGCCCAGGGGAAAAGATTCTTGTTCCATGGCAAACAGATTTAGGCAACATTTTTCATCTGCTTTTCAAAGAAGTAGAAGAGTTTAACCTTCATCAAACTGGACTGTGGCTGAGGCAGATTCCTTTATACCATGACATTGGTAGAGATGTATGCCCTGTGTCACCCGCGTTGCCCCAAGTTAGTTTGTAGAGAGAACGTTCTTAGCCTGGAAATATTAAGATCAGATGTGAGGTCATGTACTGCGGATCTGATGGAGGCGGATACTATTTCTCCCAGCAACAAATTTAGGAAACTCCCACAATGTTCCTTGCCAGCTGTTTTGCTTTATTAAAAATTTTTTGGTGTCTATGTATTCGTCCAATAAATTTATTTACACTAACAAGCAATACTGGTAACAATGTTGAAATTGTGACTTTTCAGGCTCCATATCTCAACCCTCCACTTACAGCTTTGTACATGAGGCTTCTGTAATTTGATATTCTGTATTCGTACATATTTATGCAAAAACTTGACTTGCAAATATTTAGCATCTGCTTAGTTAATGTTTTGCTCTAAAAATTAAAATGTTTAATTTTTATTATTTTGTTTTGCATTTGGGAAATCAACCTTTGGTTTTCAGACCACTGCTATGACTGAATCCTATCTGGGCTCTGGATCAGATTCATGACTCTTACCCAAAAATTCGATCCAGGTCTCCTTCTACACTATTCCCAATGTTGGGTGCAGACTGGACTTGTATACGAATACAGCTTTTTCTTCAACTCTACACACATGTGTTCAAAAGATCAAATCATTGTTACCACCTTTTGCTTATCAGTGTCTGTTCTAACTTATAGACTTGATTATTGTATCATAAGTTGAAAACCGCCTGATGTATCAATTTTACTATAGTAAATTTTTTTATTATAACATGCGATTCCCCGTGTTGAGGGAGTCAGGAGGTGTGGGGAACTTGAGGAGTCGGAGTCGGGGCCTTCGGCTTGCCGACTCCACTGCCCTGAAAAGACACATGAGTGAAAACTTTTAACAAGGGCTACACGCAGCAAAACAAATGTAAAACCCCCTTCCCTGCACACTGTCAAAAACAAAAACATTTTGTGCTGTAGTTACATTTGTTTTTGCTGCCTGACTTACATACAAATTCAACTTCAGAACAAACCTACAGTTCCTATCCCGTTAGTAACCCGGGGACTGCCTGTATATGGCAGGAAGCTGCAGAGTTGACTGGGTACATAGAAGAAACGAAAAGTGAACACAGAAATCAGCGGCAGAGTTCTAGGGGGAAGGCTTCCTGATAGCTAAAATATCAATTGGGTTAAACGTCTCCACAGTGTTTCCCCCCCCCCCTGTTTTTTACTCATATTAGAGGACAAACTGCTTGGAAGTTCTAAATAAGAACAGCGTTTAATAAACTTCCTATTACTAGGTGCATTAAGATAGCAGCCACAGAAGCCTTCATTACGCTTTTGCCTGCCATGGCAACTGGTTGGTACCCTACAATTAGGTTTCCTGAAGAGTGATGGGGGCTGAAATAGACCATGTCCCTGTTTTCTAATCATTTAGAATGCGGGACTGGTGCATTTAAAAGCGCATTAGGATGTTAAAGGGCCTAGTCAGAGGTATGCCAGATCTAGTCCTGTCGTGGCGGTAGGATTAATACACACATGGACAAAACTGTCAGCACCCTTCCATTACAGAAGGAACCCACAATGGTCACTGAAATAGCCTGAATCTGACAAAAATCTAATTTGGCTTCAATTGTGATCTAACCGACCATTTTAAATGAATTTTAAATATGCAAACTATTATAAACTGGATCCTGGACATAAATGATGGTATCTCTTTAAATGTGGGTTTTCTCAACTAAATCGATTAGCTCTCAGCCGCAGGGTATGGTAATGAGACTTCGATATTGCCCTTGGGGATAAGGGGAATGAGTTTTTTTCGGCTCTGATGTGCAATAAGTTCTAAGGTTAATGTACATATATCCTTACTGTTTAGGCAGAGAGCAGGGCAGTGACGTTAGCATGTCTGATGGAGCAAATCTTTATCTCTCACAAACGATTAATTAAATAAGTGGAATATAGCTACTTGTATTCAACTCCTCTGAGATCTGTTTAGCTTTTGTTACTGAATATGATATTCTTCCGCCTTCTGTCTGTATAATGAAGTCTGCTAGTTGAGAGAGAGCTAAATTATGCTTAATTCAATAATTTAGAATAAATCCACACAGCCCAAATCAAAGCCACTGTGCAATGTCGAAACTGCTTGAAAACCAAATGAGATTTTCTGTAACTATCTATGAGATCTTTGAATTTGTCAGCAAGTATTTGTACCGCTTCTTGTGAGCGTCACTGCTCTGCCTGTCTCAGGTGTATGTTGGTTCGCCTTCTCTTGACGGTTGTTCCAGCTCCTTCCACAAGATGTTTATAGGACCTTAGATCAGTGATCAATTTAAGGTACCTATTAATTTAGTATTTTGCCTTTGCTTTTTGACAATCTTGGATGTTGTGCTTTGTGTTTGTGTCCAATTTTCGTGTGTTGATCCTTGTTCTTGGCTTGGGCTGCAACATTTCGATCAGATTGCCTTGTTAGTCTTGAGTTTTAATTTTTCCATGGTATTGGTGCCATTTTCGCACTTGACAGATGCTGCAATAAACAACCTCAAACATAACCATAGAGCTCTCCATGTTGCAATGTTAGATACCTTGTTCTTGTATGTTTTGGTTTTCTTTTTGCGTCTGTGAACATGAAGCTGATGTGACTTGCCAAAAAGTACCAGTTTTATCTTACCTGCCCAAAGGACACTATCCTATCTATAATTTTCTGTCTAATCTACTGAGAGAACTCTCTCCTTAGCTTCCTTTTGTCCATGTTCAGTGTGGCACACACCATGATACCAAACAGCAAGGTGACTACTTTTCACCCTTTAAATAGGCATGCAGACTGATTACTTGGAGATTGTAAGCTTTCGGGGCAGGGTCTCCTCTCCCGCTGTACCAGTTGTTAGTCATTTAGGGCCACATGTATGAAAACTATCTAGGTCTAAAACTCGCTTTTGTTGCCCATAGCAACCAATCAGAGCCCATAGCATCCAAATCCAGAGCTCTACCTTTCATTTCATATTTGTGCATCTGGTAAAATGAGAGGGGCGCTCTGGAGTGGTTGCTTGGTCAACAAAGTGAGTTTGTAGACGAGAATGTTTACATACTTGTGCCCATTAGTGTTGTACATTGTCTTTGTTTTGAACCTATGTTTGTATGTAACCTCAATCGAATGTACAGTGCCCTGGAATTAATGGCAATTTAAAATAAATAATAATAATTACAAGTTTGAAAATAATTTGCTTCTCAGTTGTCTTCAATCTCTTAAGGGGCTCCATGCTAGTATAATTTTTTTTCCAGCTGAACCACAATTCCGATGCAATGTCTGATTTTCAGTAAATGTAAATTTGCAATTACTTTTGACAATTTCAAGTTATTTCAGTGACCACTGTGGGTTTTTCTTTCTTTAACCCATTACTGCCACAGCCAGTTCGACCTTCGTGCCAGAGGCCTAATTTTGAAATCTGACGTGTCACTTTATGCGAGAATAAACTTTTTTGATCCTTTTTACCTATTCCTGTGATTCAGAGATTGTTTTCTCGTTACACATTGTGCGTTAAGTTAGTAAGAAATTTTGGTCCATACAATTCTTTCAAGAAAATTTGCAACAATGACTTTTTGGGAGAACGGTCCAGCTCTAATGTGGCTTTGAGGGGCCTGTATGTTAGATACCCCCATAAATGACTCAATCTAAGAAACTGCACCCCATGAAGTATTTAAAACAGCAGTTAGGAATTTGTTGACCCTTTAGATGTTTTTACAGACATTAAAGCAAAGTGGAGGTGAAATTTCAGAATGTTTTTTTGCAGATTTAACATTTGTATCCATTATTCCCTGGAAAACAATAGATGATAACTGGGAAATGCAACTCAATATTGATTCCTCTGATTCTGCCATTTGTAGAGATATCCCATACAGTGGGGAAAAAAGTATTTAGTCAGCCACCAATTGAGAAGTTCTCCTACTTATAAAGATGAGAGGATGTAAAGTGGCATGATAGGTAGTCTCAAACTTTGAGAACGACAAAATGAGACTAATCAGAAAAAATCACATTGTCTGATTTGGAAAGAATTTATTTGCAATTTAAGTGGAAATTATTTGGTCAATAACAACAGTTCATCTCAATAGTCATGACATTGGAAGTAAGCTTGCGCCCAAGTCGTGTGGGGTTTAACGCAAATGGACGTAAACATTTACAAGTTCCATGGGGATCGTGTGCGAAACTCTAAAAACTAGTTCTCAATGATCGATATGCAGGAAATCAGCTGTAAATTACAGCTGACATCCCGTAGCATCGGCCCTGAGTTGCCACGATCAATCGCTATTGCGGAAGCTAGGAGAAAGACACAAGGAAGGGGCTCCCTGTGTCTCTATGCAGCAGCTGCGATATAATTGGTCTTACCCGACAGCCCGGGCGCTTGAGAAAGACACCCGGGCTGCCTCTGATGTCACGATGACCGGTCGTGCACTGTGGGCATGGTGATTGACATTTTTGCTATGTACTGATCCACATTGTATCAGTGGTCTGCAGATCACTGATACAAGTCCGCTATGGTGAAAAGTGAAAAAAAGTAAAAGGACAAAAAAACTGAAAAAAAAACAAACACAAAAAATAAAATCACGTACACCTTTCCCCTTTACAAATGCCCCAAAAATATAAAAAATAAAGTATGCATATTTGGTATTGCCACGTGTGTAACAATAAAACACTAACACTACCATGTTACTATACTTTAGCACGATGTTTAGGTGTAGAGATAACCCTTGCATATATGTATGAAGTTCTGGGGATACCAATACAATTTAAACAAAACAAACTACAGGTATAAACACATAGAATAAAGAGACTTAAAACATAACTTTATTAAAATAAATAAGAATATTGAATAGTTTGCGTTATTGATCATCTTCATATGACCATCATCGAATTCATAGTATTATTGAACATCAAAAGTATATTTTGTTGTTTTGTTTATTATACTGCCACTTTTTTGTTCGGGGGCTGTGCACTCCATTTGTGGTATATGTGTTTTTCTCTTTTTCATTAGTTGTAGCTAGGGACGAGGGTTAGTTTAGGATCCAGTGTGGGGGACGCCCTGTTTTGGGGCAGATTCACCATTTTTGAGGCAGGACAGGTCTTTGATAGGGTTATTTTTTGAGGGTGTCTTTTAGTTTACTTTCTCAATTCTTATTTATTTTTATTAAAAGTTATGTTTCACGTGTGTAACAACTTGCCTATAAATCTGTTATTTAACCCGCATGGTGAATGTCGTAAAAACAAAAAAAAAAAAAGTCACAGATGATTTTTGTTCATCCCGCAGCACATAAAATGGAAAAAAGCAATAAAAAACTCATATTAATGCCAAAGTGGTCCTTTTTAAAACAGCTCGTATAGGGAAAAAAAAAAAAAAGTTTGGCATCAAAGAAACAATGCAAAATTATTGCTTTCGTTTAATTAAAAACTTTTTTTTTTAAAGCGCTTCAGCATAAAAAAAAAACCCATATAAATTGGGCTGTTAATATATCCCCCCACGAGTAAAATTTTACTTATTTTATGAAATGAGAGGGACCCTGTTAAAAGATAAAACACATATAGGATTGCAATTTTTTCCCCCTGTTAAAAAAAACTTATCTAAAGTGATCAAAAGCCTTGTCCTCCCAAAAATGATACGTATAAAAGAATCAACCCATCCCGCAAAAAACAAGTCCATGCACAGCTCCGTACACAGAAAATTTGAAAAGTTATGGCTCTCGGACTATGGCAATGCAAAAACATTTTAGTTTTTGAAAAGTGTTTTTATTGTGTAAAAGCAGTAAAACATAAAAAAATACAAATTGTGTATCGCTGTAATGGTATCAACCTACTGAGTAAAGCTATCATGTGACCAGGGCTGTGGAGTCGGCAAGCCAAAGCACTAACTCCTCAATTTCCAAAACCTCCGACTCCCAACTCCCTCATACATGGCACATGTTTAAGTAATAACTTTACTGTAGTAAAATGGTAACATCAGGCTGTTTATCACCTTATGATACAATATCAAGCTATTTAGGTAGAACAGACACTGACAAGCAAAAGGGTAACAATGTTTTGATCTTTTGAACACTTGTGGGTAGAGTTGAAGAAATAGCTGTATTTATATCCAAGTCCCGTTTGGTCCAACATTAGGAATGTGTAGAAGAGACCTGGGATCAGATTTTGGTCACGATATGCTTGAATCTGATCCAGAGCCCAGAATGATTCAGGCAGTATAGAAAACCAAAGGTGGATTTCCCAAATACTAACAAAATAATTAATACTTGATTTTTAGGAGCAAAACTGTAACAAAGCAGATGCTAAATACTTGCAAGTCAAATTTATGTATAAGATAGGTAAGATGACAGTATATAAAATTACAGTAGCTTCACGTACAAAGCTGTAGTGGATGGTGAGACATGGAGCCTGAAAGTCACAAAATCAAAACATTGTTACCATTTTGCTCGTCAGTGTAAAATATATTTATTGGATACGACTTTAGGACACAGAAAAATTGTAAATATGCAAAACACTGCAGGAACATTTGTGGAGTTTCTGAATTTGTTCTGAGAAATAGTATCGCCTCCATCAAATCCTGCATACATGACCTCACATCTGATCTCATTATTTCCAGGCTAGAGAACAGCCTCTCTACACTAACTTGGGTTGGTGGCAAAGCGGTGACCACAGGGGCAACATCTCTAGCAATGTCAGGATATAAAGGAATTGCCTCAGGCACAGTCAGTTTTGATGAATGGTTAAACTCTTCTACTTCTTTGAAAACAGGTTAAAAATTTTGCTGAAATCTGTTTGCCCCGGGAGCGGAATCTTTTCCCCTGGGGAAGCGCTTTGCCTGCTCCATGTCATCAATTACACTCCTCATGTGATAAGGCTGAAGATATGGGAGCGGTAGCACTGGCTGGACCCAATTTATCTTGCTCTTTGCATCGAACTAACTGGACCAACTTATTATATATTTTGGGAGGCAGGGTCGGTCCATTTTATGACGACTCCAACTCCTGCAAAATAGGCTCCGCCTCCACAGCCCTGCATGTGACCACTGTAAAAAATAAAAACACTAACAGGATTGCTGTATTATGTTCAAAATGCCTCATAAAAACCTTAATAAAAAGTGATCAAAGCATCATATGAACCCAATAATGGTAAATAAAAATGTCAACTCGTCATGCAAAAAACAAGCCCTTTATAAGCTCCATATAGAGAAAACTTAATTTTTTTTGCCTATCAGATACCTCAGGGATCTCATCTATGGGTGCATTGTGCATTTTGGGCCCACAGGTGTTCCATAGTTTCTTTTAGCAGTTCCGCTATTGTTTTTGGGTTTCATTTTTACAGTGTTCGCTGTGCGGTATAAATGACATAATAACTTTACTATGCGGGTCGGTACAGTTACAATAATATTAATTTATAAAGTTTTTTACTTTTACACAATAGAAATGCATTTGTATAAAAAGAACCATAACTTTTTTTTATTTTTATGTAAACAGAGCTCTATAAAGGACTTGTCTTTTGTGGGATGAGTAGATTTTTTTCATTTGTACCATTTGTTTGGGAGGCAGGCTGAACAAAATACAGCAATCCTCGCAATGTTTTACATTTTTTTTTTACAGTGGTCACCATGCGGTATACATGACATGCTAGCTATACTACAGCGATACCCAGTTTGTATATTTTTTTATGTTTTACTGCTTTTACACACTAAAAACACTTTTATTCAAAAAGAAAAACACGTTTTTGCATCGCCATACCATCTGAGAGCCATAACTTTTTTATTTTTCGGTGTACGAAGCTGCGTATGGGTTTGTTTTTTGCAGACAGAAATTATGTTTTTATTGGTACTTTTTTAACTTTTTGATCACTTTTATATAGTTTTTTTTTATGTTGTAGCGCTTTTTTTTTTTTTTTTTTTTTTTTAAGTGTTTTTATTGTGTAAAATTATATTTATGTATTGCTTTCTGTTGATTGCCATAACTTTTTTAATTTTCCATACACAGAGCTATATAAGGGTTTTGTTTTTGCTGGATGAACTGAAGTTTTCATTGGTACCACTTTGCCATTTATATAATGTTTTGATCGTTTTTTGTTTTTTTTAACAGCGTCCATCGTGTGGGTTAAATAACATGACAGATTTATAGTCCAAGTTGTTATGCACGTGGCAATACCAAATATGTGTTCTTTATTTTTATCTTTTTTGGGGGCGATTGTAAAGGGGAAAGGGCGGTGTATGTGTTTTTATTTTATTTGTTTGTGTTTTATTTTTACTTTTCCCCATAGGTTACTTAAATCAGTGATCCCTGGATCACTGTTACAATGCATAGTAATACGGCTGTGCATTATAACTGTCAATCACTATGCCTGGCCATACCCTGAGGGTGTAGTGACATCATAGGCAACCCTGAAGCCTTTGTTAAGCTACCGGTTTGCTAGGTAGAGCATCGGCACTCGCGATCATGTTGTGGTGGTGCCGATAGAGGGAGCTTACTCCCTCTGCCTTCCACGGCAGCTAACGGGCTAATTGCCTGCGACTAGAGTGAGCTCCGGTCATCAGGGCTGTGGAGTCGGAGCCTATTTTGCAGGAGTCGTTATGAAATGGACCGACTCCCAAAATATATAATTAGTTGCTACAGTTAGTTTGATGCAGTGCAAAGAGCAAGAGGAATCGGGTCTGGCCGGTGCTACTGCTCCCATATCTTCAGCCTCATCACATGTGTAAGTGATGACATGGAGCAGGCAAAGCGCTGCACCAGGGGAAAAGATTCTGCTCCCATAGCAAACAGATGGAGCAGATTTCAGCAAAACTTTTCACTTGCTTTCAAAGTAGAAGATCAACTGTTCATCAGAACTGAATGCACGAGGCAATTCCTTTATATCCTGACATTGTTAGAGATGTTTCCCCTGTGGTCACTGCTTTGCCCCCAACCCACATTAGTGTAGAGAGGCCGTTCTCTAGCCTGGAAATAATGAGATCAGATGGGAGGTCATGTATGCAGGATCTGATGGAGGCGATACTATTTCTCAGAATAAATGCATAGACTCCAACAATGTTATTCAGGACATTTTTGTTGAAAATTGTTTGTTCCCACTTTCTGCAGTGTTTTGCATAAAGTATTTACAAAGTCGTATCATACAGTATTTTCAAGTCATATCCAGTAAATATATTTTATACCGTCAAGCAAAAGGGTAACAATGTTTTGAACTTTTGACTTTCAGGCTCCATATCTCAACATCCATTATAGCTTTGAACGTGAGACTCCAATCATTTTATAGACAAACAGCTTGGCTCTCATATATAACTTTGACCTGCAACTATTTTGCACATGCATCGTTCTGCAGATTCTTGCATTGTTACTGTTTTGCTCCTGGTGGTGGGACAATCTTTCTTCTTGTATACTACAACCTGCTCTCACATTCCCTAGTAGCTCACTGTGCTATTAGGCTGATTGCCAAGCAAAAGGTGACTGGTTCGAGCGGCCATAAAGAAGATTTCTGAAGAAAAGAGAAACAGCATCATCCAGCTCATTGATAGTGTCTCTGGGCCAAGAAAATTGACAAATTGCATCCTGTGAGGCCCTGACAGCTGAAAAAACATGAAATGAAGTCCGTCCATTCAGAAGCCAAGAGGTGACGTCCAGGCAAAATATCAGAGTCAGCAAGTCGCTCAATACAAGGTCTATCAGTTCTAATATGACAGACACGGCAGTGCAGGTGGCTTGTATGCTTTGTAACAGTGAGATCATAGACGTCCATGCAAGCACCATGTGACACACGTTACACAGGTCTGGAGTGATGGCCTGAAAAAAGGTGAAGAAGCCGCAACTTCAATCTCATCATAAGAAGCGTCGGCAAAGAGTTTACAAAAAAGTATGAAAAATGAAAGATTGGAAACGTATGATTTGGATGAGATGAAAGTCAATAGACCGGGCTCAAATGGGTTTGGAGGAATCAAGGGAAAAGGGGGCGAACGTATCGAGTAATTGAAGAAACTGTCAGGTTCGGTGGAAGAAGCCTGATGATTTGGGGATGTTGGATACTTGACCAGGATCAATGGTGATCTCATTGCTGAGCTATATGTGAGTGTCCTACAACATGAGTTACTTCATATACTTGAGTACTATGGGTATGAAAAGAACAACATAGTGTTCCAACAGGACAACGACCCAAAGCATATGTTAATGTTGGAGAAGGAATGGTTCAATGACAATGAAGTAGCGTTGCTGTACTGGCCTCCACAGTCCCCAAACCTCAACCCAATCATTCATACCCAAGTCCAGTTTGCACCAACATTGGGAACGTGTAGAAGAGACCTGGAACCAGATTTTGGTCAAGACATGTTATCTGCTCCAGAGCCCAGAAGGATTCAGGCAGTATTGAAAGCCGAAGGGGATTTCTCAAATACTAACAAAATAATAACAATTAACATTTTGATTTTTAGGAGCAAAACAGTAACAATGCAGTTACAGCAAAGAATCTGCAGAACTAAGCAGATGCTGAATACTTGCAAGTCACATTTATGTATAAGATAGGTAAGATGACTGTATATAAAATGATGCTGTAGCCTTATGTACAAAGCGGTAGTGGATGGTAAGATATGGAGCCTGAATGTCAAAAGTTCAAAACATTGTTACCATTTTGCTTGTCAGTGTCTGTTCTACCTAAATAGCTTGATTATTGTATCATAAGGCCGTGTTCACACGGCTTATTCCCGACGGATTTGTGCGCCGTATTGAGCGCACAAATCCGCCGTGAATAAGGGGCGGGACGGGGGCGGGGCCGGAGCGCGGCGGGGGCGCCGCTCTCGGCCCCATAGACAATGCATTGTTTACGGCGCGTACGCGCCGTAAATAATGTGCATGTCACTTTCTCCCCCCGCGGCGGATTCGCCGAGCGGGGAGGAGCGACGGATTCCACTGTTCTCAATGAGAGCAGTGGATTACCGTAATTGCTGCCGCGGATTGGCGCCGTACTGAAGCGCAAATCCTGCGCGCAGTACGGCGCCAATACGCGGCAGAATAAGCCGTGTGAACGAGGCCTAAGGTGACAAAAAGCCTGATGTTACCATTTTACTACAGTAAAGTTATCACTTAAAGGGGTTGTCTCACTACATTGATTCATCTTACCTCAGTCCTGTTTTCTTGGTTTCACTTTGAATTCAGGGCCGTGTTTACTGGCTTCTACTAAGCTGCAGTAGAAGCCAGGTCTGTAGCTATAACAACCAGTACGGGCAGCCTATCATGAGAGACTAAACAGGTCTGTAGCTATAGCGACCTGAGGAGCTGATGCAGCCCATACAAGAGGGGATAATATGTAGGAGACTGCTAATGGAGATATATTGCATATTTTGCAGAAGTTAGAGTCGGTCCATTTTATGACGACTCCGACTCCCAAAATATATAATAAGTTGGTCCAGTTCGTTCGATGCAAAGAGCAAGAGGAATTGGGTCTGGCCAGTGCTACTGCTCCCATATCTTCAGCCTTATCACATGAGGAGTGTAATTGATGACATGGAGCAGGCAAAGTGCTGCCCCAGGGGAAAGATTCCGCTCCCGGGTCAAACAGATTTCAGCAATAATTTTCACCTGCTTTCAAAGAAGTAAAAGAGTTGAACCATTCATCAACACTGACTGTGGCTGAGGCAATTCCTTTATACCCTGACATTGTTAGAGATGTTGCCCCTGTGGTCACCGTTTGCCCCCAACCCAAGTTAGTGTAGAGAGGCCGTTCTCTAGCCTGGAAATAATGAGATCAGATGTGAGGTCATGTATGCAGGATCTGATGGAGGCAATACTATTTCTCAGAACAAATTCATAGACTCCACAAATGGTCCTGCAGTGTTTTGCATATTTACAATTTTTTTGTGTACTAAAGTCATATCCAATAAATATATTTTACACTGACGAGCAAAATGGTAACAATGTTTTGAACTTTTGACTTTCAGGCTCCATATTTCACCATCCACTACAGCTTTGTACATGAGGCTACTGTAATTTTATATACAGTCATCTTACCTATGTTATACATAAATGTGACTTGCAAGTATTCAGCATCTGCTTAGTTCTGCAGATTCTTTCCTGTAACTGCATTGTTACCGTTTTGCTCCTAAAAATCAAAATGTTAGTTTTTATTATTTTGTTAGTATTTGGGAAATCCACCTTTGGTTTTCAACACTGCCTGAATCCTTCTGGGCTCTGAATCAGATTCAAGCATGTCTTAACCAAAAATCTGATGATTCCAGGTCTCTTCTACACATTCCTAATGTTGGTGCATTGTTACCCTGTTGCTTGTCAGTGTTACCTGTTCTTATCTAAATAGCTTGATTATTGTATCATAAGGTGATAAACAGCCTGATGTTACCATTTTACTACAGTAAAGTTATCACTTAAACATGCGCCGTGTACGAGGGAGTCAGGAGTCGGAATTGGGAGTTGGAGGCTTCTGAAATTGAGGAGTCAGAGCTTTGGCTTGCCGACTCCACAGCCCTGCCGGTCATGGGTGAAAGAGCATGGGGAGAGCTGTAATATACAGTTTGTTCCACGCTCCGATTGTGCGAGCTCTGCTTATGAGCCCACATGATGTCCAGAATGTACTTATATCTCCATTTCTGGGAAAACCTTCTTGAGCAGGACATACAGGTACATCAATCCTCGGTAAGGAGTTACTGAAAGGGCACCAACAATTTTGTCCACGTGCGTCTGTTATCAACACGTGATGGATTTAATTCATAATGATCATCTTGTAACAAATTAATGTTGATCAGTCAGTCTCTCTCTCGTATGTATTTAGTAAGAGGTCCTGACATCTTTAACATTTTTAGTATTATTATGACAAGTAAGGGAAAGTAACAGAAGTAAAATACTAGAAATAAAATACTGCTGCGTACGCTGCTACCTATTCATTTACTCTCATAGCTGGAGCAAGCAAATGTACAATAAAGGAATACGTACGCTCTCCGCAGACTGCACCAGCGCCTCCCACTCCAGCTTAGGAATCATACGTGTCACAAACTCTCGGTTGAAATCCACAGAGTTAAGCTTTACCTCATCGGCCTAAAAGGAAAGCAGACAAAACGTGAGATACACAGGAAAAAAACAGACATGAAGCTGTAACTATTCTTATCCTATTTGCCATTTTGATACAGCGCCATCTAGTGCTGAAAGAGGGAAATACATATGAAGACCCTGCTACAGTTTGGCCTCACTCTATTGAGAGGAGGAGTGAATGTGACATGTACCCGAGTATGATCAGATCAGTCCAATCCTGTACCAGCAGAAAAGAGCAACTATAGGAACAAATCGACAAGAAACAAAACAGGTTAAACACAAAACCATAGACTGACAAATCAGAACAGCACAAGTTTTTCAGACCACAGCAGGACACTAAACATGGGCACGTGTTCTTAAAGGGGTTGTCTCACTTCAAGGATTGCTTTTTAAAGATCTTGCAAAAACAAGTCACTTTACAATATGTGTCCATTAACAGTGTCCTACCTATTCCTAGATATTCCCTCTTGTGTGGGCTGCATCAGGTTGCTATAGCTACAGACCTGTTGGATCTCTCCTGATAGGCTGCCAGCACTGGTACCTATAGCTACAGGCCTGGCTTCAACTGCAGCCTAGTGGAAGTCAGTAAACACGCCCCTGAATTCGTAGTGAAACCAAGAAAACAGTACTGAGGTGAATCAACGTAGTGAGACAACCCCTTTAAGGTCTCCTTTGAAATTGAGAAACAGCAACCAGGCAATAAAAATGATGATTAAGAGTATGCATTACTTTAAAGGGGCTGTCTCACTACAAGGATTGCTTTTTATGTTAAAGATCTTGCAAAAACAAGTCACTTTGCAATATGTGTCCATTAACAGTATCCTACCTATTCTGAGATTTCCCCTGTTGTATGGGCTGCATCAGCTCCTCAGGTCACTATAGCTACAGACCTATTTGATCTCTCCTGATAGGCTGCCAGCAATGGTTGCTATAGCTACAGACCTGGCTTCTACTGCAGCCTAGTGGAAGCCAGTAAACACACCCAGAATTCAAAATGAAACCAAGAAAACAGGATTAAGGTAGGATGAATCAATGTAGCGAGTCAAAACCATTTAAACACGGCTGATTTTAAAGCTGTTTTCGAATCGGTTTTCTTCAGAAAAGGTTTTAGACGCATTTCTCGGCGTGTTTTTTGGACGAGGTTTTCAACACTTTTCACCGAGAAACGCGCCTAAAAATGCTTCAAGAATTGACATGACGCTTCTTTTTCAGCGCCGTAAACGGCTTCCAAAGAAGCGCGTAAAAACCTCATCATGTGTGAACTACTACGCTGTTTTACATAGGAATCAGTAAAAATGAACTGGAGGCGTTTTGGATGCTGTTTTAGGAGTGGAAACGCTCCGAAAATCGCGTCAAAATCAGCCGTGTGAACATACCCTAAGGCTGCGTCTACACGGCAGAGTGTAAAATACTGCTTAGATTCTAAATATAATCTGACCAGTATTTTACTGTCTGTTTTTGTGGCGGCTTTTGGATTTCAGGCACCCCCTGCCATAGAATAGTACTATAATCTGCCGTTTTCCTGCGGATTATGAGAGATGTTCTAAGTTTTTCTCAAAACCATTGGTTTTGAAATCCAACTTCAGAAAGTCCAACCTAAAGCTTGGATTTTCTATTGAGATCTACAGTCGGATTTTTGCAGATTATATACACTGAATCCGCTTACAAATCTGACTGTAAATCAGTCCTATGTTGACAGAGCCTTACATTCTGCAGTCAATATCTGCAGCATCTGTAGTCTACACAGCACGGACTTTTTTACCCAAAAAACTGTGCATAACTCCAGCGGTTTTGAAAATGCCGTTGGATTTTGGACTGCTATTCCACTTTAGCAAGATAGGGTTATTTAGTTTATAGAAAAGACGGCTTCGGGGAGACATAATAAATATGTATAAATATATTAAAGGTCAATATAGAGATCTCTCCCAAGATTTATTTATACCCAGGACTGTATCTAGAACAAGGGGGATCGTCTACGTCTTGAGGAATGAAAGTTTCTACATAAACATAGAAAGGGATTCTTTACTGTTAGAGCAGTGAGATTGTGGAACTGTCTGCCAGAGGAACTTCTCATGGTGAATTCACTAACAGAGTTCAAAAAGGGCCTGGATGCATTTCTGGAGAGTGATAACATAAGTTGTAGTGACCAGGATTCTGGAGAAGGGGCGCTGATCCAGGGATTTTTCCGATTGCCAGATTGGAGTCAGAAAGGAATTTTTCCCTTCAAATGAGGACAATTGGCTTCTAACTCATGGGGGTTTTTGCCTTCCTCTGGATCAACACTTTAGCAAAATAGGCTGAACTGGATGGATGCCTTGTCTTTTTTCAGCCTTACAAACTATGTAACTTTGCTATGCGGACCCTAGCCTAAGAGGCTAGACAAAAAGATCTTATTAGGTCTGCTATCTTTGTATCTATAAAGCCCTGCCAGAAAAAAGTTCTCAGAAAAAAGCTAAATAACCAAACACGAGTTTTAACCAGTTCCTGACAGGGTTGACTCCCTGCCCCTCCTCTTCCAGACCAGGCATTTTCCTTAGTACACGCAGGATTGAATGTTTTTTCACACTCGGCCATTACACAATTTTTTTTTTGTCTTTCTTCCTTTACATTAGGTGTTATTTTTTTGGAATCTTTACATTAAATATTTTTTAGTATAATATGAGGAAAAACAGTTAAAAAAAAATTAACATAAAAACTGTTTTTTAAAACCGCAAAATTGCCACCAAAACTGGTTTTGAACTGTGTCACTTTTCTGTCACCGACATTAACATATAGGTAACAAGCTTTAAGGGCCGGTTCACACGGCTTATTCAAGCCGTAATTGCGGGACGGATTCTGCCCGCAATTGCGGCTTGAATAAGGGGCGGGGGTGTGGCGGGGCGCAGCTCCCCGGCCCCATAGACATGCATTATCCACGGCGTTTATTCCGCCGGGATAATGAACATGTCACTTTCTCCCCACTCGCCGTATTTCGCGAGCAGGGAGAGGAAACGGAATCCATAGATCTCTATGAGAACTGTGGATTACCGTAATGGCTGTACGGCGCGCAATACGGCTGCAATCCGTCCCTGAAATAAGCCGTGTGAACGGCCCCTTAGGGGACGGAGTTCAAAGTTGCGGCTTGGGCTGTCGGGTTGTTTTTATATATGGTTTTCCCTCTGTCTGGGACGGGTATATTAGCCCCAGTTACAAGGGAGATACAGCTCCTGTACTCACTGCAAGGCTGATCTGAGTCTGATAAGACCCCACAGCTCATGAAGTTACCAAACCCCAGCATTCATGTGACCATCGGGGCTGGGACTTAGGGTAAGTTCACATGCTGTATTGTGGCGCGTACAGTACACGCCGCAATTCATCGTGTACCTCGGGAGCTCGCGTTGATCAGCGCGTACTCCCGAGGAGCGAGGCGGCAGCCCGCCAGCCCCATGGACATGCATAACGTATCACTTATCTCCCTGCACATACAATACGATTGTATTGTATGAGTGGGCCGAGGAGGCGTAACCCATAGTTCTCTATGGGAGCTATGGATTACCGTAATTCTGGACCGCATTTCCCCGCATAGTAAACGCAGTACGCCGCGAAATGCACCCCAAAATAAGCCGTGTGAACATACCTTTATAAGTACAGTACAGACAGCAATGGGGAAGGCAGTGACGATAATTAACTGTCCCTGCCTTCTCAGTGGAGAACCGGCTAACCCTTAAAGGGGTTGTCTCGCTACAATGATTGGGTTTTAATTTAAAGATCTTTAAAAAACAAGCAGCTTTGCAATATATGTTCATTACAAATGTCCTACTGATTTTGAGCTAGCCCTGTTAGTATTACTACATCAGCTTCTCAGATCTCTATAGTAGCCGACCTGTTGATCCTTATCTTACTGGCTGTCAGGTCTGAATGACTCATCACCTTTGAAGACAGGTCTGAGCAGAGAGCCCCTCCCGCACAGAATGCTTCTGGAGGGGGAGGGGGAGGAGGACTCTGGCGTCTGTGTCCATGCAGTCTGGATTAACCCTGTGTGTCCCTGCTTCCTCCTGCTCTCTACACAGATGGATGTGACAGCAGTGACCCTGTCTGTTACTATAATCATGATATGTCTTTGGAACTGTGACTATACTAATACTATACAGATCAGGGGGCATGTGAATACTTTATGCTCTCCTGTATTAGGGACACATCCTGAGTATAAGTAACACTGCCCTTGTTGTTGCTGGAGATGTGGAGACTGTAAGCTAAGCAGGGGATATAGGAACACTGCATCCCCTCTGCTCTATTAGCACACCACTTCACACTCATAGATCAGCCCTCTCCTGCAACAGACCTAGGCAGGCACACACAGGGTGAACTCTGTGAGCAATCCCCCTCCCACCCCCTGTGTAGAAGTTACGTAGATGCCTGTGTGCTGATGGGAGGGGGGGAGAGGGAGCAGAACAGACAGACCAAGAAGCACGCCCCTCAGTTCAACTTACCAGGGACACTGACAGGCTGAAAGCTCGTAATGAGACAACTCCTTTAAGGCATGTCCCCACGGCAGAGGACAAATACCGGTCGGTTTATCCTGTTTGTGTGCTGTCCACCCAGCCGTGGGGGAAGGGGGAGGGGGCGGCTTTTCTCCGCGATGAGTGTTGAAAAGCCCTCCCACTTCACATTCACTTGCACATGTTCCGTCCGAACACCGGTCAGAAGAATGTGCATGTAGAATGTATTTCGGGCGGCTGGCGGTTTGAAACACCATTGGGCGGAAAACCCGTGCAGTGGGGACTGCTCCATGGATTTTCCATAGAAGCCCGTTGTGCTCGTTTGCAGCCGGGTTTTCAGACAATCTGCAAAACCGCAAACCGTCTGAAAAACCGGCCACAAACCCGTGCCGTGGGGACATGGCCTGTCAGCTCTCCACTCGCGCAGCTGCACAATTAATTCTGGAACGTTCTGCCAGAGTTAGATGGCGACCGACGGGATATTTATAGTCTATGGGCGGTTGGCATCTAGTTAACTCCTTAACGACCGCCCACTGTCTTTTGACGGCGGGCATTTCAGGTCGTTCGTCTGCAGCGACGTCTTTCGGTGTCGCTGCAGACATCGGAGTTTGCGGCGCCCGGCATCGCAATTGCGCTGGAATTGGGGCTGCACTACACAGCCCCAATCCCAGAGCATCTCCTGCAGGCATCGGGGAGCGGAGGAAACCTCCACAACCCGGTGCTTTAACCCTTTGATTGCGGCGGTGCGTTACCACAGCGCAATCAAAGGGTTCCCCTGCTCTGTCGGGTGATCGGAACACCCGGTGACCCGACAGAGCTTGGGGAACGGCTGCACAGTCAGCTCTGGGGACCTAGCGTGGCCCCAGAGCTGTCTGTGTATGAAGCCAGTGATTAGGTCGCACTTTGTGCTGTCCTAATCACTGCCTGTGTCCAACTGACACACATTAGACTTATTAGCATAGATGAATATGCTAATACATTACTAAGTGTAAAAAAAAAAAAAAAAAAAAATATTTAAAAATGTAAAACAGTTCTCCCTTCATGGGCGTAAAAAAAAAAAAAAAAGGCCAAAAAAACCCATAAAAGGTGTTAAAAAAAAGAATAAAAAATAAACTAAAAATAAATATTTAATTAAAAATAATTGTGCATAACTTACACGCACAAAAACCTACACATTTGATATCCACCCGACCGTAATAACCTGTAGAATTAATCTAACAAGTTATTAAGTGTGAAATGTGAATGGTGTAAAAAAAAATTAACAAAAAAAAATAATAATAAAAAAACAATACTGCAATTATTTATAAGTGAACTTAAACTATTCCCTTATAAAGTACAACTTGTCTTGAATAAAACGAGGCCTCATCCAACTGCGTCACTGAAAAAATAAAAAAGTTACAACTGTTGAAAAGCAAGGAGGCAAAAACTAAAAAAATGTTCTGGTCATTAACTACTTTTCAGGCGTTTGGCTTAAGGGGTTAAGGAAACAACTTGTGTAATACAAAGGTAGGAGTTTCCACCACTCACTTTCACCTGGAAAGATTAATTAAAACCTTTCAAACTTTATAAGTTTAAAAATCAGCGTATGATGACAAATCTCCCATCTCATCTGATGCGTTTTGTGCCAATTTTGTCTCTTATTTGTAGGAGAGAACTAAGTGGCCTGAAATGCATTAGTTGAGATGAGAGATTTGTCATCATACACTGGTTTTTAAACTAATGGAGTAAAGTTACAAATGTGTGAATTTCTCTTTCCTGGATTACTAGCGAGTGCTCTCTGGAGTTTCCAAGCAGCCATCCAGCATCTCCAGTGAGCGGTGAGATGTAGCTATTTTTCTTTCTGTGCTATTAAAAATACATGTACAGCTGTGGTCCACCCACCATTATGGTCTCCATTTGAGGTGTTCCTCCCTCTATCATATAACCCTATATATCACAGAGCTCAGCTTCTCTCCTCTATCATATAACCCTATATATCACAGAGCTCAGCTTCCCTCCCTCTATCATATAACCCTATATATCACAGAGCTCAGCTCCTCTCCTCTATCATAAAAACCCCATATATCACAGAGCTCAGCTTCTCTCCCTCTATCATATAACCCTATATATCATGCCGCAATGGAGTAACCAGGGCTGTGGAGTCAGAGTCGTGGAGTCGTCATAAAAGGGACCGACTCCCAAACTATATAATTAGTTGGTCCAGTTAGTTCGATGCAAGAGCAAGAGGAATTTGGGTCCAGCCAGTGCTGCTGCTCCATATTTCAGCTTCATCACATGAGGAGTGTAATTGATACATGGAGCAGGAAAAGTGCTGCCCCGGGGGAGAGATTCTGCTCCCAGAGCAAACAGATTTCAGAAAATTTTTCACCTGTTTTCAAAGAAGTAGAAGTAAACCATTATCAAAAGACTGTGGCTGAGGCAATTCCTTTATACCCTGACATTGTTAGAGATGTTGCCCCTGTGGTCACCGCTTTACCCCAACCCAAAATTAGTTTTAGAGAGGCCGTTCTCTGCCTGGAATAATGAGATCAGATGTGAGGTCATGTATGCAGGATCTGTGGAGGCAACATTATTTCTCAGAACAAATTCAGAGACTCCCGAATGTTCCTGCATTGTTTTCTAAGTCATATCCAATAAATATATTTTTACACTGAAAAGCAAAAAGGTAATATGTTTTGAATTGTGACTTTTTAGGCTCATCTCTCACCCTCCACTACAGCTTTGTACATGGGCTACTGTAATTTTATATACAGTCATCTTACCTTTCTTATACATAAATTTGACTTGCAAGTATTTAGCATCTGCTTAGTTCTGCAGATTCTTTCCTGAAACTGCATTGTTACTTTTGCCCCAAAAAATAAAAATTTTAGTTTTTTTTATTTTGTTGTTTTGGGGAAATCCCCCTTTGGTTTAACCTGCCTGAACCCTTTGGGGTTGAATCAGATTCAAAATGTCTTAACCAAAAATCTGATCCCGGTTCTTTAAATTTCCCCAAATGTTGGTGAGACGGGATTGGATAAAAAATACGCTTTTTCTTAAACCCTATAAAAGTGTTCAAAAGACCCAAAACTTGTTCCCCTTTTGCTTATCCGGCTGTTCTACCAAAAAGCTTGTTATTTATTTTAAGGTGATAAACACCTTATTACCTTTTTACTACAGTAAATTATCATTAAACATGCGCCATGTATGGGGGAGTCAGGAGTGGGGTTTTTTGGGGAAATTGAGGGTCGGAGTCGGGGTTTTGGGTTTCCCGACCCCAAGCCGGGGAGAACAATTTTTATTAGCATCAAAACATCCTTTAATTATTTAAAAAAAAAAAAAGTTTAAAAACTGGTTTAATGGATAACAAAAAGAACACAAATTTAAAGGGGTTGTCCATACGATTGAAAAACTCCCTGTTGGTCAGGGAGGTGTTAAAAGAGTAATAAAAAAATTAACTCGCTTTCGAAACTCGCTGCGTTCCGGCCCAGAAGGCTCACTCATAGTGAGCCCCCCAATCAAGGCCACAGAGGGCCCGAGAAAAAGTCAGGGGCCTGTGATTGGCTGAAGCGTCCCATAATGTGAATACATCTTACCTATCTTCCATCTGGACCCCATTTAGCATGGTGGCATAACTTCTTCATCTATACCTCTGTGACTGCTTATGGGTCAGCATCATGGCTCCTATATGATCTATCTATCTATGGGCTATTTTTATTCAATTTGGGTATCGTGAGTATTGACATTTTCCCTTTTTGATAGTTTAAATTAGTGTCTCCTTTACTCTTCCTTTTGTCCCTGATGAACTTGTATTATCCACAGGGGAAATGCGTCGGTTGCTGTGGGGAGGAGTTTTTGTGAATATCTGTATTTTTTGGGTTTAAAGGGGTTTCTTTTCAAAGTTTATAGATGCATAATGAAAAATGCTGCTTTTGCTCTTCATTTCCCTGGTAAAGTGTCTTTTTTGCAATGAGCTTGTGTATTCAGCCTCTGCTAATTGATAAATCTCTGTGTCGGCCCGGGGAAGTTCTGGGGTAAATAAACAGCATGTTTACTGGCTTTTTTCTGAAAGATCAGATAACAAAAAGCTCCCACTGTCTGGAGTTCTGTGCGCCCTGTGTGTTGACATCACTTCCTGCTATCAAAGAAAAAACAAGGGGGGAGAGTACACAGGTCATTCATTGGGGGAAACCCAGAGAGAGCACAGAAGGTGATAAAATCATTGAAAACCTTAACAAAAAAGATGAAAAACGAATATTTTTGGGAAATGTCTTCATTTATGTTCCCTACATTTTGAAAGCTAATCTTTTAGGGAAAACCCCCTTTAAGCACTTTTGAGAAGGGGTTTCTGATACCATGAAAAAATAATTTGAACCTTTTGCCTCAGGTTTTTTAGTTTAAAGGGAAAACCTGTACATGATTATCCCCCTTTGCTGAGGACAGACAAGCTAGTGCAGACCTGGTGTTTCACGTGTGCCCCTTATTCTGTAAGATGCTGTAGTTTTGAGTATTTAATGCTAAAAAATCGCAGTTTTCAGCCAGAAAAGAGTCCGTTATTATAGATGTTAGCCCGCCCCTTACAGTTATTCAATTTTTTCTACTTTCAAAAGTAATGGGGTAATCATTGGGTGGGGGGTGCCTCGGTGGGCGGGGTAAAAAAAAAAAACAGACTTACAAATTTCTCTTACAAAATAAGGACACAGGCTGGAAACAGCAGTTATCTTTAGCTTGTTTCCTCAGCCGGGGGAAAAAAAACTATGTGAAAGGTTTTTTTAAGGGGTTATTTTAAAGGGGTTTTGCCACGATCAATTTGATGTGGGACCCTCAAAAAAGGGTATTTAAACAATTTTTTAATATTGTCATTAAAAAAATGAAGCCTGTGGAAACCGCCTTCCCTTTCATGCCTTTGTTTCCTGACTGTTTACATTGATAAGACCAGGAGTAACAGGAGCTGATTGGCGCCCTTGCGTTGTTTCTTTTCTTATTGATGGGAGGAAAATGAACAAGCTTTGAAGGGAGGGGGGAGAAAAGTCCTGTGCCCCGTAAGAGAATCCTGGTTTAATTTAATTATTGAGTAAACTGCAGAAATCCCTGCTAGGTCCTCCTCCCCCTGCATAGTTTGTGAACAAATGAAAGAATTTGCCTGTCATGTTATTTTTCTCCTGAGAGTAAGAGGGGGGAAACAAAAAACGTATGCTTTTGCACAATCAGTTTCCCCCGTGGTTTGCAAAACAATGTTTGCTAATAAAAGGTGGTACAGGAAGTGTGGGGGTGGAGTGAAAACATCAAGAGGGGGTACTTGTTTTTTAAAAACAGAAACCAACGCCCCTTTTTTTAAGCCCCAAGGGGGAGTATCAGCTGTTAGTAAGGAACTCACTTCTTGGCAAAACCCCTTTTAAATTTTAAAATCATGTTCCCGAAGTTGTGTTATTTGCTCGTCTCGTTAGGGTGCAAGTACAGTCTCCGGATCAGGGAAAGGTTCCTAAACAGGTTCGCCCTTGTCAGGGCGGGGGTCCCTGTACAGGTAGTACTTTGTGATATAGTTTTGTAAGGGATTTTTTTAGGGTAAGTTTTTTAATTGAAAAGGAATAAAGCTTGTATTTTAATGATTCTAATGAGATACACTGCCCCTTTTGCATTCATGTTCTGAATCAGTGTAAAGTCTCCAGTTACAATACTTTGGGGGGCCAATTCCCCGTTTTTAAAATTGGGTTTTGCATCTTGAAGCGTCACATAACCAATGAACGAGATGTCACCGGCGGCGAGCCTGATATTTTATTTCTATTCTAACCTCTCCCAACCAGCAAAGTTATAATGATAACAACAGAAGGCAAAGGCATGCGGCAGAAATAAAAAGGTTATAAATTATTGATGTCATGAGGCGGAAAATATCTCTGATCCAGATTCTCCCCCAAATTGGGTAGGGGGGCTATGCCCCCCCTCAGTATAGGGCTGAGGTAAAAATCACCCCCAGGGCCTGGGGTGGGTGCGAAATGAAAAGGACAAGGGCTCCAGCACCGAGCACGCGCACCACACACAACCAATATGAGTAATACCCGGATGGTGAGCGGGAAACCTCGAGTCACCCCGCTAACGTGGCTCCGCAGCATATTATGCGTCAAAAGCTTCATCCTCCGGTACCGGCACCCACGTGTTTCTCACACTTCAACTACTTCCGGGCAGCGAGGTCCTCGACACAACGTCTATGGCCCCGCCTCCAGTTCCTGTCACTAGGCGCCCCGCGGTTTTTAAACCAGGAATTTTAAACCCTGCGCAGTATTCGATGATCACCCGATAAGCGCATGCGTATTGTGCACAGCCGAGGATTTTCCCTAAAGTGGGCGTATCCTAGAGCAAAGTCATGCGGATAAGCCCCGCCCCTAGTTGTCATGGCTCTGCGGTTACCCGTATCATTCCTCCTCCTGTCACCGTTGCGTACAGCTGCGAGAAGCGGAGTCTGGAGCCGAGCCATGTCTATCAAGGTAACATCGTGGTTATTGTTTGGACCTTTTTTGTACTTGAAATTTTGGACAAGCACGTTACAAGGCAGCAATCACTATTTACTGGCGGATCGTCGGAGATCGCAGCGATCAGATCGTGATCGTCGTATATTCACATACTGATAACAGCACATACATGTTGTATGTGATGATAGTAAGCAGCAGGTAATCCTGCCTGCCCTGCCTGCGCAAAGGGGTTATAGCCTCACACCCCCCCCCCCCGGGGCGAACTAGAAGCCGGGCCCCCAGCAAACTTTTGGATGCCCCCCCCCCCCCCCGCCCGACCATGTCCGGACATGTGTTAGTAAAGTAAAATACAAGGGGCAAATACCTCACCATACATCTCACCCTCATACTGCTACCAATCAAATCCCACTATACTAAGACCTACATGCCCAATAACACTATTACATAAGGACCTGTTTAGACCCCCAGAACACGACCACAAATTACCCCCACATAGTGACTGACTAATAACCCTACACTATTAATGATCAGTACACAAAGACCAATACTGTCTAATATAATAATAATATAGTGACCATAAGTGGTATATACTAGTGTACACAGGCTCTGCAGATGTATAAACCACCATACAGTGACCATATAGTGGTAGACACCAGTTTTACACAGGCTCTGCAGACTGTATATAACCACCTTACAGTGACCAAAATAGTGGTAGACAGCAGTGTACACAGGCTCTGTAGACTGTATATTACTTCCATACAGTGACCATATAGTGGTAAGACAGCAGTGTACACGGGCTCTGCAGACTGTAAAATAACCACCATACAGTAAACCTATAGTGGTAGACAGCAGTGTACACAGGCTCTGCAGACTGTATATAACCACCATATAGTGACCATATAGTGGTATATACTAGTGTACACAGGCTCTGCAGACTGTATATAACCACCATACAGTGACCATATAGTGGTAGACAGCAGTGTACACAGCCTGTGCAGATATATAAGTGATTACAGTGTAGTTTCATCTTGTGACTCACAGGTGACGTTTCTCTGACCAGTCGTTGACTTTCTCTTTTGTTCTGCATCCAGTCCAGTCCGCCATCTTGATGACATCTCCCGACCCTTGCCCCTGCAGATTTAGACAAAAATATTAGAATCCTGACTTTTACAGCACCGGTCCCCCGGGCTATATGGGGGGCATTTAGGAAGGCGGCTTAGATGGGAAATATATGGGGCCCCAAATAGGCAAGGTTTAGGTATCCAAATGAGTGCCCATATAGGCAGGCAGGGTTTTGGTAGCTATAGGGAGCTATACAGGTTGAAGGGGTGTTGGGGTGGGCTATAGGGGCCATATAGGTGGGTTTAGGTACCCTAAAGGGGCCCCATATAAGTAGACCGGCAGGCTTGTGGGGGGTATACGGCAGGCATATAGGGGTGTAGAGGCAGGCATATGGGGGCTGTATAGGCAGGCTGGCAGATAGGGGGCTGTATAGGCAGGCTGGCAGATAGGGGGCTGTATAGGCAGGCTGGCAGATAGGGGGCTGTATAGGCAGGGTGGCAGATTGGGGGCTGTATAGGCAGGCTGGCAGATAGGGGGCTGTATAGGCAGGCTGGCAGATAGGGGGCTGTATAGGCAGGCTGGCAGATAGGGGGCTGTATAGGCAGGCTGGCAGATAGGGGGCTGTATAGGCAGGCTGGCAGATGGGGGGGCTGTAAAAGGCAGGCTGGCAGATGGGGGGGTGTATGGCAGGCTGGCAAAATGGGGGGGCTGTTTTAGGGAGGCTGGCAGATAGGGGGGCTGTATAGGCAGGCTGGCAGATGGGGGGGCTGTAAAAGGCAGGCTGGCAGATGGGGGGGCTGTATAGGCAGGGGGCAGATGGGGGGACTGTATAGGCAGGCTGGCAGATAAGGGGGGCTGTATAGGCAGGCTGCAGATGGGGGGGCCCGTATAGGAAGGTGGCAGATGGGGGGGCTGTATAGGCAGGCTGGCAGATGGGGGGGCTGTATAGGCAGGCTGGCAGATGGGGGGGCTGTATAGGCAGGCTGGCAGATGGGGGGGCTGTATAGGCAGGCTGGCAGATGGGGGGGCTGTATAGGCAGGCTGGCAGATGGGGGGCGGTATAGGCAGGCTGGCAGATAGGGGGCTGTATAGGCAGGCTGGCAGATAGGGGGCGTTATAGGCAGGCAGGCAGATGGGGGGGCTGTATAGGCAGGCAGGCAGAAAGGGGGGTGTATAGGCAGGCAGGCAATGGGGGGCTGTATAGGCAGGCATATGGGGTAGATAAAATAAGAAATCACTTACTCACCTCGGTCCACGCTCCCCCGATGCGCCACTCGCTCCGCTCTGCTGCTCTCCCTGCAGCCTCTGCGCTCAGCGCGGGCGGCGCGGTGATGTGACGTCACCGCGTGCGCCCAGTGCCACAGAGGGCCGGCAGGGGGGAAGTAACAGAGCGGACGAATCGGCGCTCCGTCCTGCTACTACCGAGCAGCGCTGCCTCTGAACGCCCGGGCCCGGGGGGCCCGGGCGTTCAGGGGGGAGTATGCGCTGGGCCCCACAAACTCCCCGCCCGCCGCAGTGAACTGTTAAGATGGCGGGCCCAGGCGGGCCCAGGATGGCGGGCCCAGGAGCGGCATTACCGGGGTAGCGGACGCAGTAGCAGCTGCCCGGGGCCCCCCTATGCGCAGGGGCCCAGGATGGCGGGCCCAGGAGCGGCATTACCGGGGTAGCGGACGCCTTAGCAGCTGCCCCGGGGCCCCCCAAAGCGCAGGGGCCCCGTAGCAACTGCTACCCCCGGGAGTTACGCCACTGCCTCACAGTGACTTGGCCAAATGCCCTCTGACCCAGGAGGTGATGAGGACCCCTTCTGCATGTAAGGGACCTCAATTGTCCATGGTTGGAGCCACTGCAGTTCTGCTGTCATATCTATGGGGCAGAGGGACCGAGCTGAAATAACATGGTGTCGCTTTAGAGAATTTGTGAAAAGCCCACGTCACCTGTCTTGTAATATCCGTCAACATGAGATGACCCCCTGGGGCCAGACCGAGCCCGGAAAAGTAGTGTGATTTGTGTATGGACCTGAAACTAAGGCAACCTAATTTTACACAGTCGAGTCACATTATTATGACCAGCTAATATCCATAGTAACGCTGTGTGCAGCATGGACAGCAGCTGGACGTCTGGGAGGGACTCAGGTCCTGGTAGGTTGTCACAGGTATCTGGAGACGACTGCATCCCACCGCTGCTGGAGGGAGGATCCATACACGGTGATCTAGGTGATCCCACCGATGCGGATGCTTAAAGGGGTTGTCTCACTTCAAGGATTGCTTTTTATGTTAAAGACAAGTTACTTTGCATTATGTGTCCATTAACAGTGTCCTACCTATTCCAAGATATCTCCTCTTGTATAAACTGCATCAGCATCTCAGGTCGCTGTAGCTACAGACCTGTTTGATCTCTCCTGATAGGCTGCCAGCACTGGTTGCTATAGTTACAGACCTGGCTTCTACTGCAGTGTAGTGGAAGCCAGTAAACTCGCCCCTGAATTCAAAATTAAACCAAGATAACAGGACTGAGGTAAGATGAATCAATGTAGTGAGACAACCCCTTTAACTGGAGACCAGGTTGATATCTAGAAGTCTTGGTCGTTCTCTTCCAACCAATGTTGGACATTTCTAGCCATGCTATATCTTGCATTGTCTTGTTGGAAGATCCCATCCACTCCAGAGAAGACAATTGGCATGCATGGGTGTACGTGTTCTGCAAGGATGGATTTATACCCAAATGGGTTAAGTGACTTCCACATGGATGAGAGAATGCCACAAAAACATTCCCTAGACCAGGCATCCTCAAACTGCGGCCCTCCAGCTGTTGGGAAACTACAACTCCCATCATGCATGCATATAATCTATAACAGTGGAATGATGGGAGTTGTAGTTTCCCAACAGCTGGAGGGCCGCAGTTTGAGGATGCCTGCCCTAGACTCCTTGAGATGTTGTAGTCTGAATGGACTCCTAGTGAGGTAACATGTTCAGTGTTAGGGACTCACCTGTACTGGGATCCCCTTGACGCTATTGGGAGGTGAGCTTAATACAATCTTTGATCAAAAACTGTAAACTAAGAATCCCAGTTTTTCATATTTTCCTTACAGTAATGCATTTCCAATATTCCCATATACCTTGATGTTTCTTTTATTTGTAGGGCCACTGATATTTTTTATTAGATGTATGCTATTGCCTTTTCAGTGTGCACCTATGCTTATGTTTTTCAAAATATATGGATGTGCACAGCCTAATTGATTTTTGAATTCTAGACCATATCTCTGTCACTATCAGCTTGTGTTCTTCCTGCAATGGTTGCAGAGTGTTTGTTCTTCACTGTTTCCTATCTGACATATCAAAGTGTTTGATGTAGCAGAAAATGTGACACATCAGAGAAGAAAGCCCTTCACTAATCAGCAGCCATCCAATTCTGATACTGCTGTGGAAATTGAAGACTTTCATGGCCATTGTTCACCTCTCACATCAATGACGCGTTGTGCTCTGCAGTTCCCACATCATTTATCCCCAGTGGCGCCATTTGTCCACTCACAATACTTTCTCTACAGCAGCACAGGAGAAGTTCATGAAAACATTTCAGAAAAATACCCCCTTGTCCTAAAACAAAAACCACCCCCTTTTTAAATCTCTGATAAATCGCCCCTTTTACCAAGGACGGCAGCAAGAGGTATGTGCACAGACAGCCTATCACACACCCTATGTACCCACCAAACCAGTTCACAACATGTGACTTCCTTCATAATGAAATCCTTACTTGTCCATGTCAGTAAAATCTGGCTGCAAACAAAAAGATCTAAACAGAAAAGGCAAAAAGGTAAAAAAAAAAAAAAAAAAAAAAAAAAAATTTTAAGTTTGCCTCAATGTAACAGGTACATAGATAAGTCTATGGACGCACAGTCATGCCATTAAAGGGGTTGTCTCACTACAAGGATTGCTTTTTATGTTAAAGATCTCGCAAAAACAAGTCACTTTGCAATATGTGTCCATTAACTGTGTCCTACCTATTCCTAGATGTCCCCTCTTGTATGGGCTGCATCAGCTCCTCAGGTCGCTATAGCTACAGACCTGTTTGATCTATCCTGATAGGCTGCCAGCAATGGTTGCTATAGCTACAGACCTGGCTTCTACTGCAACCTAGTGGAAGCCAGTAAACACGACCCTGAATTCAAAATGAAACAAAGAAACAGAACTGAGGTAAGATGAATCATTTAGTATGACCACCCCATTAAGGTCCTGGTTTTGTGTCTCCAGCTACTCGATCCGAATGGAGCATTTGTACTGGACGCTGTACAGATGGTATGAGTTCTCAGAGGATCAGGTGCTGGTTAGGGGGGTACACAGGCCGGGACTATATTTTACTAACATTTTTGTTGAGGAGCAGAACCTCTCCAGTATTACTACCTCCAGCAGCATCTTATCATGTGACCATCACCCAGGTCATGTGACCCTGGTATCCAGGTAACAGTAGTGTATGGAGGAGCAGAACTTCTCCAGTATTAGTCCCTCCAGCAGCGTCTTACCATGTCTATCAATGTCTGTGGAGAAGACGCCGCACATTCTTCTCTCTATCTCATGATATTGCTTTGGTTTTTTTACCTACAGCTAACTTTATTTACAGCTACATAACAGGCTCATCTAGACTCAGTTATGTTTGATTTGACAACATGACATCCCCTAAAGGGACAGCAGTTATACAAGAAAATACAGTGAAGAAGTTTCTGGAGTAAACCCCAAATTAAAACATTATTTCCCCCAAATTTTTTCTGTTCACTTACCCTATAGATGTCATGTAATTCTATACAGTTAATCCATAGGTGTCATTTATATGGACAGGAGTGTCGACTGTACCATTTTTTTTTTTAGATAGAGGTCTACTGCATTGGTAGAAAAAAAGGTTCAGAAGCAAATGTTTTAATAAATGTACCGTATATACTCGAGTATAAGCCGAGGCACCTACTTTTGCCACAAAAACCGGGAACGCTTATTGACTCGAGTATAAGCCTAGGGTGGAAAATGCAGCGACTACTGGTAAATTTTAAAAATAGATACCAATAAAATTACATAGGCAGTTTAATGTCTCCCATAGGCAGATATAGGCTGTTATAGGCATTTTAATGTCCCCCATAGGCTGGTATAGGCATTTTAATGTCCCCCATAGGCTGGTATAGGCAGTTTAATGTCCCCCATAGGCTGGTATAGGCAGTTTAATGTCACCCATAGGCAGATATAGGCAGTTTAATGTCACCCATAGGCAGATATAGGCTGGTATAGGCAGTTAAATCTCCCTCATAGGCATATATAGGCAGTTTAATGTCCCCCATAGGCAGATATAGGCTGGTATAGGCAGTTTAATGTCCCCCCCCCCCGTAGGCGGGTATAGGCAGCCATATGTCGCTATAGGCAGGTAATTGCCCCCATAGGCAGGTTATAGGCAGGTATAGGTCCTCATAGGCAAGGTATAGGCAGGTATAGGTCCCCTGGCACGTAGGCAGGGTTTTAACACCTCCCTTTTCCGGGAAACTCGACGGCGCAGTCCGGGGGCCCGGAATCCACTGCAGACGGGGAGCACTCGCTCGTCCCCCGCAGGGGGTATCCTTCCCTTTTGGTGCGCTTTCCGACGCGGGGTCAGGACTCGACATTCATTATATCGCTCCCTGAGATCGCATATACTGAAGGCCCTGCGCCTCAATCACGCAGCCCGGCGACAACAGTACTCGAGTATAACCCGGGGGGAAATTTTTTCAGCACATTTTTTGTGCTGAGAAACTCGGCTTATACTCGAGTATATACGGGATATTAGAAAGTTGTATGTATTTCTATTATGCACACAATAAATAAAAACAATGACAAGAGACAAGATTTTAAAGGGGGTTATCGGTTTTTAAAAAGGTTTCATAAAACCTATAAACAGCATTTAATTAAAAAGTAAAGTATTCCACTCCCTTCAGTGTTTTTTTTTTCTTTTCCTACTTTTTCACTTTAAAATCCACTTTTTGCAGTGAAACTTCCTACTTTGGAGGTCATAGTTTTTCCAGCATCTCTTTCCTACAACCCCAGAATGCATGGCAATCAGGACTTCCCTCTACAGTTATCACTGCAACTTGTGCGACACTGGGTGTAATCTCCCCCAGCCTGTACTGTTTTTTAATAATGATAATAGCGGGACTCTAGTCACGTGTAAATTGAACACGCTCAGCCCCGTCATTTTCATGACACAGTACACAACCGCCCAGCTCCAACTGCTGTCCTCTTCCCATTACTAGTTCTGCCAAAGATTCAAAGATAAAAAACATTTTCCCCCCTTCCCAAAATCAATTTCCCCAAATCCCGACTCCTGCTCCCTCATACATGGCGCATTTTTAATGATAACTTAACTGTAGAAAAGGGAACATCAGACTTTTTTTTCACCTTATATACAAAAGTCAAGTATTTAGTAAACAGACACTGAAAGCAAAAGGGTAACAATTTTTTGTCTTTTGAAATTTTTGGGGGAAATGAAAAAAAAAGCGTATTTGACCCCCAATCCAGTCTGCCCCAACATTGGGAAGTGTAGAAAGACCTGGGATCAGATTTTGGCAAATTTTAAAACTGATTTAAGCCCAAGGGGTTAGGGAGTATTGAAAACCAAAAGGGGATTTCCAAAAACAAAAAAAAAAAAAAAAATTTAAAATTTGATTTTTAGGAGGAAAACATAACAATGCAGTTACAGAAAGAAACTGCAAACTAAGCAGATCTAAATACTTGCAAATGTATTTATAAGATAGGGGAAGATGACTGAAAAAAAAATTACAGACCCATGTACAAACTGTAGTGGTTGGGGAGATATGGCCTGAAAATCAAAATTCAAACATGTTACCATTTTCTTTTCATGTAAATATATTTATTGGGTAAACTTTTGAACACAAAAAAAAAGTAAATACAAAACACGAGGGAAAATTGGAGGTCTCTGAATTTTCTTGAGAAATAGATCGCCTCCATCAATCTGCATACAGACCTCACATCTGATTCAAAATTTTTTCCAGCTAAGAACGGCCCTCTCTACACTAACTAGGGTTTGGGGCAAACGGTGACCACAGGGGTAACATCTCTAACAATGTCGGGGTATAAAGGAATTGCTTCAGCCACAGTCAGTTTTGATGAATGGTTGATCTCTTCTACTTCTTTGAAATCTGTTTGCCATGGGAGCAGAATCTTTTCCCCTGGGGCAGAGCTTTGCCCGCTCCATGTCATCAATTACACTCCTCACGTGATGAGGCTGAAGATATGGGAGCAGTAGCACTGGCCGGACCCCATTCCTCTTGCTCTTTGCGCTGCATCGAACTAATTGGACCAAATTATATATTGTCGGATTCCGTCCATTTTATGACGACTCCGACTACTGCAAAATAGGCTCCGACTCCAAGACTCCGACTCCACAGCCCTGGGGGAGAGTACCCACATCTCTAAGAGCTTACTATCTACTTTAAGGGGTGTTCCAGCAGTATAATATGTTCATCAGTGTGTCTGGCATGATGGGAATTAGAAGAATCATACTGTTGTTTTATTGCCTCGGTGGTCTCAGCTGTAGCAGTGAACGTTCATCATTCACATGCCTGGTGCAACCAATTACAGGCCGTAATGTTCAGGTGCACAAGACTAATGTGGGCTGTGATTGGCTGCACCTATCATGTGAATGATGAACGTTCACAGCTACCGCCGGGATCACCGGATCGTTGCGGTGACGGAACGATAACATCCACCAGATAAGTATGATCCTTTTCTTCTATTGTCCATCATCTCCAACAGTCTGTTGGAGCGCCCCTTTAAATATCCCTGCAAGATCCTCCACGCAACCAGGAATTGTGTTGCTCTGCTCTTCAGTAACAATTGTTAGATAAACCACGTGATGTCAGTTAAATTGTAACAAGCCTTTTGTAATGAAATACTTTGCCTCCAGGGGTTACACAAAACATTTCACTCACTATTGGCCCTAAAGTTTTTCCTATAACTTTTAAAGTAATTGATGTAATTTAGTTAAATTTGACACAGATGAATCTTGGTCTATGAGAAACATGAGGAGATCATAGCAAATGTTGGACATTTTCATCATTGCCATTCATGCATGCACGAAGTGAAGACCAGCTGTTCTCCACCCTGGTCTGTAGATGTTCTTGATTCTGACAATGGTGTTGTGTACTGTGGTGTCCACATTCATTATGTCTTTGTGTTACCATCTAATATAAATCCATACACAGTTGAATAATGTTTATATATTGTGCAAACTTACTGTGAGCCTGCAATATCTCACAAAAGTGAGTACAGCCCTCACATTTTTGTAAATCTTCTATTATATATTTTCATGGGCCAACACTGAAGATCTGACAATTTGATACAATGTAAAGTAGTCAGTGTACAGCTTGTATAACCGTGTAAATTTGGTGTGTCCTCAAAATAACTCAACACACAGCCATCAATGTCTAAACTGCAGGTAACAAAAGTGAGTACACCCATAAGTGAAAATGGACAAATTGTGCCCAAAGTGTCAATATTTTGTGTGGCCACCATTATTTTCGAGTACTGACTTATCTCTCTTGGGCATGGAGTTTTCTAGAGCTTCACAGGTTGCAGCCACTGGAATCCTCTTCCACTCCTCCATAACGACATCACGGAGCTGGTGGATATTAGAGACCTTGCGCACCTCCACCTTCTGTTTGAGGATGCCCAACAGATGCTCAATAGGGTTTAGGTCTGGAGACATGCTTGGCTGGTCCAGCACCTTTATCCTCATTTTCTTTAGCAAGGCAGTGATTGTTTTGGAGGTGTGTTTGGGGTCATTATCATGTTGGAATACTGTCCTGCAATCCAGTTTTCAAAGGAAGGGGATAATTCTCTGCTTCAGTATGTCACAGTACATGTTGGCATCCAGGGTTCCCTCAATGAACTATAGTTCCCCACAGTTGGCAGCACTCATGCCGGCCCAAACCATGACACTCGCCACCATGCTTGACTGTAGGCAAGACACACTTGTCTTTGTACTCCTTACCTGGTTATGAGAAAAACTTTGGGGCCAATAGCAAGTGAAACATCCTGCATTTAACTGAGAGCACACATGGAAAAAAATCATCTGATTCCCTATGACATGATTCATTTATGAATCTAGGTGATCGAAAGAATTGTGGCTGGAATATTGTAACAATGTATAATTAGAGACCCGCAGCTTCATTATCATAATAGCCAGAATAGTTCTTTTATAGGCTTTCCACCACATACATTTATAGTAATAATAGGATATGCTATAAGTGTTCAGCATTTAGTCCCTCAAAACAAACAGTCTCTGGCACTATTCTGAGCTCAGTATTCCTGGAACTGGCCCATTGTGAATTTGGCCTTCATAGTCAGTGGACCAACCTGGTGTCTACCATGTGAAGCAGTCTGAGGCCAAGAAGAACCAAAGAGGCCATTTCATATATTGATTCTAATTAATAATCCTTCTTCATTTCCATTCTAGGTTGGAGAGGATCTGCCAGATGTGCAGGTCTTTGTTGGAGGTCCTGGAAACAAGACAAGCATCAGGGATGTCTTTGGTAACAAGAAGGGTGTGCTCTTTGGCGTTCCTGGGGCCTTTACTCCTGGATGCTCCAAGGTAAGATATTCATTAATTTCACAGTCTCTCATGAACAATATGAACTTTATGCAGAAAAAAAGGGAGATACCAGGTGCTTCCTACGAAATAGTTTTATAGATAGGGAAAAGTGCTCAAAGAGGTACGCTCCCCTTTGTTTTCTCCCAAATTCATTGGGGAACACAGCCCCTTTGGGGTTATACCCTTTTGCCTGGGGAGGCGGACACTAGGCGGCCAACGAGTCGGGCCCCCCCGGTGGACTATACCCCTCCTGCTGAGCCAGGCTGATCATTTTTCACTATGTCTGTAGGAGGCAGACGCTCTCTGCAGCCCCCTAGAGTTTTTTGGGTTTTTTTTTTCCTTTGCAAAAAGGGATTGACTCCGGGTTCCCCCGGTTTTGCGGCTCCCCCTGGGAAGGTGATAGAGCCTTGGCCTCCCCTGGAGCAAGTGATCGAGCCCGGCCTCCCCTACAGGGAGGCCGTAAACGCGAGCTGCACCGTGATGCGTCCTCCTGGGGGCGTCGGGAAACCCCCACTAGTGGAGAGCTGGGGGGTTTTCCCCCCCCCGCTAACCCGCTCCCCACCTGCCCCCTCCACGCCCTTCTATGGTTCCGTAACCTCCCCATTGTGTGTTATGGTACCAAAGGGGGTGATGCCGCGACCCCTGAAGACTCGGTTGGGATACCCCGACTCCTCCTTTTGGGGGGGCGTTTTTTTTCCCTTTTATGGGTTTGGGGGGGCCGCAAAAATTCCGTTTTCCTAGCCCCCCATTTCCCCCCCTTTCCCCCGGTTTTGGGGTATTCCCGGGGGGAGAGCGCATTTCCCCCCCTTGCTGGAGTTGGCCGGGCAGGGGGGCTTGCAACCCACTGGGCAGGCCCGGTTAGGCTTTGGGGCCCCCAGCGGGGTTTCCCCCCCAAAGCGCTGGCGTTCCAGAGGCGGGGCACATTCCCCCCGCCTTCCCCATTGCTGGGTTAGGCGGGGTTTTTGGCTTGCTGCGCTGCCTTTTTGACAACCCGTGCAGTACCCCGGCATATCGTTTCTATCCTGCTGGTGATGGGATGGCCCCTCCCAGGGGCGCGGGTGCCTTTACCCGCTTCTGCAGCGTTCCGGGGGCATTGACGGTCGTGTCGTGGGCCGGTGTTCAAATTTACCCCCCGGCTTTGGGGGCTTGGGCCCGAAAACAGGCCGCGCCCTTTCCTGACCCAGGGCCCCCCGGGGGCGACCCCCAAAGGGGGCCCGGGCCCCTCCCAGAAGGGGCAGGGCCTTCAGCCCCCGTGTTGGGGCTTGTGTTGGGGGCGAGCCTAAATGCCTTTTTTTCCGGCGTTCCTACTCGGGTGCTCCCTGGCTACTGAGGGGGACAACCCACCTTGGGGGTAATTTGCCTTTTCGGGCCCCCCGATCCCTAACCCACGCACCCTGACCATGTCCCTTCCAAGGACAAAGGGGAAAACCCCGGCCATCTAAAGCGGTGGCAAACTTTACTGTTTGCAACTGTTCCACAAGAATTCTTTGCCCAGCCCTGTGCCCTTTTGCCCTTTGCGCTGTCCCTCAGCCGACCCCCCGGGGGTCCGCCCCCCCCCTTTCAGGAGTCGTGGGCCCCCCAATGGGCCGGGCTCTCCCCTATGTGGGTGACCTTCCAGACTGTCAAAGTGATGGTACGGCCATAGAGCCATGCCCTCGCTGCCCAGCCCACACCCCCCAGGGGCCACGCCCTTTTGGCCCGTACGGAGCGTTTGCGTAAGAGGGTTAGATCTCGCTCACACCTGAGCTCTCCCTGACGATATGGCGGAGGTGGCTTCAAGTGGGGACTCCTGGATTCTGATCTGAGCCAGACAGAATGATGGAAAAGGCAGCAGCGGTCCAACCCCTGATATGGGCTGTCAAAACTCCCTTTATGTGAAGGAGGATGATTTTCAGCCTCCCCGGAGAAACTCCCCTTAAGCGCAGAGGCGGCACGGTTTGGTGTTCCCTGCACACCCGAGTTTGAGGAGCTGATTGCCAAGGAATGAAACTCCTGACGGCCAGGGTTCCCTAGCAACGCTTTAAAGTGCTTTGTCCTTCCCAGAGGGAATCGGTGACAAAGTGGTCGGGGGTCCCACAGTGGAAAGCCCCATCTCACCTCTCAAAATCAGTCCCTTTTGGGGCAGTACTGACAGGCGTCTGAATGGTTTTTTGTAATCCCCTTTGAAAGCGGCGGGCAGCGCTGCGACCCGGTTTGGGCTTTAAAAGGGTCAGCAAAACCTGCATGGTCGGGCAAGCAGCTCCCGCAGGGGTGTCAGCTGGAGCCTCCCAGAGGGGGTTTTTTGGCCTCGCTTCTCACTGTCGGGGGCTCGAATTCCTGTGCGACACTTCGTTTGAGTAGCCCCCTTAGTGGCAAAGGCATCGGCCAAGGTAGTGGCCCCTACCCGTTCCCCGTGCTGAAGTCTTGGGGCTGCGGGTCAGCCTCCCAAAAAGTTTTTTGGTGGCACTTCCGTTTTCTGGCGCATCCCCTTTGGGAACGGGCTGGATGAAAATTTAATTTTAGAGGCCCCAGGGGTCGTAGCACCTCCTCCCTCACAGTCGGCCGGCCCGGCGGGATCCAGTTTGGAACCCGCCCCTGTGCAGTGTTTCGGAACTTTTCGACAAGCGGCCGCAGGGAAAGGCCCCCCGCCCCTCGAGAGCAAGCGTTTTCCTCACCAACCAGGTCATATGGCGGTCCCCGCAGAACGCCCCAAGGGCCCCCCCGCCAAAACCGGGGCTGAGGGGGTCCCCAACCGGAGTCCCTTTTGGGTGGGGGGGCCGCTCCGCAGTTCCAAGAGATTGGGAAGTTCTAGTCGACACGCCTGGGTGCGCAGGGCGTTCGGCAGGTACAAAATTTGTTTCCGGGCGGTTTCCCCCCCACACGGTTTTTTCTTTTCCCCCCCGCTTCTCCTTCCCCGGGGGTTTGTTTTTTTTCAAGCAATCCGCACCCTCTGTCTTCAGGGGGTGATTGTGCCCGTCCCCGAACCCGAGCATTTTCTGGGGTTTTACTCGAATCTCTTCATGGTCCCCAAAAAATGCGGCTCGGTGAGACCAGTTTTGGATCTCAAGAGGCTCAACCGGTTCGTACAGGTTCCCGGGTTTCGCATGGAATCACTCCGGTCAGTGATTGCGTCACTGGAGCAGTACGAGTTCCTGGCCGCCATAGACATCAGGGAGGTGTATCTGCACATCCCTATTGCCCAGGCTCATCAGCAGTTCCTGCGGTTCGCAGTAGGGGCAGAACATTTTTAGTTCACAGCTCTGCCATTCGGTCTCGCGACCGCACCAAGGGTTTTCACGAAGGTCTTGGCACCCCTGATAGCGATTCTGCGCATCAGGGGCGTGACCATCATCCCATATCTGGATGACCTCCTGGTGAAGGCCCCCTCTCACCCTGCCTGCCTGGACAGTATCAGGGTCACCCTAGACGTCCTAATATGCTTCGGCTGGATAGTCAACTTCGACAAGTCCTGTCTGATCCCAGCTCAGAGGATGGAGTTCCTGGGGATGACACTCAACACTCAGGTGGCCAGAGTGTTCCTCCCGCCGGAGAAGGTTCGGCAATTGCAGGCGGATGTTTCTGTGCTAATGCAACGCACCCCATATACACTTCGCACTTGTATGCGGGTGCTCGGCAGGATGGTGGCTGCGTTCGAGGCTGTGGCCTTTGCGCAGTTTCACTCTCGCCCTCTGCAGCGGGCGATCCTAGCCAGGTGGGACAGGTCCCTAATGACCCTGGACATGATGGTTCGGCTGCCATCCCGGGTGCGGGCCGACCTGGGTTGGTGGCTAAGTTCCCCCGCGTTGCGTCAGGGGAAGTCGTTCTTGCACCCGCATTGGCTGGTCATCACCACGGATGCCAGCGCATCAGGGTGGGGAGCCATTTTCGGCACCTGGACGACTCAGGGCCGCTGGACTCTCAGCGAATCCGGTCTCCAGATCAATGTTCTGGAGCTCCAGGCCATTTTCTTGGCACTCCTTCATTGGGCCCCGACGGTTCGGGAACACCCAGTACGGATTCAGTCCTCCAGTCTTGCGTCCGGTCCCTTCGTTTCTCCCTAAGGTGTTGTCTTCTTTTCACATTAATGAGGACATAGTTCTGCCCTCGTTCTGCCCCTCGCCCTCTCACCCACAAGAGCGGGCGTTGCATTGTTTGGACGTGGTCAGGGCTGTTCGCATCTACCTCCCTGTCACAGAGTCCTTTAGGCGCTCGGATGCGCTCATTGTTGTTCCGGGCGGCCCGCGCAGGGGCCTGGCGGCCTCTAAGGCCACCATTGCCAGCTGGATCCGGTCTGCGATTTTGGAAGCCTATCGCTCAAAGGGGGAGTCCCCTCCGTTTCGGGTCACTGCTCATTCCACGCGGTCGGTTGGTGCCTCCTGGGCGGTTCGGCATCAGGCGTCAGCGTTACAGGTGTGCAAAGCGGCTACCTGGGCTTCGGTCCATACCTTTTCTAAATTCTATCAGATACATACCTTGGCCTCGGCTGATGCAAGCCTCGGCCGTAAGGTACTTCAGGCAGCAGTTGCTTAGGGCTTATCACTGCTGAGAAATTGTTTTTCCTTTAGTTGTTTCTTCCCCACCCTCTGGGACAGCTATTGGACATCCCAAGGTGCTGTGTCCCCCAATGAATGATTGGCGAGAAAAATGGATTTTTGTACTTACCGTAAAATCCCTTTAACGTCCAATTCATTGGGGGACACAGGTCCCACCCTCATAGTCTTGTTTTCAGGGGTCGGTGTGTCTCTTTCTCTCAGCCACGGCTTTGGTACCAACTGATCAGCCTGGCGTCAGCAGGAGGGATATAGTCCACCGGGGCGGCCCCGACTCGTTTGGTCCGCCTAGTGTCCGCCTCCGAAGGCAACGGCCTATATCCAAGTGCTGTGTCCCCCAATGAATTGGACGAGAAAGGGATTTTACGGTAAGTACAAAAATCCATTTTTTTGTTGTGCTGTAGCAAAGAGGCACGACATTCCTTCTAATTTTTATCCGTTACTCCAATGTTAAAGTTCAGAGCAGAAGCTTCCTCGTAAAAGCACTCGCGTTCATCGATGTGGATTGCATAAATCAATATAATTAAAACTCTGGAATACACTTCCTGCTGGCGGGTGTGGCTATACTAAACTAACATCCGAGTAGAGAAGTGCTATGGACTAAGACAATATTTTTAAAGAAATTTTTATTATATGAAAAATAATAAAAAATATTGTCGTAGTCCATAGCGCTTCTCTACTCGTATGTTAGTTTAGTATAACCACACCGGCTAGCAGGAAGTATATCCCGGTGTTTTAATCATATCGATATCAAATACTGCTATATTGTTCATGGATATAGCAGTACTTTTTTGGATGAATTGGTATGACTCCTCTCAGCCTTGGACCCTGCCTACTTCTATTTTGGCATTTGGTGCAGCTGTTTTCTATTTTCTTCATTTTACTGTGGGTCCATTATGAGAGAAGAAGCACCTGTCCAATACATAAGACCGCAGATAAAACTGTTAGACAAAAATTGCTGCCAGATTATTCAGTACATTTTTTTTGGGGGGGGGGGGGGGTGGAGGAGGCTGGAACACAAAATAAGTTTGGCTTTGAAAACTTCACAGAAAAACTGGCTGGTGGGATCTACCGCCACTTTTGTAACAGTGAGCAGAGCTGTAAGGTTGGTGTGGAAATGGCTTTTTGCTTCAAGTGGTTTTTATTGCTACACATGTAATTAGGAGAATCTTTTGTAATCGGTGCAGTAACTGGCGACAGGAGGAAAGCAAATATTTTACGAAGTTAATTGTGTTTATTAGTCACATTTTAACTTGTGTCATTCAAGCAGAAGGAAACCACATGCAAGTATCTGTTAGATTGTGTAATGTCTTTCTAAGGTGTGAAACAGTTAAATCCTCCTAAATGGAAAAGAGAACCAGAAATCCTTTCCTTGATCCTGATTGGTCTAAAGAGCAGACCGGTATCAATCATTAAAGGTATTTCTGTCTTAGACTTTTGTGGCAGGGATGTCCTAAATGTTTGATAGATGCAGGTCACCTTTCTTCCCACCTCTCCTCCATTTTTGCTTGTGCTGCACCTCACCTCTGCATTTCAAAAAATGGTGGAATAGGTGCAGGTCCCAGAAGTAGGAAAAAGACCTATCAGACATTTATGGTATATCCAAAAAAGAAAAAAACTTTCCAGCAAAATGTAGAAGTAATATAAAATAAATCCATGTTTATTGAGAATCCATTAAAAAAATATAGCTTGATACAGGGCTGTGGAGTCGGTAAGCCAAAGCTCCGACTCCTCAGTTTCCCTAACCCGACTCAGACTCCCATTCCCTCATACATGGAGCATGTTTAAGTGACAACTTTACTGTAGTAAAATGGTAACATCAGGCTTTTTTTGATACAATAATCAAGCTATTTAGGTAGAACATACAGTGACAAACAAAATAGTAACAATGTTTTGAACTTTTGACTTTCAGGCTCCATATCTTACCATCCACTACAGCTTTGAATGTGATACTACCATCACTTTATAGACCATCATCTTACCTATGTTATGCATAAATGTGAATTACAGCTATTTAGTATCTGCTTAGTTCTGCAGATTATTGTCATATAACTGCATTGTTACTGTTTTGCTCCTGAAAGTCAAAATGTTAATTTTTATTTGTATGTGATAAATCCACCTTTGGCTTTCAACACTGGTGTAATGCGTGTTGCACCAGCATGGAAGTCTGTTAACTCACTCTTACGAAGCATAGGAGCTGCCTCCACTGTCATGTCTGTCATGTTAGAACTGATAGACTAAGTGGTTAAATACAAAAACTTTTTCAACAAAAATATTCTGAATAACATTTGTGGAGTCTATGAATTTGTTCTAAGAAATAGTATCTCCTCCATCAGATCCTCCTTCATAGATGACCTCATATCTGACCTCATTATTTCCAGGCTAGAGAACATTCTATCTACACTAACGTGGGTTGGTGGCAAAGTGGTGACCACAGGGGCAATATCTCAAACAATGTCACGGTATAAAGGAACTGCCTCATGCACAGTCTCAGGTCTGATGAACGGTTGAACTCCTCTACTTCTTTAAAAGCAAGTGAAAAATGTTGTTAAATTCTGGTCAATCTGTTTGTTATGGGAGCAGAATCTTTTCCCCTGCGGCATCGCTTTGCCTGCTCCATGTCATCCAAATACTTCTCTAAATTAAAATCCCCATCTGATGAGGCTGTAGATGTGGAAGCAATAGCATTAGCCGGACCCAATTCCTCTTAGTTTTGGCACTACATTGAACTAACTGTACCAACTTATTATATGTTTTGGAAGTCCGAGTCAGTCCATTTTATAACGACTCCACCAAAATGGGCACCGACTGCATGACTACAACTCCACAGTCCTGGCTTGATATCCAGAGAGAAGTCGCAGTTTATGGTATATACTGGTGATATGCCATAAGTGTCTGAGATGGGAATACCTATTTAATGAAGAGGGGCTCTTATGGATTTTCACTCTCCATTTCAATGAATAGGAAACCTGTGAGCGTCAGTGCTCACTGATATTTGGGACAGTAGATCTTACTCTGTACATAAATCCTCTTACGCCTGTATGTGCAGTGAAATGCCTGTAACCACATCTCTTTATCTGATCAACAACTCTTTGGTTGAAGGTGGAGGAACCTTACGTGCAGATAATAACTTGTCGTGCTTAGTTGTTGTCCTTTGTGTTTTTCTTAGACGCACCTGCCTGGATACGTGAGTCAAGCTGACGATCTGAAGTCCCATGGGGTGGAAGTTCTCGCTTGTATCTCAGTTAACGATGCCTTTGTTGTGAGTGAATGGGGGGAAGTGCATAAAGCCGATGGGAAGGTAAATATAACATCTGTTTTTTTGTTTTGCTTTGATTCGGTTTAATAATGTGAATATTAAAACATATACTTTGGAGCCTCTTTTGGGCAGAAATTTGTGTAATCATGTCCTTCCCCAGGAGTCCAGAATGATTCACGGTGTTACACATTATCCTGTGAAGAGCAGGAGGTAAAACATTTCCACTTCTGAAGCAGTTATTTATTAAAGTGGTAGTACACTTTGGGCAATTTTATTACACGTGGAAGTAAACAACCTACCCTTTGGGCGCGTTCTCACGGCACAGGACAAATAACGGCCGGTTTGCCGGCCGGTATTTGTCCTGTTTTGCAGCCAGCCGCGGGGGGACAGCTTTTCTCCACCTTCACATTGGTGTGCACAGATTCTGTCCGGAAACCGGACGGAAGATAGTGCAAGCACAATGTTTTGTGGCCGGACCGCCGGCGGCAAAACCGTCGGGCGGAAAACCCGTGCAGTGGGGACTGCTGCACAGGTTTTCCATAGAGCACCATTGTGCTCATTTTCGGCCGGTTTGCGTTTTTTTTTCAGACCGCCTGAAAAACCGGCCGAAAACCCGTGCAGTGGGGACATGCCCAGGGGCGTAGCTACAGGGGGTGCAGAGGTAGCAGTCGCTACCGGGCCCTGCAGCCTGAGGGGGCCAGTGGCCCTCCTGCCACATAGGAAGACACTAGTATTATGAATAAAACATAGTAGCTGGGGGGCCCAAATTCACTTTTTGCACTGGGGCCCAAGAGCTTCAAGTTACGGCCCTGGACATGCCCTTTCATTGAATTGTGCACAGATAGGAACAATGAAGAATCATTGCAATAGCACCTTTGTATAGACGTAGAACAGGGGTGCACAACATTTTCTGCTCCAATGGCCACATTGTCATGTTGTTCCTCTCCCAGGGGCCTCAGTAAATCTCAGAGTTATTCCCTGTCTGAGAACTTTGACACATCAACTGTAATTGCCCCAACTTCCTGAGAAGTTTCACTTTAGGGCCTGCCAGAGATCAGAATGGGGGGTCCCCTGCTCAGTGCTCCAAATAGAGGATATGAGGTGCCTTTTTTCATTGCAGTTTTTGGTGGGTTACAGAAGTGGCTGTTTGACAACTATAACTAGAGAGAGCAGCACACATATATGGCCGCCTTTCTGACTCATCTCGTCCTTTCTGGAGTCTGGGACCGACATTTTTATGGTATATCTTGTGGATCTGCCATGATTGCGTCAGAAATATATACTCCTGTGTGGAAGAAATCGGGAGATAATACAGAAACAGTTTTGACTGGACTCCTCATTAAGATTGCTTAAATTAGCTTATACATCCCTATTGGGCCAGCCATAGGGTAACCACCATAACAGTGACAGCTATACAGTGACCACCATAGTGTCCGCCATAACCGTGCCTGCCACACAGGGTCCACCATAACAGTACCAGCCATACAACAGTAACAGACATTACAGTGCCAGACATTTTTCTGGTATATCTTTTGGATCTTCCTGGATTGTGTCAAAAACAAATACACCTGTGATGAAGCAATCCAGAAATAATACAAGTTTTTATTGAATACATGTTTTTTATTGAATTACTCATTTAGGTTGCTTAAAATCATATACTGCCCTACTGTGGCAGCAAAACAGTACCCACCATAACCGTGCCATCAGGTGAATGCAGCTGTCAGAGTATTACTTTCTGTAGTATGAGGACAGAGACAAAGCATTTTTGTGTCCTGATAGCTGGGGGCCTATACAGGTGTAAAGAGACCTTGCTACTTGACAAAAAGTGTAGAATGATCTGCTGATTACCAGGGAGAACTGCTTTAGTATAGGCATCAACTAGTTGGGACAAGCCTTTTAAACCCAACCAACTACATTCACTAAATCTGCAATGCTGTTTGTTGTCGAACATATTTGCAGATTGTGTATTTTATTAAATGCATCTGTCTGGATGTTCATTCGTTTCTGAAGTTTCAAGAATACTTTATTCAGTTCACTGCAACTAATGCCTGTGTACTCAATCATGAGACAAGCCAGACCCAGCAGAAGGAGACATACATGGACTTAAAGGGGTCACATTCACTCTCTCTCCTCAGGCTGTGGGTGGTTCTATAGCAGTGATTAACATATTTAACTTCTCTGTAAGTAGCTGAGCCTACACTGACAAGTGCAGGAGATGTTAAAGGGGTTGTCTCATCTCAAAGTTTCATAGGATGCATGAATGAAATAATGCTGCTTTGCTCTGTCACTTCCTGGTCACACTGTCTGTAATTAGCATATGAGCTCTGTGTTTTCAGACCTCTGCTAATTAGATAAATCTCATGCTATCAGGACCAGGGAAGCTTCTGAGGTAAAGTAAACAGCAGTAATTACTGGCTTTTGTCTGAAAAATCAGATAACAAACAAGCTCTCACTGTCCAGGGTTCTGTGCTGGCCAAAACCTTTGTGTTGACTTCACTCCCTGCTATCAAAAAGAACAAACATCAGGGGGGTAGAAGTACACAGGTCGGTCACTTGGGGAACCAGAGAGAGCACAGAGAATATTTGGAAAACGTCTTCATTTAGTGTTCCCAACATGTTGAAAGCTAATCTTTGTAGTGAGACAACCCATTTAACTCTTAAGTAAACAAAAGGTATATGTGTTGTGAGGGCTGAAAACAATGGTTTATCTGTAATCTTTTTAGAGATAATAAGTTTGCTCTAGACTGACCTTTCGGTCCATGGTGACATCACTCTTTGCTCTCAGCTAATCAGATAACAGAGTTATGGTCAGGTAACCATAGAAAACTGTGTGCACTCGGAGCACATAAAATATCTCCTATCTCATGATTAAAATAACATCTGTTGACCACTGTATTTAGAAAATGTCTTCAATTACTTCTCCCTTCATGTTGAAAGCTAATCTTTGTAGTGAGTAAACCCCTTTAAAGAGGTTTTCCTATTTCAGACATTTATAACATTGTGATAGGAGATGACATAAATGTATGAGAATTCCAGGTCCCATTTCTAGGGCTCACATCTATATTGAGAAAAATGCTAGAACCTTGCAATGCAGAATAGAGAGGTGGTGGCTCATGCACCATACTATTCATTCTGTTCTGTGTGAGTATGCTTAGCTGAAATCTAAACTCCCATTGAAATGGAGAGTGTTGTGCATGCACATCCATCTATCCATTTTGCATGAAGAAGTTATACCTATCAGATATCTGTGGTATATATCGGTGTGCCATAAATGTCTGAGATAGGAAAACCCCTTTGAAGCCACTAGAAATTAAGCCAATTCTTGAGCTGCAGTAAGGCTAGGGACACACACCATATAACAAAAACCTTCAGAAGTCCGACGGCTTTTTGTCCTATGCATGATCTCGGTCGGTTTTAGCTTTTTTTCCCGTCGGCCCGTACAATTGAATGTACGATAAAACTACGGAAAGACGGCAGGCGCCAGTGGTTTTAGGTACATTTTGTACAAACTGATGGCGCGTGCCTTCTTTCTGTCAGCATCCGATCTGAAAAAACTATCTTTTTAGACTACAGGCCGTTTTTCCTCTTAAAATCTATTGGCATGCAAAACGGTCGGATTTCCAGCATTTTTAGAATCATACACGATTGTTTCTGCATGCTGTTTAGACATAGACTAAGCCATTTTAGCTTGGTTTTTACTGCTCTAAGTAAAACAAATAGAAAACATTTTTATCAAAATCTTCAATAGTCAACTTTTCGTATCTGTATTGTTTTTTAGGAAAGCTGACTGACTGCCGCTATGACCATTATGGTAAGTTCACATGGCTTATTTTGTCGCGTATATCGGCGCACATTTTGCCGCATATTGCGTTTTATATGCAGCGAAATGCAGGCCGCAATTATGGTAATTCATATCTCTCATAGAGAACTATGGATTAAACATAGTCTCCCCGCGCGCACAATATGATCGTATTGTACGCGTGGGGAGAGAATTGACATGCCACGCCGCTGACAATGCAGGTCAATGGGGCCGGCCTGGCGCCAGCCCCCCTGTGCTTTGGAATTGTGCGCGTGCTTCCGAAACACCAGCGTATTGCAGCACATACTATACGCGCCCCAATATGCCATGTGAACATAACCTTACTCTATGTCCTTAGAGGTTATCTCCATCTTGCACAAACATCTGAAAGTCAAATCTGAAATGTTGACACTGTAGTCCATCCCCTGCCCCAGCACCACTACATAACGAGACAGATTTATCATTCAGACGTGTGGGAATGAGTACAGTTATTGTAGAAGCTACAATAGTTGTCACTCTTTGTATATTGCTTCATAATCCATCTAAACAGTAATACAGGCAGTCCCTGACTTACACTGTTCCGACTTACATCTGTCTCCTAGTTACAAACGGAGACTTATGGGGCATGCTGGCACTTGTAGTTCCATGTTCAACAGCAATTAGTAGCTGTGGAACGACAAGTTCCAGCATGCCACAGCAGCACATGAGGTGAAAATGACTTGAAATCTTTTAAACAGGGGCCCAGACAGCAAAACAAACGTAAAAACCTTTCCCTGCACTATCCAAAACTAAAAAAAGTGGAGTTACATTTAATAAATGTACCTGTTCCGACTTACATACAAATTCAACTTAAGAACAAACATGCAGTCCCTATCCCGTTTGTAACCCGGGGACCATCTGTAGTCATATCGCTGCTATCAGAAGCCTGTGAGCAACTAAAAATGAGCTGGTTGTATGTCAAGAGTTAATGTCAGGTAGTGCGTTGTGTAACTACCGGAGTTGGCCTCCTGCCACCGCCCTGTTGTGTAACTGTGCTGCGAAGCTTCATGGTACAGGGCTGTCAGCCTTAAAACAGTTACTGAAATACATGTAAAAAAAAAGGGATCTTTGGATTTATACTTTGAAAGAACTACTTTATCCTCAGCAAGAGTTTCCAATATTTCACAATTTACATCTTTAGGAAGTGTTCAGTCACTTTGTATACAGCGTTGTGCATCCAATAAATGCCAGATTATGAAATGTATTGGGTTCTAGGGCTAGTTCATTATCTTAAGCTTATTGGTGCGTGTGGAAGACAAACTACAAGGAAATGCTAATAAAAAATGTTCTGCATTTCTGTAATCTGAGAAGTGTTATCTTCACATGAGAGATTCCAGATTATAAGAAATTCGTTTTGGACTGTGAGAATTTCTGAACTATTGTGTGCTGGATTAAAGGCAGCTTTTGTGACACAAGACTTGTGACAGGTGTAAGAGAGCAAAGGATAAAGTTGTTGATGGCAGGTATGTATCACCAAGGTGGCTGGCCTCGGTGATGTAAAAAACCCAAATAGTCTGCTGCCAGTGACATCAAAGGGGTTTTGCTATGAAGTAAAATTGATGTAGAAAGCTTGCAAATGGAATAACAAACATTTTCACCATTCCTTATTATAAAAAATTCTGCACCGTTTTTGTTTTAGCTGCTACTTTAGTGATCCATTGTTTACAGCTCGTCTCCAAGGGATACGACCAGAGCTGAGACCTCCTCAGTCCTGGTCAGACATGCTCAGAAATCACCTCTCCTCTCAGGCAGCTACTGAGTGTTCAAACCCCAGGTGTTGTCATTCTACTCCAGTCCTCTGTATTCCCTAGTTATTAAGAAAACAGTGCAAATAAATAAAAAAGAAACCTCAATGAGATTTGTGCATTGATAAAGAGAAAAAAAGAATTTGGTGCCTGCAGAGATTTAAACTTAGGACCCTTGTGCCTGGAGGCAAAAACTTTACCTCTCAGCTATTCACAATGCTTTACATAAATATACCTTTCTTTGACTACAGAGAGGAAAGGCCTGGTGATGTCATTTTGCTGAGTCACATAATCTGCAGTTCAAACAAATCACACCCCCCCCCCTCCTTCTGAGCACACAGAGCTGAAGAGCTGGATACAGAAGGAATGAAATGAGATTGTAGCAAAACCCCTTTAAGTTGCTGAGCTGTTGTTTCCGGTGTAGTTCGGGTCCAGGTTTTTTTTATGGAGTGGCCGGAAAGCTTGGGTGGGAAAGGTCGCTCCTATACTCCAGCCCGGGGAGTTACTATGCATTTAAAAGGCAGCTGTGACCGCTCCAGGAGGAGCTGATTGATAAGGCTGAAAGCCTCTGCATGATATGGAAGCCTAAGGGTATGTTCACATGGCATGTTTACTCCGTGTTCACATTCGCTTTTCGATATGTGTTTGGAACCATCTGTCGGTCCCCAAACAGACCCAAACACGTATCTAATAAATAGCAATGTGATTTAACATTGCTTTTTATTAGAAACACACATCGGCGTTCACACGAGTGATCGTCAATAAGTGTCTCATTGCATCTTTCAGATCCTTTGAAGAATTGACAAAGACGCAGCAGGAGCCATATAATAAACTATAGGGTGCGATGCTGCTGCATCCAACATGTATCCAAATACACAGCTGCGTATTGGATACATGTTGGATCTGTTTTGGATCCGATTGCTGCAGCGTTTTTGGATCCGATTTTCGCATCCAACACGGATCCAAAAACGGCGTGTGAACATACCCCCAACACTGCCTAAAGGTTCCTGTGGAAAATGTGGACAATCATCCCGGTGAGATTTTCATTTTGCCTTTGTTTTGTTGTCCCGAAGAAAGGACAGTTTCTGTTTTGTGTTTATAAGCCGAAGGAAGCACTTTTTGGTTGTTCAAGACTGAGAAGCAATACACTTTGTGTTACATTTTGCACCTAAACCTGTGTCTGTGCTAAACAAGTGACTATCTTTGAGCTGACACCCCTACAATGGTCATAGTCACGTTAGACGCTTTTTGTTTGATTGAGGTCTGGGTGCTGAGACACCTACAAATTTCTAAAGGGACTAAAGCAGTAGGCTCAGCGCAGTCATACAGTTACCAAATAAATATGCTACACCAACCAGAATCCCAGGCAAATAGTGCTGATGTCCTACTAAGACCACATATCACCAGCACATAGTGACCAAATAATAGCAACACACCATGACCACATATCACCACCATGTAGTGACCAAATACCGCCACCAAATAGAGACTGAATAATACAAACTGTCCATTACTGAATACAAACCATTATACTCCAACCAATTTTACCTGCATACAGTGACAGATACCAGTTTTTCACAGGCTCTGCAGACATACAATCAATTACAGTAAAGTTACATCCAGGGACTTAGAGGAGACGTATCTGAAGAGTTGTTCTCTTTCTCTTATTCTCCATCTGTCCCAGACAGCCATAACATCTTCTCCCGGCCACAAATCTTCACTGTAAAATTTACAAAACAAACATCTTAGACTCCTCACTTTATCATCACTTCTCTATCAATTCCTACCTCTGTACAAACTCCCCATCTATAGCACCTCATGTGGTAACCAGGTAGTAGCCAGACGGTAGCCCCCTATAGCCAGGTAGTGCCCCTTATAGCCAGGTAATACCCCTAATAGCCAGGTAGTGCCCCCAATAGTCAGGTAGGACCCATGTAGCCAGGTAATATGCCCCCTGCAGTTAATGATAATAGATTAAATAAAAAGTACTCCCCTCGCCACGGTCCCCACGTTCAGGTCCGAGAGCTGCTGAACAGTGTAAGTGGCGTGATGTGATCACGCCGTCACGCAGCTCCCAGGGATCTCCTCAGCGGCAGAGCTGCCGGCCGAAGAGATCCCAGCGTCGCAAGGGGCGCAGTGAAAGCCGTGTGCCCCCTGCGATGCTGATACATACAGGGGAGGAGGCAGGACGGTTGCAACGGCTGTGCAGAGTCCGAGGCCGATCCCCAGGTGGGAGGCGCCCCGGGCGATCGCCCGCCCCTAGGAGCGGCCGTGGCTCAGTGCTTTGCTCCTTTGGCTCTGACTTGCTGATTACAGGCTATAGAGTCCACATTCATCTTTGCTCAGTTCTCCAAGTAATATCAAAGGGACCATAAAAAAATTTATTTTCACATATTGACAAGCTGTAGGTAACGATTATATAAGTTTCTTTTTTTTTTTTAATATTGGGTGGGTTTTTTTATATACGTTTTTTCTAGTTTGCCTATGTACATGACTTCCTGGCTTGTCTCTCCGACTTCCCTTTGTGAGCTCTGATAGCATGGTAGTGAGAGCATTGCTTGACGGTTCTTCTTCTAGGCTGGCTATGGCTAAAGAGGTGTGTTATCAGCTAGAACTGATGAGTGTGAAGAAAAAGATATTGACCAATTAATTTTTCATACATTACTTGTCATTGCCCCGTGATCTAGTCTAATCTTATCTATCCCTGTCCAGAGAACAATAGATTGATCATTTACATAGAAATAAGCAGCACCAACTGTAAGCTAAGGTTAGTCTGCCTTGCCATTCTGGAGTTTCCTCTCTTCACAATTAAAGCTAGAAAAGGATAAGATTTTATTTGTAATTTATAATTGCATAGGACTGACAAAATAAAATACTGCAAAATAAAAAAAAGTTTTCCAAGAATATTGGTTTTAACAAAAAGCTAATGGAAGTGTCCCTTTAAAAAAAACAGATTAGATGGGCAGGACTACAGATCTCAGCTTGGATGCTTCTACTCATTGCTTCTCGCATTAATGGGGACTCAGCCCTTGGACTCCAACCAATGAAGAAAACTTTTGTCAAAACTTTAGTGAAAATACAGTGACTCTTTGGGGCTGCTCTTTCTGAATTTGAGTTGCATGATACTTTCTCTTTTCACAACCAAAGCTAAGGCTCTTAAGACCAGCTACTTTTTAGCATTACTCTGGACTTTAAAAAATTGATCCCTAAAAGATAACCATCAGGGTTGTTGATTTCTATTTGGATAGTTAACAAACTGTAATAAAAATTTGTTAAAGTGTGCAGAACATTCTCCCATAGAAGTCAATGAGTCGCCTTGACTTCTGTGGTTCATGTAGCTACAGCAAGTCTTTGGCTCCACTGCACACGTTTTCAGTCTTTTTTTTTTTTTTTTTTTTTTTTTTTTGTCGTTTTTCATTTTCTGAAACTGCTTAAAAAAAATGACTGAAAACAGGTCCCATAGACTTTAAAAGTAAAAACGTTCTGTAATTTTTTTCAGCTCATTTCTGCCCCTGATCGTTTTTTGAAAGATATTGCAAAAAAAGGACAGAACAGGGTAGAAGATTTACTATTGAAGTCTATGTAAACCACCAAAAGTTTTTTTTTTTTGCATTTCTGCAAAAAAATAAAAATGCAAAACGTGCCAAAAAAAGGTCTGTTTTTGACATGCACTGGACAAAAAACTGTTTTATGAACAGTTTTAGGATTTAGGGTATATTCACGCAGCTTTTTGGATCAGAAAAATGCATCCAGAAGCGGTATATAATATAGAAAGTACAATTAGAAAATATAAACCAATAAGAATATATTTTTAAACCAGATAATAAAACAAGTTCAGATATGTTCATTTTAATAAGGATGAAGGATGAAATAATTTTTTATTTTTTTTGCCATACAATTGAGGCAAATTATTTTTTACTATATAAACGGGGTAAAAAATGAAAACTGAATACTGTACACAAAGTTGTTGACGTGTGTTTGTTTTTTTTGTTTTTTTTTAGATTTAGATTTTAAATGCTGTTTTTATTAGGATACTATTCAAATCCATCCAATTTTATCAGCCAGGCATAAAATATATGTATTTGTATAGTATACTTTATCCTCTGAGTAATAATGTAATTCTCTTGTAGGTCCAGATGTTAGCTGATCCATGCGGAGACTTTGCCAAGGTAATTGTGACGAATCTTAAATTACAATCTATAAATAACTAGAGCAATGTCTGCAGCCAAGACTGGTATCTTAACCTGTTACTACAGCCCTGTACACACTATGTAATGAAGACTTTCATGGTGCCCCGAGCAATGGAAAGTAGGTTGAGATGACCAGGAGGCAGCGGATTGTAACTTATTTTAGAACAACAAAATGACACTGTCCATTATAGGTAAAGTAGAGTACATACTGTATATTACAAAGCAGTGCACATACCCTATATAAATACTACAGAGTTCTAAGGCTATGTTTCCAATTCATAGGAAGACGATCATATTTTCAGTGGTTTTAGGATTCTAAAGCCGCTGAAAATACAGTCGTTCAGGCAGCCCCTAGACTTTAATAGCAAAAACGACCTGTAGTCTACCCAGGTCGTTTTTTTCTCCGCTAGTCTTGTGGTGCCGGCTTTTTATACAACATGTATAATACGGCAGCACTTTGCGTTTTTTCGTTGTCTTCACATACAATCAATTGTATGGGCTGACGGCAAAACAATCCTGAACCAACCGTGTTTTTTTGTGCAAAAAGTGACAAAAACCGCGGTCGCGCATTGGTAAAAAAAAAAAAAAATGGACGATTTTTGTCCGATGCAGTGTAGACCTAGCCTAAAGTCCTTCATTATTTGTTCTATGAATTAAAGTGGAGAGCCATTTACAAGCAGCAGTTCTCGCTCTAGTGAACTTGCATGGATGGACATTCATATAAAGAAGAAATACCTTCAAGACTGCTGTTCCTCCAGTAAACATATGTCTTCCAGAGGTATCAGACGCCATATTTTGGATGTAAATGAACTGTTGTACACCAAAACTAGGCGCATTATATGCCGGGACCGACACATTGTAATCCGCCTAAAAATGATGCACTGTTCGCCTCATAATGAAATGCACCTATGGAGGCGCATAGCACATGATTACAAGGGTATATGTGTTAGGCGCATTTCACATTTTACAGGTATGTGTTAGGCACATTACAAGTATGTGTTAGGCGAATTTCTTATACTTGTAATGATAAGCTAGGCGCCTCCATGCGCGATGTGCATCGATTGGGGCAGTAAATACGCCTTTAATGATTTGCGCTAATCGCTGCACAAAACATTTCATTGATAGAGTATGTAATGCCCCTAACAAGGCACATCGCGCACGCAGGCGCATAGCTTATTACAAGTATATGAAATGCGCCTAACACATACTTGTAATGCACGTAACACATACTTGTGAAATGTGCCTAACACATATACCCTTGTAATGATTTGCTATGCGCCTCAACAGGCACATTTCATGATGGAGGCACACAGCGCATCTTTTTTAGGCGCATTATGTTTACTATGCAAGGTATACCTGACGCCAGACTTTTGATAAGGTCGGACTTTCTGGCGCACTTTACACTTATTTAATGCACCTAAAAACCGATGTAGCACCGCCAGTTTTTGGACATCTCGCCCTTTGTGTCTCTGTAATAGTCCTGACTGCCAGATTAAAGGGGTGTTCCTACCATACACATTGATGGCATGTTAATAGCATATACCATCAATATGTGATAGGTGCAGGTCCTGGAGGTGGAACCTACACCTATCTGGAAACAGAGGTAGTCGGAACTCTCCCATTGAAATCAATGGCCGTTCTGAGTACAGCCAAGCTGCGCTTGAAACTCCATATGATTTCAATGTGAGGTTTCAGTTGCGACCACCTAAGTTCGTGGCGGCGAGGTTTCAGGGCTCGTTCTTGAGATAGATACAGGTCTTAGAGATGACGTATTTTACCGATGCCATCAATTTGTATGGTTGGACAATCCCTTTAATCTGGAGGTCAGTGTGATTAGAGATATCAAATTGTTGTTATTTTACTACTTTTACATAATACTTTTAACCCCTTAAGAACCTGCCTATTTTAGGCCTTAAAGTGCACCTATCACATTACTCTAATGCTTAGAAATCTAAAGTTGTAGAAATTATAAGACTTTTATCAAGTACATTTCATTAGCAAATCAGAGGATTTTCTTAGTATACGAAGGAAACAGGTTTTACTTTATTTTTGTCAGAGAGAGGTCACAATCTGGTGAGATTCCGTCCCTGGAAGATAACAACTGTGTGGGGGGAGCTGAGGACATAGATGCTTGTAGTGGGCTAATCCATGTCTCTCACTATATATACACTGCAGCCACAGCATACTGAGGACATAGGGATGACAGGCATTACCTGTTGCTGCTGCTTACAGCCTCCTTCTCCTTCATACTACACAGACATCCATCATACTGCTGCTAGTGCAATAACATCCTGCATGAAGATAACAGCACAGATCTCCCCAGTGTACACACTGTACAGACTTACAGGATTCCCCCTTCACAATGGATTCTCTCATCTGAGAAGCAGAAAGTCTCACAAGGATGTTAACATAGTGATCCGTCATGCTGTGAGGAGCCCCAGTTCAGTCTCCTCCTCTTAAAGGCAAAACATACTTAGGCTGTGCACATCTAAAATATATTCTGAAAAACGCAAGCATAGGTGCACACTGAAAGGCAATAGCATAATCTAACAAAAAAATCAGTGGCACACAAAAGACTAAAAAAAACATCAAGCTTATGGGAAAATTGGAAATGCTTTCTCAAGGGAAAAAATATGAAAAACCGGGGGACTCTTAGTTTACGTTTTTTGATCAAAGATTTTTTAAAAAGGGCTCACCTCCCAACACGTAAAGGGGAAACCCCGGCAGGGGGCCCCTACACAAAATTTTATTCCCTCATAGGCTAAAACCAGACTGCAACTTGGGGGTTGTAGGAACTACAATTGGATTATCCTGCTTTTTTTAAAATGGCAGCTGAGTGCAGCAAGCCAATGAGATTGCCCAAACTCAAATGAATACAAAACATTTGGCGGGGCACTCTAAAAAATATTCTGAAAACGCAAGCATGGGACACTGAAAGGCAATGCTACATCAAAAAAAAAATCGTGGCACATAAAGACTAAATAAAAACCCCAAAGGGATTTTAGGAAAAAATTGGGAAAGCATTATGCTAAGGAAAAAAGAAAAAAATGGGGCTCTTGTTTACGATTTGATCAAAGATTAATTGGGTTGCTGCCTCAGCTGCCTATTTTAAAACCCGTGAGGATAATCCCAATTTTGAGTTCCAAAAACCCCGAAGTTTGCAGTTGGATTTAGCTATGAAGGTAATATATTTAGTGTAGGGGACTCACCCGCTCTGGGTCCCCTTGAATGTTGGGGGGTGGGTTAATACAAACTTTTTATCAAAAACTGAAACTAAGGTCCCAGGTTTTTTATATTTTCCCTTTGCAGTAATGCATTTCCCTATTCCATATACCTTGAGTTTTATTTTGTCTTTAGTGTGCACTGTTTTTGTGTTGATGATCCTTCCCCTTTAAAGGGACATCACTTTTTTTATTTTTTTGCTGAATTACAGGTGAAATGCTTGCATTTTTCTAATTAAACTAATTTGAAAAGGTGTTTGTTTTAGTCTTCTTTATTATGAGGTTCCCCGGGGTAAGGTTCCTTAAGGACCCCCCAAAATTTTCAGTTTGTTTTATTTTGTCATTTTTAACTTACATGAAACCCTAAGAAAAAAAAATCCTTCCAAAATGAGGAATCGTTCAATGCCTTGTATACACCTCACCACTGGGGCATTTAAAAATACAACTCGTCCCACACAAAAAAAAACCTTCATAAAACTGTTATATTAGAAATGAAAAAAGTCATGACTCTTGGAAGGCAGGGATGAAACAAAGATAACATTGCTGTCTTCTTTACTCCTAAAAGAGCTGTTTCCTTAAAGGGTTATTTTTGGGCCATCTCTGAGGTGGTAATGAAGAACACAACACTCTTGATATAACTTTCTACTCATCTTAACCTGCTTTCCCTGTGCTCATGATATCTCTGGCAAAGAAACTGGTCAGTCGTACCACGTTCAACAAATTCTCCACTTTTGAGTGGTTTACTAAATTATGTAAGAAAACAGAAATCTTATAATAAGTCCCATGACTATCAGTGATGGCAGAGGTCCAGGTCCAGTTGCACATTCATTGAATTCTGACCTATTGCATGGATATTCTGGTCTGCTTGGATCTCCACCTATTCGGAGAGTGTGGGGTTTTGTCACTCCTTATAGGGTTACTGCACCTTCAGTGTTGGGTAGGTGGGATGGTGGAGCAAAGACGAGAAGTGGAATGGAGGCGCCATAAATTGTTGATCAGTGGACTAAAGCCTTCAGTTGGTGGTATGCATCTTTTGTAAAGTGGTGTTTACATGGTAAATATTTTCTTGAATATACATAAAACATGAAAAATGATGTATACATGAATAATGAAGTGTTTGCCTTCATTGTTATGTTGACTGGCTAGCTGTGGCGGGTGAAGGCCAGCTATTGTTCACTATTTGTTTTGTTCTCAGGCTACTGGATTACTGCTGGATAAAAAGGAGCTGAACGATCTCTTTGGAAATCAGCGTTGTAAAAGGTTAGTCTGACTGTAACTGAGGAATTACACAGGTATTTTTCACTTTTGCCTCCAAGGCTGAGTAGAAGCTTTGTAGCGATGTCTTTTTCTTCCATTGGCCTGAACAATGTACATCTTTATAAATCATCATTGACACATATGTAGTAAAAAATACAGACTAAAATAAAAATCTAGCTGTAAGCTAAAGTTTTTATTAAGATGTCATCCACCAGCTAAGGCTGCGTTCATGCCACATTTCATCAGAAGACTCCACAGTGTATATTTGAAACTTATAAATGGATACTGTACAGGCATGTTCACAGGAGGTGGATCCGCTTAGGCTTTTCCTCAGAAAATCCACAGAATAATATCTGCAATGTTCTTACTGTAAATTTGTTCCCAAAAATCTGTACCAACTGGGATTGTAGGTTTATCACAAATTTTACTGTGGATATTACTGCAGATCTTTCTACATTGACTTCAGTGGGAGAAAGCAAAATTCACACTAAAATCTCCAGATAACTAATAATAATAATAATAATAATATTTTAGTGTACATTTTGCATCCTCCCATTAAGGTCCATTAAAAAAAATTTGCATTAAAATTTGCAGTAAAGCACTGTTTTTGTTCTGTGCATTTTCTGTGGAAATGTTGCAGCTGATGCATTCAATGTAAATGTACCCTAAAGTTTCCATATTTGTCTTTTGTCAGCACTAATGTGAAAGAATTAAACCATACATAATTATAAAAGTTTTGCAGCTGGTAATAGAGAAAAAGAACAATTTAAATAATAGTATACAGATGGAAATATGTCCATGATATCCCAGAAAGAAACACCTCTATTATACGTCTGCCCCATAGAAATCTCTGGATACTGTACGATAAATAAAAAATTGACAAAAAAAAAGGAAAGAAAAGAGAGGCGCTCCTTGCTGTCTTACCTAAAACAGACAACCTACACTGTTTTCCCGAAAATAAGACATCCCCAGAAAATAAGACGTAGTGCAATTTTTTTTTTTAAATGCAATTCAGAGTTTGGCTGCTTATGCTGATGTTTGTGATGAAATCACTACAGTATATTAATACATGTTGATGTTTTGTTCAACAATAAATGAGAATTATTGTTCATGAAATAAAAAAAAATCCCCTAAAATAAGTCTTAGCTGGTCTTTAGGAGCAAAAATTAATATAAGACACGGTCTTATTTTCGGGGAAACAGGGAAAAATCTCTGGCTGTAAATACTACCTTGACCATTGTTAATTCCTTCTTCTGAACCAGACAAAGCTTTTTATCTTTTTTTTTAGATTTTATTTACTTTCCCAGCCTTGTTCCAGGATTACTGGGCCCTTGGGCAATAGTCACAATGGGACCCATGTGGTCAAGTCAGTTCACAGCAGAAAAATGCCATCTATGGTCTCACTGCAAATATTTCAGTTGTAGAATAGAGGGGACTGCACACCTTCTTAGGTCATTGGATGCTCCGTGGAAGGGCCACAAGATAAGTAGAATCAATCCACGCCACACCGTTTGCAGATGCACAAAATTAATAGATTTATTCAAGTAGTAGATAATACATCAACGGAAATGAAGATTATGGCTCCCCACGCAAATAGCAATCAGGTTATAAATGTTCCCATGGTCTGTATAGAGTCTCCTTGCTTTTATATGCACTACACATTTCCATGCCAACTAAGGCTATGTCTACACAGCATACAAATACGATCGCGTTTTCGCCGGTTGTAGAATTCTAAAACTGCTGAAAATCAGATCGTTATGCATGCCCATAGATTTTTAGACTTTCTGCTCGTTTTCTGGAGCAGGAGTATTTAGGAACTTGTTGCTAAATACGCTGCCATTTTGTCATCGGTTTCCCATACAATCAATTGTATGGGCCGACGGCAAAAGAAGTAGAACGGACGGCGGTTTTTGCAAATACAATGACAAAAACCGTGGTCATGCATCAGAAAAAAAAAACAGTCGACTTTCCGGCGGTTTTTGTCCGATGCTGTGTGGATCTTGCCTAAGGCCAAAACGTCACATGCTACACGGACCGTGGGAACATTTATAACTTGTTTGCTATTTGCATAGAGAATCACATTCTTGGTTTCTTTTCTTGTATTATATACTACTTAAAGAGAACCTGTCACATAGGTTATGTCCCCCTTGCCGAGGACAGCACAAGCTAGTGACAGACATGCTGTTTCCAGCGCTGTGTCCCTTATTCTGTAAGATGCTGTAGTTTTTCTCAGTTATTCTCATGTTTCTACCTATTCAAATTAATAGGTTTATCAGTTGAGGTGGGTGGGGCTAGCCTTAGGTGGGCGGAGATTGAAAAAAATTGACTCTTTGAATGACTCTTTCCTGGCTGAAAATTGCAGATTTAGGCATTAAATACACGAAAATTACAGCATCTTACAGAATAAGGGACACAGCGCTGGGAACAGCAGGTCTGACACTACCTTGTTTTATCCTCAGCAAGGGGGGCATAATCTATGTGACGGTTTCTCTTTAAATAAATTAATCCATATCATGCAATAGGTGTGCCGTGGGTTTATCCTATATATTCAGCTGCAAATCTTTAGTGAATTCAGTTATTTTGCAGCAAAAATCTGCATGTGTCAAAATGCGGATTTTGCTGCGCATATTACCCTTTACAATAATTGGCTTGAGTATTAAAAATTGGCAATTTTTTCACTATAAAATGAACAAACTGTTGATTTGAAAATCTAAAACCTGCTTGCTTTTCTGTGTAGAATTTTTCCACTACATGTAGATGGAAGTTTTCATAACCAAATCCTTATGAAATGTATTATTAATTGCTCTGGATTTATGGTGCAGAATGTGCATGACTGGTGCAGAATGGTGCAGAATTTGCACTTGTGTTTTTCGCAAAGGATGCAAAAAAAAATATGTAACCTAAGAATCTGTATACGGCAAGATTCTTGATTTAAAGGGGTGGTCTAGTTGTTATATTAATAAAAAAAATAGGTTACAGCTGGGAAAAAAAAATATTGTCCTTTGCACTAATTGCCATCTAGGGGGAATTCATAGTGTGTTTTTGTGGCATGTAATGCTTAAAGCACCTAATTTCAACACAAAAGCACATCTGTCTCCAGGTTGTGTGTGCCATTGCAGGTCCGCTCCATTGCCTTAAATATAGCTGAGCTGCCGTACCAGACACAACCCATGTGTTGTGCTGGTTTATGGAAGAAAGCGGCCATGTTTTTTTAACCCCTTTAAAGGGGTTTTGCCACGAAGTAAAATTGACGTGGGAAGTTTGTAAATTAAAAAACAATTTTCACCATTCATCATTATTAAAAATTCTGGACCGTTTATGCCTTAGCTGCTCCTTTAGTAAGCCATTGTTTACAGCTTGTCTCCAGGGGACACGACCAGGGCCGAGAGCTTCTCAGTCCTGGTCGCACATGCTCAGTCATCACCTCTCCTCTCAGGCAGCTACTGAGTGTTCAATCCCCAGGTACTTTCACTCGACTCCTGTCCTCTGTACTCTTTAGTAATTATTCAAACAGTGCAAATAAATAAAAAAAGAAACCTCAGTCAGGTTTGTGCATTGATCAAGAGAAATAAAATCCACAGGTTTGGTTCCTGCAGGGATTTGAACCGAGGACCCTTGTGCTTGGAGGCAAAAGTTTTACCTCTGAGCTACACTGTAGCTAGTTACAGTGCTACACAAACACAGACCTTTCTTTGACTAAAGAGAGGAAAGGCCTGGTGATGTCATCCTGCTGGGTCACATGATAGGCAATTCAAACAAATCACACACGACCCCTTCTGAGCACACAGAGCTAAAGAGCTGGATGTAGGAGGTATGAAATGAGATTGTGGCAAAACCCCTTTAAGTAAGAGAGGACCCATGTGTATGTGCTGAAGAGAAGCCATGGAGGACTGGGCTGGCCAATAGAGCTGTCACAGCAGGAGGGTGGCAGATGGCATAGAGGTAAGCGTCCATGAGACACACCGTGGCTTGGGACAGCAGAATGATTGAGATTTTGGCTTCCGTATCGAAGTCAGTGTAATAATCTGCAACAAATCCACAGCGTATCTGCAAAAGGAATTGACACGCTTCAAATTTAAATTCCACATCGGAGCTCACATCTGTGCAGAAACTTATTGTCATCATACATGCCCAGGAGTTCAAGGGAAAGTCTTACTGCTCAATATAGATTACAAACTGCAATAGTATAACTTCCAGCACCCCGGTAAAACAAGAAAAAAAAAAAATCCTTTTATTCTTCTTCCATTAAAATATATAATGGCATAAGGATGTAAGCACTTACACATTTCGACAAGACGTTAGTTTGCTAGTGTATGTTTCCACATAGGAGATACAATTTAAAACAAATCTCGCCCATTCTAAGGTTTTCTATCATAGCCTGTTCGAGTACTGTCCGAGTGGAGCATTTACACTCTCCAGCAGGGACATAACTAGAATGTATAGGTCCCCATAGCAAAATGAAATTGGGCCCCTAACACCTAATGACGGGAAACCGAAACCGCAACATATGTAGCAATAATTAATGGTATAAATAACACTGCCATATGTGACAACCTAGTACTGCTATATACAGGTAGCAGAAAGCCCTAAAATTGTTAGTCTCTTTGAAAAAGTACAAAGTTTTGCCACCTAAGGGTATGTTCACACGGCGTCTTGGGTCCGTGTGAAGATCCGCTTTTCTGATGTGTCTCTGGGTCCATCAGAACGGACCCAGAGACGCATCTAACAATTAGCAGCGAGTTTATCACTGCCGGCAATGACAGACACACAGCGGCGTTCACATGAGAGATCTCCGCTGCGTGTTTGCATCACGCCTGTCGGGTCCGTCTTTCGGATATGATCCAAGAATTGCTTGCATTTCTTGGATCGCATCCGCATGTCACAAATTGCGGACAGAAAACATCCCCCTTTCGTGCAAAAACACGCCAGAAGAGCGGTTGGATAATCCGGCTGGTATTGTGTCATTGCCGTGTGAAAACACCCTTTACCCCTAGGTTCCATAGTGGCTGCTAGGATTATAGTTAAGCCTATGCTACTTAGGAGGTAGGAACGCAGACCTGTATAGTTTCCCCTGCTGCACTGTGTTAATATATCATTACTGTGTAGAGAACAGTGGTGGGCCCTTCCCCCTCCAGTGGGTTCCCGGCATCTACCCGCCATTGACAGGTGCTAACAAGGAAGAAGACGAAGAAAAGGATCAAAGGTGTTACATAGGCAGTTAGGCTCTGGGGGATTTCCCATTGTTCACAATACCGTGAAAGGAAATTCAATGACTTGGAATTTTTTTTATTCTTTTAGATCTACTTCCTCCAACTTTCCAATTCATTTGGTACTAAGTTGTTTTGTGTTGTTCTGTCTTATAATAGTTTGTGCTTTTCCCATAGCTGGATCAGAGTTTTAGGCTAGATCTATACAGCACAGTTTTTTCGTCAGATTTTTGAAGGGTTCAGTATTCTGAATCCGCCGAAAATCCGATGGTACCCTGTGCTGCATAGGCAGCAATAAAAAATCTGTGCTGTAGTCTCAGCACAGATTTTTTACCATCTGTTTTAAAATCCAGCAGAATATTCAACATGTTGCATATTCCGCCGGATTGCTGTCAGATGCCGGTACATTCAATTGTACAAGGACAATGGCAAATCTGAAAACCAACCGTGGCTTTTGTGCAAATCTGCACCAAAAGCTGCGGTCTAGCAGTGTCAAAATGCCATCAGATTTTGGTTAATTAAGAGTTGATACTAAAGAGAGAATATTCCTGAAAGGCAGGGCAGAATCATCTTCATATTCACAAATGGCAGATGAAATGCACACACAGAAATTGAGACTATCCAATATAGGAATAGTCAGGGTGCAAAAAGGAAACTACTAGTTGGACTTGAATAAAAATGATAAAAACACTCTTAATTTAAGAGAAGTCCTTCGTATTTACCCATTTTTCAAGATGCATGACATACGTTTATAATACAAACATCTAAATAGGTGAACACCTCACAAGACTTTTAAATTACCAAACAGAGTATGCGTTTCGTGAAGTCCGTGCTTCACTTCCTCAGGTCAATCTACTTCATATTCACAAATGCAGATGCTTATTTAAAAATTATTTCACTTTATTTGGAAACATGAATAAAATTATTCAGATATTTAGGGTACTTGCATATATTAGTCCGTCTCACTGTGCCATCTTGAGCCCAACACGAGTGCCAAATAGTAGATCCTGAGTAGGTAGCAGAGAAAGTCCATTAGTAATGGCTGGCTGACAGGGAGCTAAGCACACACCTGAACACCGTTTCAGAGACTGGTCCGTCCCTTTTCTCAAGCTTGAGTACCTTACCCTAAATACTTGAAAATTTTGATTCATGTTTATATATAAAGTGAAATAATTTAAAATAAAAAATGTTTTGTATCTGCACTTGTGAATTAGGAGTTCTGATGTGAAAGTGAGAGGAGAACCTCCCAGTGCAGAGGACTCACTAGTTGCCACCATAGTCCAAAAAATAAAAGATTCCTTGGTGCAAAATATATGTACTGAAGGGCAGCATAATCTCACTTTACTACAGCTGCTGCAACAAATGCTTATCTGCATTAAGTCTCATTAGAAATAGTAGGTAATGACAAAATGATTGCTTTGTTCTTCTCTAGACAGGCTTAGATAAAGATGGATAAACAGTTTGCAATGATGAGAGCAATAACGGGTGAATATTTTTTTTTTTTTTTGTACTAGGAGGGGGGTGTACAGCTTTTTTCACACTTTTTAGGTCCTTCAGATAATACGGTACTTCATATAGGTCAAGCAATTCTCTGTGCCATACTATCAGAGCCCCCAAAGGGGAAGTCAGAGACAAAAAACCAAGAAGTCATGTACAAAGGGGCGCTATAAAAAAAACTATATAGAAGAAGCAACCACATAGTTTTTAAAAAAAAAAAAGACACTGCATTTTTTGAAGTGTAAATTTAGGCTTCAAAATCTGCTTCAAAAAAACGCCTGATTAGAGATGTATTTCGAAAAATCCTATCCCCATTGTCTCCTATGAGGATTTTACAAGATAAAAAGCCTCAACATTACACGTTACCTATTTTTACATCCAAAATTGCGTCCAAAAAACAGCTCTCAATTACGCTTGTGAAATACGCTTCATATGACCGACAAGACATATTTTAGATTGTATTCAATGAAGGATGATTTGAACCTTGTATGAGGCCGATTCCGATCCCTTTTTCCAGCACGTAAAACACACTAAAAGATGGCACAAAAATGAAATTTTTTTTTTATTGCAATGTTCCTTTAAAAAACATAAGACGAATGGTAGGAAAATATGTTTTAAGAAACTATGTCCCCACAGTCATTTGTTCAGTTGGGACATTTCACTTTTGTAACCTTTACCAAAATCCAGCTAACAGTAAAAATTCCCACAAAAAGTGCACAAAAAGTTGTCTTATTACTTCAGATTGAATACAGATAATTGAAGTAGGAGTGATTGAGTGGTAAATGCACTTTTACACTTATTTAAAGGCAAAAAACACTTATCAAAGACAAAAGATGAAATAGATATGTAAGGGTATGTTCACACGGCATGTTGAGTCTGTGTGAATATACATTTTTAGGTACGTGTTTGGCTCCGTCTGTAGGACCCTAAATGGACTGAAACACGTATCTAACAAATAGCAATGTGATTTACATTGCTTTTACTTTGAAACGCGCGTCTGCGTTCACACGAGTGATTGCCGATGCGTGTCTCATTGAGTCTTGCGGATCCGTTCCAAGAATTGTCATGTCAATTCTTGGTCCGAAAGACGTAGCAGGAGCTCTATTATAAACTACAGGGTGCGATCCTGCTGCATCCAACACAGATCCAACCATGCAGCTGCGTGTTGGATCCCATCGCCGCTGCTTTTTTGTCTGCGATTTTCGGATCTAAAATCGGATCCAAAAAACGCTGTGTGAACAACCCCTAGGTCACACAAACATATGGGGGCTTATAACAGCCATAAAAAGAAATGTGAGCAATCAGGCAAATTAAAATGCACTGGATTTATTGAGTAGTCTGATTTTTGTTTTTTTTAATAATTTAGATGCAGTTGTTTCCAGCTGCCATCTATAAATTTATGGGTGCAAAATATAAAATTTTGACTAAATGTGGGCCACAGTATAGAGCACACCTTAGAAACATGCATTTAAGGAATCGGTGTGAGAGAATCAAAGGGATTATCCTGAACTTTAAAATTAGCAGTCATGGGACTTCCGGGGGCGGGGCATCATATATGGCCGCATTTTACCTTAGCTCCTGCTCAGGACTCAAAACCGCGAATCAGATGTAGGATAACACAAAAATACCACACATAATCATGTATCTTCAGCCCTCATCTGATATCACCGAGATTTCCTGACTTTCAAAAAGAGGCATAAGTCATATGTTCAAATGATAATATACAACCTTCATCTGATGCCACGAATAGTCTTACATTCCCGATGCGTTTCCCCCTGTACCAGGGTTCATCAGGGGAGTATTATTGTACCCAGATAGGGGAAAGCAGCAGCAATCTTGCTGCTAAATGTCTTGATAGTGGACAGGGAGAGTATGGACAAATTTGTAAACAGGCTCCCGCCGCACAGGACCACCCGCTCCTCCTCCTCAGTCTCCAGACAGGGCACTCAGCTGCCTGCCACTCCACAGCAGGCGAAGAAAAGATCAACACTGAAATCTACCCCTTGGATGCCCGCCCCCACCATGGCCAATAAGTCACCACCCCCGAAAGACCGTGAACCAGTGGGGTCTCCTGCTCCGCCCTCATCTTCCCTCTCCGACAGCCCGGACGCTTCGCCATCCTCTGCGCTGGCCTTGGCACAAGAGGTCTCCAAGCTGCTGCTGCTGGCCCTGGACTGCCGCATGGACTTCATGCAATCAGCCATGGATGGCTGCATTGACCTTATACAATCGTCTATTAACGCAGCGCTATCGCAAATAACGACGAATTCACAAAAAATCGAAGATCTATAGTCTCGCTCAGCATCCATTGAGACGGCGGTGTCGAGTTTAGAGGAGGCTTCCTCATCGGCCCAGGAGACCATCAATGCGCTACAAGAAAAATTGGACGACCTCGAGAACCGCGAAAGACGGAATAACTTGAGATTCATAGGTATTCCTGAATCGGTGCCTCCTGAGTCCTTGGCAACGTATCTGGTGGTGGACCTAGCGGGAGCCCTGGCCCTGGATCTTCCGAACGACCCTCTACAGGTGGAAAGAGTGCATAGGATTGGGGTCCGCAGAAATGGGGAGGCCCGTCCCAGGCCGGTGATAGCTCGATTTCACAATTGGTCGGTCAAGGAAAAATTCCTGCGGGCATATCGGAGATGCCGAGAACTAAAGGTGGCCGGTGAGAGGATCCTTATTTTCCAGGACTTTTCCAATAGGGTGTCCCTGAAGAGAAAAGCATACCATCCGGTCTGTAGTTATCTGCATGAACATAACATCAGATTCCAGCTGCTCTTCCCGGCAAAGCTTAAGGTCCTGGACAATGGCAGAATGATTACCTTCGACTCCCTGGAAGAGGCGGCCAGGCGGTTTCTACAGCAGGATGGAGATTAGTTGAGGGAATTCTTCTCAGCTGGCCACACAATTTAATTCTGCCCCGGAGTGCTATAGAATACCGCATGAGGTCTGGTTAATGATTTTAGTGCTCCTCTGGGCTATGGGCTGCACGGGTTGCCAATTTCTGCGGTATTTTGGTTCAAATCGTTATTCTTGTTGTAGAATTTTGTGATGTTTAAACACTTTTGCTGGGTTCAGCCGCCTTCTAGATTCTATGTTGTCCTGGTCTGCTCCCCCGAGATCACATATGCTCGCCACCTCCCTGCCCCTCAACTGGATGGGCAAAGCGCTTGCTTGGACGCTTGGAACCATCCTTATTCACGGGTGTTCTCCTGCCGATTTCCCTTGTTTAGGCATGTGGGATGAGTGGAGATGCCTCTCTAACTTTGGGCTGCCCCCCTGCTCCGCAAATCAATATTCTGTCATGGAACGTTGCGGGCCTTAATATTCCAGAGAAACGCAGACGTGTTTTGCTCCACCTCAAGAGACTGAAGGCGGATAATATATGTCTGCAGGAGACACATTGGAGGACGAACAATTTTGTGCCCCTGTGAGCCAGGTGGTTGGATCCACCGGTGCTGGCCAATTACTGTAATAAGTCCCGTGGAGTCGCCATATACTTTCGAGCCGGCCTAGTACAGTCTATTGCTGATCAGTATATTGATGAGGCAGGCAGATTTATATATTTGAGAGTGAGGATTGCCAACCGGCTGTACACCTTGGTTAACCTATATGCTCCAATTGACTCTTTTTTTTGCCGACCTCACCAATTTTCTATTGCAACGGGAACATGATAATTTAATTTTAGTGGGGGATTTTAATGTGGCCCCAGACCCCACTTTGGACAGATCGGGCACAGGTCGAGTCGCAAGGCCCCTCAACTCCTCGATCACACACCTTATGGACCACCTGGGTGTCTATGACCCCTGGCGGCTCATGAACCCCACAGACCGATCTTTCACTTTTTACTCCGCGGTTCACGACACGTTTTCAAGAATTGACATAGCCCTGTTATCTATGACTCTTCATTCGAGGGTGATGCAGGTGGATCTTCACCCTATTACTATCTCGGACCATGGTCCTGTCCAATTAGTTTTAGCCATCCCGGGCGGCCCCACTATGGGCAGGTCATGGCGATTCCCCACACATCTGTATGAATCAGATGACTTTAGAGCCTTTTTAAAGACACAATGGTCTCAGTTTCTGTCGGATAACAAAGAGCATGCTGGGGACGAACCTTTGCTTTGGCTCACTGCGAAAGTGGTGCTGCGTGGCCTAATAATCAGCTACATGGGCATGAGGCGTAGGGATGTGAATGAAAAGTTTGGGAGGTTGCATGAGGACTTGCGTGCTGCCCAGCAAAGATTTGCAGCTTGTCCCTCGGCGCAAACAAAAGCGCATTATACGGAAGCCCAGGATCTTCTGAGCACTTTCCTCAATGGTCATGCGCGCTGGCAAGTCAGGGCCACCCAGAATCGATATTATAGGTGGGGGAATAGGCAGGGAAAGTTGCTGGCTAGTATGACCGCTCAATGGAAGCCGAGGCCGCCAATAGCGGCAGTTAAGTGCCCCGAAACAGGCACCATTTTGAAAGATGCGGCAGATATAGAAGCCGCTTTCGTGGCTTATTTTGAGTCCCTATATAGCGCCACCCCCTTTGATGCGGATCGGGTTGCGGGATTTTTGGATTCGGTGCGTACTCCAGGTCTTACCGAGGACCAGCGTCTGCAGCTGGAATCGGATATCACCGCGGAGGAGGTCTCGACGGTAATCACTTCACTAGCTAATGGCAAATCGCCAGGGCCCGATGGCTACTCGGCAGAATTTTACAAAATCCTGAAACACGATATTGTCCCCCATCTAACCCAGCTATTCAACGACATTTACATCCGTTCTGTCCCGATAGACTCCTTTTTTGACTCCGAGACGGTGCTGCTGCTGAAGGACGGGAAGGACCCTGCGTCTTTAACATCATACCGGCCTATATCCCTGCTGAACCAGGATTATAAGCTCCTGGCCAAAATTATTGCAAACCGACTTCAGAAATTTTTGCCCGTCATTTCACACCCCTGCCAGTCGGGTTTTATCTCCAACCGGCACTCGACCAGGAATGTCAGGTTGGCTGTGGCGGCAGCTACAGCAGCGCAAGACCTTGGCCACCCGGTGTCCATGCTGTTAAGCTTGGACGTGGAGAAGGCTTTTGACAAGGTCTCATGGCCATTTCTGTCTGCCACGCTGGGGAGGCGGGGGTTTGGGTCTGTGTTCACTTCCTTCCTGTCCCTCATGCAGCAGAGCGCGACTACGGCTCTCCTCCTGAATGGGCGAACATCCCCGCTCATTGATCTGTTTCGCGGGGCGAAACAAGGGTGCCCCCTTTCACCCATTTTATTTAACCTCTCCATTGACCCCCTTCTGTATCACGTTACCCAATCTCAAACATTTTCGGGAATCAAGATAAATGACTGCGAGATAAAGCTGGCGGCCTATGCGGACGACTTGTTACTGATGGTCTCCTCCAACCCCAAAACTACCCTGGCGGCAGTGTTGCAGGATGTTAAAGAGAAGGGAGATCTTTCGGGGTACAATCTAAACATCGACAAGAGCGAAGGCCTCCTACTCCGAGGACCGTCGCGTCCATTATGGACCTCCTCTCATCATCTCCGCTGGTGCGCTTCCAGCATAAATATTTAGGTATCCTCATACCCCGGTACCCTGATAAAATATACGCGGAGAACATCTGCAAATATGTGACGGCGCTGCAACACACTCTTAAGAAATGGGCGACCATCCCGCTATCTTTTATGGGAAGAGCTAACTTGCTTAAAATGGTGCAGATCCCACGCCTCCTGTATCTATTTAATATGCTACCAATATATCTCAAACCTAGGGAGGAAAAGCTTCTCAACGCCCTTTATCGGAACTTTATTTGGGGGTGCAAACGGGCGCGCATTCCCCTTCACATTCTTCATCAGCCCAAGCTTCATGGCGGTCTCGGCTTCCCCAACATCAAGTATCATAATCTAGCGGCCCTGGGACGATATCTTGCGGACTGGTGTCAGGCCTCGAATGTATTCACCACAAGCCGGGTGGACGGTCTGTTCATGCCGGAGTCTTCTCTTGTAAATTTCCTACTTTTATCATACGTGGGGCTTCCGTCTGATGTTAGGAGTAACGTCCTTCTTATGCCGGTCTGGAGGGCATGGCAAAAGATCCGAATGCTAAAGGGCCTGTCGCCAGACCACTCGCCTTATCAGTCCTGAATTAGAAACCCCCGCTTCCAGGATGGGTCCTCTCATGGCTCGTTCTGGCGGCTGCATGGTATGGGTTTGTCTTGTCTTGCGCAGTGGATGGACCCGCCTGCTAGACGGTCTGATTCATTTCAGGAACTCCAGTCTCAGTTTCCTGATTTTCCAATCCCTTTCTTTGCTTATCTTCAGACAAGCAGCTTTCTCAATTCTGTCCTCCCACATATTGCGGAGGCAGAATGGAGTTCAGGTTTTCACAGGACTGTGGTGAGACCACCAACGAGACGCTCTCATCTCTCAGTACTCTACAGATGTCTGCTAGGACACATTGATTACGCACAAACCTCCCTGCAACTCTCGCCTTGGGAGCAGGTTGACCCAACCCTGACCCCCGACACTATACTGCGGGCGCTTACAGAGTCCTATCGATTTCTTCCTGCATCTCGATATATTGAGATGTCTCTTAAGGTGGCGCACAATGCCTATCTGACGCCCTTCAGGGGACATAGAATGGGGCTGTACACCTCAAGTAAATGCTTCAAGTGCGATATGATGGAAGCTGACCTCTATCATTCCCTGTGGCATTGCTCTAAAATTCAACAGTACTGGGCAGATGTGGCATCTCAGGCGCAGCGATATCTTGGGCGTACATTCACCCCTACCGCGCAATGGGCCCTCTTTGGGTTTGTGGACACTGAGGCCGGGTTGTACACTAGAAAGGAGAGAAGGCTTCTGCACGTCTTGTCAGCAGCGGCGCGAAAGGTAATTTTGCTGGTGTGGAGCCAACCGGTGAGCCCTACCAGACAACTTTTCCTCAAAGACCTTTTTCTTGCTGAAAATGGACTGGATAGAGGCCTCGCAGCGAAAGGAACAAAAAGTCAAACAGTTTTTTACCTTATGGCAGACGGTGATAGATACGTTGCCGGCCCCAATTCGGGAAAAGATAGGGGGCAGCTAGGGGGCAATGAGCCAATTGTCCCCCAGGACCTGGGTTCGTGCCTGTTAAGAGTCAGATACGGAATCCCTACTTTTTCTCAAAATTTGTTTTCCCGTTTAAAAATTCCCGGCCCCCACGTTTTTAAAGTGGCATGGAGCAGGGGGTTTTTTGGTCCCTTTTCTAAAATTTAACCCCAAAAAAGGGGGGGGGGTGGCCCGGCGGGATCTCTGAAGATGGCGGTTTTTGGGGGGGGGGTGTTTCCCGGAGCCAGAGGTTGTTTTTTTTGCTTGAAATTTATAATTTTTTAAAACCCTCTGGGGTTTTTTATTTTGAATTTTTCCCAAACTGCCCTCTGGGGGAGGTTTTTGGGCCCGCGGGCAAAATTGAAACCCTTGCCAAGGGGCCAAATTGGGGGTTTTTGGGGCTTTTTTGTTTTATTGGGCAGGGTTTTTTCCACGTTTATTTCTAGTTGGAAAAAGGGAAAAAAAAAACAGAAGCTTACAGTTAATTTCCTGCCCGCGTTTCAGAGTTGTTGGCTGAAATTTGCCCATTCTGATTTATTTTTAAAGTTTTATTCTATTGAAAACTCTTAATAGAAACAAGTTTAAAAAAAAAAAAAAAAAAATTTGCAGTCTTCCAATTTTCAGTCCAGTGGCGGTCCCACTCCCTTTCCCTCCTGCCCGGTTTAGCTGGGTTTTTAAAAGGGCTGCGGGGCCCCGGGGGAGCATGGCAACTTCTTCCTTGTTTATTAAGCACAGCTCTTTACTATTAGAAGTGGCTGGGTTTGATTTTTTAAAATTTGGTCCCCATTCCTTGGGTTTTTGGGCAGAACTGGGAATGAACTGATGCAGAGCCCGTGACTGGGTTTATTTTTTTAAAAAATGTTTTTTAAATTTGGGTTTTTCCCTTCAGGTTTCCCAAAGAGAAAAGCATGAAAGAAATTAAAAAGTTTTTCAGAAAAGAAACTATTTGTAAAGGCAAAAATACAAAGTAAATTTGGGGAATGGAATGACTACATGGCTTTAGATAAGTCAATAGAAACACATTTTAGTATTTATAAGAAACCGTAAATTCACAACATGGAACATATGCAGGTATGATCTATTGTGTAAGACATCTCAATTATATATTATTTCAATTTGAAAAATTATTAACTCTGGCAAAAAAGTCAAAAAGTGGTTTTTTTGGGTTTTTTTTCAAAGGGGCGGTCCTGGTCTCCCGCCCTCCCCCCCCACTCCTTTCCCAAACAAGGGAAGTGGTCTTTCCAAAAACCCCCCCTGTTTCCTTTTAGGATTTAGGAAGGATATGAATGGAGCATCCCTTTATTCAAGCCCCAAATCTACAGGGCAAGTTTGATAAAATAAATTTGTATGTCAGTGGGCTATAGTCTGTAATTTCCAGCCAGACGTTCAAGGGCCAAGCCCATGGAAAATTTCTTAGATCATTCCCAAAAAGAAAAAAAAAAGTTTTGATTAGTAACCCTGCTGATACATTTTTTAAAAGGTTTCCCTGTCTCGTTTCCAGAACCCTTTTTGGGGGCTGAGTGGGGGTCAACCCCTGCTTTTAAAATTAATGGTAATCTTAAAGTTAGAAACCCTTTCTTTTTAAATTTCTGTTCGGGCAGTGGGCGGGTCTCCCGTCTGCAAATGTGGCTTGGTGGTTTTTGCCGAAAAAGGAAATGGGTTTGCCGCTCCCCCTTTTTTCAAAGGCTTAACCAAAGTTTGGAAACTTTTTGGTTAAGTTACTAGAGCAGCCTTCTGAAAAAACTCAGATCCTGGGGTTTTTTTAAAAAAATGTGATTGGGTGCGCCCTTGGGCATGGGGTTGAACAGAGGAGATTCCCCTTTTTTTAGTGGGGCTCATTTAGTTTCCCAGTGAAACCCGGGTAGGGGGAAAATGGGGGGGTCCGCTTTCAGAAAGGGACTTCAGGGCCCTTTTTTCTTGCAAAACCTTTCTTTTTGGGCACAAATTTAAAATTTCTAGTTTTAGTTTGGGCCAAAATCCTTTATTTTTCGAAAATTTGTTTGCTGTCAAAACCTATACAGGGGTGGGGGGAATATAGAAGACCCGGTTTATTTTGGGCCCCTTCCCTTTAAAGCTTAGATGCCACGTCTTAGTTGGGCCCCTGTTTGGTTTGGAAATCAGCCCCGTAATAGCCCCTTTAGTATGTTTAAAAGGTGTTGTTCTCTTTTCGAGCTTTCACCTGTCAGTGTCCCCGGTAAGTTGAATGAGGGGCGTCTTCTTGGTCTGTTCTTCTGCTCCCTCTCCCCCCTCCCATCACACAAGGCAGCCAGTAACTTCTATACAGGGGGGGGAGGGGGTTTGCTTAGAGTTCACCCTGTGTGTGCCTGCCTTGGTCTGTTACGGGAGGGTGATTCTGAGTGTAGAGAGGTCTGTGAATGTGTGTATGCTAATAGAGCAGAGGGATGCAAGTGTTCCTATATCCTGTTGCTTACAGTTCCAAAATCTCCCGAAAAAAGGGAAGTGTTACTTATAGGTGTTTTCATAATAAGGAGAGGATAAAGTTTCAATGCGGGTCGTATAGCTTTTGTATGTCACAGTTCCCCAAAAAACATTCATTTTTTGTAACGACGGGTCATGCTGTCAATCTATCTGGGTAGAGAGCAGGGGGAAAAAGGGGGAAAACCAGGGTTAATCCCCGGTGATGGACCCGGCCAGAGTCCCCCCCCCTCCCCTTTTACAGAAAACATTCTGTGCGGAGGGGCTCTCTGCCCGACCCTTTTTCAAAGGTGATGAGTCATTCGACCTGACAGCCATAAAATAAGGATCAAACAGGTCGGTATATAGAGTTTTGGAAGTGATGTAGTAAAACTAAAAGGGGTAGCTCAAATTTGAGGACATTTGTAATGAACATATATTGCAAAGCTGCTTGTTTTTTTTAAAGTTTTTTAAAATTAAAAACCCAATCATTGTAGCGAGACAACCCCTTTAAGGCCCATTCTATGCTTCTCTTGCTGACATTGTGATATAAATGTACATCCAATGTCATGGAGGTATTACTAATGTATATACTGATTTTGGTTGTTCAGTTGGACACATTTATAATATCTGTACAAGAAATAACTAAACAAAATACTGTTTTTGTAGCACTGTAAGTAGAATTATTTGTTTCCCTTCTTGTGAAATGTATGCATCTGTACTAAAAACACTGGGGCAGATTTACTGTTGCAATTGTGCCCAATTTGCACTCCGAAAAATTGGCATATATGCTTTGAACCACATTTGTTGCGTGTTATAGGCACAGTTTTTCCTCTTTCTCGACAAAGGGTGTGGTTTAAATAAAAAGGGCATCATCGACCGCAAAAAAATGTTGCCACAATTTTGGCATAAAGAAAGTCAACCAGTAGGTGGTATAAAGTTAGACAACCACATTTAAAGATATGCTAAAATTTTCAAAACAATGAGCCGCAGTGAAAAATTTGGAGCATTCTTTATACGGTTTTAGGAATTGGTTTATTTACTGTATCAAGATTGGTTGTTACTTTAAAGGGGTTTTACCGCGATCTTATTTCATACCTCCTGCATTCAGCTCTGTGTGCTCAGAAGGAGGCGTGTGTGATTTGTTTGAATTGCTATCATGTGACCCAGCAGGATGACATCAGGCCTTTCCTCTCTAGTGAAAGAAACATCTGTTTATGTATGAATTGTAAGTAGCTACACTGTAGCTCAGAGGTAACATTTTTGCTTTACTGCACAAGGGTCCTTGGTTCAAATACCTGCAGGAACTTAACCTGTGGATTTTTTTCCTCTTTTATCAATGCACATGTCTCATTGAGGTTTCTTTTTTTTATTTGCACTGTTTGACTTATTACTAACTAGTCCAAAGGACAGGAGTACAATGACAGCACCCGGGGTTTGAACACTCAGTAGCTACCAGAGAGAAGGTGATGTCTGAGCATATGCGACCAGTACTGAGGAGCTCAAAGTCCTGGTCGTATCCCTGGAGACGAGCTGTAAACAATGGATCACTAAAGGAGCAGCTAAAACAAAAACGGTGCAGAATTTTTAATAATGATGAATGGTGAAAGTGTTTATTATTTAATTTTCAAACTTCCCACGTCAATTTTACTTCGTGGCAAAACCCCTTTAAGTAAATAAGGTTGTTGGCATAATTTGTGCCACATTTTTAAAGAGCAGACCCCCTAAACATAGCACTTTTTTGCATAAAGGTATAAAAATTTTGAGACACAAAGGGCAACATGTATGAAAACTGTCTTGGTCTAAGATTTTTTTTTGTTGCCAATAACAACCAATCAGAGCGCCCCTTTCATTTTTTCAGCGCACTATATGCAATGAAAGGGGAGCTCTGATTGTTTGTTATAGGCAACAAAGAAAGTCTTAGACCTAGACAGTTTTCATACATGTGGCTGACAATATTTTCAGCCTCCACATCAAATTTCTGATCAAGACCATTCAGTATTTTTAAATCTGCATACTAATTATTATTTAATTTGCTATATATTTTTTATATACTTTTTTATATACCTTTTTTTATATATCTTTGCCAGCTTTGATCAGGCCTAGCATTGTCTAAAGTGTGTTACAGATGAAATAGAACTGAGGAAATTTTATAAGTTTTGCAAGCTAAAATTATCATGTACATAACTTGCAAATTTATGCTTAGTAGGAGGGGGTGAAGCCTCCCATTGTCAAACAGAAACCGGTGTAAATTATAGCGTAAATCTATATCTGCTCGTAGCTGCCGTAGATTTTAATTCTAGAACATGATCAAACCCTGATGCTACTTATTTTTTAAAAGGCATCTGCCTCTTAATAATATATTACTCCAACACCTTTATAAGTTAGCAGTGCCAGTCTTACGTAAGTATGCACCTATGCCCCACTTGTTTTCTACTATTTTTTACATTGAAGGCTGATACAGCCATAGGTTATCTAAGACAAATATGCTGACTCCAATGCTGTGAACAAAGGTAAGGAATATCTACAGCATATGCCGTCTGACCTACCTGTATCTCCATAGCATAGGACCTCTGATTGTACAGAGATTGCCACCATTTTTTTCCATTTCCCTATTGGGGCTCACTATCTAAATTTCACATGAGTAGGGAGGTGGTTAATTTCTATGAGAGTTACCAATTTATTATACTTATTTATATAGTGCTGTTATATTCAACAGTACTGTATGTACAGTCATTGTTCCCTGCCCCCAAAATCTAAGGGCCACGTGTATGAAAACTGCCTAACACTTTCTTTGTTGCGCGTAGCAACCAGTCAGAACTCCTCTTTCATTAACCTATCAGTATGTTTTGGATTGTGGCAGGACACCGGCGTACCAGGAGGAAACCCAAAAAAACACCAGGCAGATGTTGTCTTTGGTTGAATACAAACCCACTACCCTAGCGCTGTGGGGTAACAGTGATGACTACTGAGCCATCGTGCTGCCCGTTTTTTTAGATAGGTGCAGTTGGAACTTGCAGCTATCCGGCATTTAAAGTATATTCCGTGGATATGCCATCTCTGTGATGGGAATAGTCTTTTAAATGTTTTGTTCTTGAAGGACCATTCATTTCCATTTCTTTCCTCACAGGTTTTCTTTGGTTGTCGAAGGTGGGAAAGTAAAAGCTGTCAACGTAGAAGAAGATGGGACGGGCCTGACATGCAGTCTGGCTGAAAATATATTGTCTCACCTGTGAGGTGCAATTATACATGAGTTTAGACATGTTGCACTATTTGGAGTAATACTACGTAGCATTGCATGATTACTAGTGGCTTCATCATGTTGTAAGAGACAAAAATACGTAATAAAGACAATACTGTACTTCTACCTGAAATGTGTTATCTCTGGTGTTATTTATGTGGGATATACGTCACTAAACCAGAACAGATCTAAACAGACCGGAATCCGAGTGCTTTGATTTGGAATGGCCTGAAAAAAATTTTGGCTAAAGTTCATAGGCATTTTTAGGGTTAACTTACTTTTCCATTTTGCTTCTATGGCCAGCAGAGCTGTCCCTCCAAGATCACTTCCAATCCTAAGGCACATTAGACGATAAGTGACATTGGAGCGAAAAGATAAGGGCCGTTCACACGGCTGATTTGGGCACTGATTTCAGTTGTACTGCGCGCCGGATTTGCGCTGCAGTACGGCTGAAATCCGTCCCTGTCATTACGGTAATCCACAGTGCTCATAGAGAACTATGGATTCCGTCTCTCGTCCCCGCTCGGCGAATACGCCGAGCGGGGAGAAAGTGACATGTCAATTATTTACGGTGTGTACGCACCGTGAATAATGACTGTCTATGAGGCTGGGGAGCTGCTGGCCCCGCCCCCGCTGCACGGCAGCCGGCGTAATTGCGGGGCGAAATCCGTCCCCACAATTACACCGGCAATCAGCCGTGTGAACTGGCCCATATAGTTAAAAAAAAAAAAATTGGGCTCGGGATATCCCAAACCTAACGTTTGGTTAAACCAATGTTAATCGGAGACAGATTCTATATATTAACTCAGCGGATTTTCAGCTGATTCAGTATTTCGAATCTGCCAAAAATCCAACAGTACCCTGTTCTGCATAGACGGCAATTTTTTATATTTTTTATATTTTTTAAATCTGTGCTGTAGTCTACACGCCACAGATTTTTTCCGATCAGTTCTAAAATCCGCCGGTAGTTGGGACATTATTTACTCAAAAACACAACCACAAAGCCATACTTACAGCTCAATGGCTGGGTTATAGATTATGTGGACTATAGGAGGTAACACAAGGCCCTGGTCTACTTGGTAAAGATATAACAGGTGCAGATAACTAATGAGCAAACGCTCACACACCCCTCAACTAAAAAAAACCTTGTTTGGCTATGCACATCCAAAAACATTTCTTGAAAAAAAAATAAGTATAGGTGCACACTGGCGAGGCAATAACATACATTTATTCCAAATGTCAGCGGCACACTATCAACTAAGAAAACATCAAAGGCATATAGGAATTTTTTTTTAAATGCATTACTGCTAAGGATATATGAAAATTTGGGGTTCTTAGTTCACAATTTTGATCAATTGCGTCAAAGGGACCCCAACACAGGTGAGTCCTAACACTAAAACGTTACCTCTCTTGGAGCCTGTTCAGACTACAACACCCCTCAACTAAGGGAACAACTGAATGATAAAACATTGCACATTAAATAAGTACCAGTTCACACCAGTATGCAAAAAAGCCACAGGTTAAGATATGGGGAGACTGCACCAATGCAAAAATACTGATACAACAACCACTCACACACCTATATGTGAGGGGTGGTTGATAGTATTGTAATTGCATTTATACAGATACATGTGGTACACTATGCAGACTTACAACCTATGATGCCTCTACTATTCTATTTGGCAGGCTGCTCAGCACATTTCAAGTGTCCAACTCAAAATACTGTTAGCCTCTGCACCCCAGTATTTAGGGCAAAAAAATGACATACTGGAAAAATATCAAATATGAGGTATTAGTTGATACAGTGGACACTAAGGGCGACATGTATGAACGGGATTTACGCCTGTTTTCTGGAGTATTCTGCGCCTCACCGGCTCGAATCCACTGTCGGAGGCAGGGATGCGATGTTAGGCGCAGCGTTCGCCACTTTCAGCTGCGCCTCGCATGAAGGGGCATGCAGGCGCGGTGTAGGCGTTCCGGGGCAGGACACGGCGCGCTCAAACTCCGAGGCATGTACAATCGCGGCTCGGCAAAGTGCGCGCATTGCAGCGCTCAGCAGCTCCGACAGGCAGACCTAGTTGATTCTGGTGTAAATGATCCGGCGAAGTGAAGCGAGAACGGAACATGAGAGGAAACTTATAGAAGATCGCAACAGAAATCTCAGCGCCGTGCGGCATGGAGTATGATTCCAAAAAATTCGCCTTTATTAGGTGTAAAACATTATCAGAAAAAGAGCTCAAACCTTCAAAAAAAATAAAAATCTTCAAAAATCTAGAACGGCGCTACATCAGGAATTAGGATCTTGGAAATTGCCGGGAAATACAGTAATTCAAATTCTGTAAGCGCTTCTCATTGGTCGGCATAAACCAGCCAATCAGAATAGGAGCGACGGACCCATTAAAACCTATGGAGAACTATTAACCAATCAAAATCAAAGGCGGGACAGTTCAAAATACAGTAAAAATGCAGAAAAGAGCTGAGTGGTTGAAGTAGCGGGGGCTTGGCTATCTCAGAGTGCGAGCTCTTTCCCCCCATTGAAAGTCTATGGCCAAATCGGGGCAATGAAATCTCGCCCCTTAGCCCGTGGGGCATGGAGTATGATTAAAAAAAATCATTTTTATTAAGTGTAAAATTTTTCTGAAAAAGAGTGAAAACTTCTATAAAACAGAAATCAATCAAATCCCTAACAACACGTTTGTCGCCGAGAACCCGGCACAACATTGGGAATGGGCGATATAGAGAATTCCCGGAAATACAGTAATTGAAATTCAGTAAGCTCTTCTCATTGGTCGGCATAAACCACCCAATCAGAATAGGAGCGACAGGGACCCATTCTACCCTATGGAGAAATATTGACCAATCCCATGACAAGGCGGGACAGTTCAAAAGACAGTAAACAGGCAGAAAAGAGCTGTTTGGTTGAAGTAGGGGGCTTGGCTATCTGGGCCCCAATAAAGAGCGCGAGCTACTTGTCCATTGTAGTCAATGGAGAGAGGGGGCAATAAAAATCTCGGCTTCTCAGCTCCGTGCGGAAATGGAGCATTAGTAAATAAATCGTCTTTTATTAGGTGTAAAATATTATCTGTAAAAGAGCTGAAACCTTCTTAAACATAAATAAATTTCAAATCCCTAACAATGGTTTGTCGCCGAGCCCGCGCAACATCGGGAATTGCAATAAGAGAATTGCCGGAAATACAGTAATTCAAATTCTTTAAGCTCTTCTCTTTGGGTTCGGCAGAAACCAGCCAATCAGAATAGGAGCGACGGGGACCCATTCTAACCCTAAATGGGAAGTAAAAAGAGGCCTGATTGTTTGAGCCCAGGCGGCAATATGAATCCACCAATCATATGTAGTGCGTCTATTTTGAAGGGAGATAGAAGGGCCCCTAAAATTTATTACTGTCTATGGGAAATATTCTAGTACAGTGATTGGTTGGGGGAAAGAGGGCTCGTCCACTTAAACCAATCATGGCTGAGCTACCTTCTCATAGAGTTCTATGGGGAAAAGAAATGCAGACGAGCTCTGTTTGTGATTGGCTAAGTTAAAGAGACCGGTTAGTTTTGGACCAATGGGAGAGGCGGCGATGCTCTTGTGGGTTTTCTAATGCAATCTGTAAAAAACTGTACATGACAGAAAAAAAAATGATAATACTCCCGAAGTTGTACCGATCTGTATAATAAAATGAACAATAATATGGGGTAACGAAAAAAACAATATTAATTCAATAAATTCATTTTTATTTCTTTATTTTCGTTAGCCAATGATCAATAGTATGGGTGTAACGAAAATAAAGAACTAAAAATTAATTTGGTGAATCAAAAATCAAAGTTCCCAGTAAAATCAACTAATCTTTATTGTTATACATTAAAAATTTGCCCCTAAACGTATTGACCATATAGGACAACTATGCCAGATAAATTCTAAATAATAACTTTAATGACGACATACCTCACCAAATATTATCCTCAGTGGGGGGTCAGGGTACACGGCCACCAAGACACTTATATACAGTCGTGCTCAAAAGTTTGCATAACCCAGCAGAATTTTTGCTTTCGTGGCCTTTTTTCAGAGAATATGAAGGATAACACAAAAACTTTTTTTTACACCCATGGTTAGTGGTTGAGTGAAGCCATTTATTGTCAAACTACTGTGTTTTCTCTTTTTAAATTATAATGACAACCAAGAACCTGATAATATACACAGAAGTTGACACAGATGGGTTTGAATGGGTACTAAAGGTAACAACCTCACCTGTGACCTGTTTGCTTGTAATCAGTGTGTGTGCATAAAAGCTGAGTGAGTTTCTGGTATCCAGATTGACTCTTGAATCTTTCATCCAGCCACTGACATTCCTGAATTGTGAGTCATGGGGAAAGCAAAAGAACTGTTAGGGTTAAGGCTAACTTTTCGGAAAGGGCGTATCCCAGGAATTGGAATGCAGTACGTCAACCTGTAGAAAAGGAAAACTGGGCTGAAAAAAAACCCGTTCCCCAGGAAGCCCAAAAATTTCGCCAATTACGGCCAGGTAAAATTGGGGTTTTGGATGCAAAGAAAAAAACCCCACAAAAATAACAAAACAGCCTTGAAAATACAGGAAAATCTGGGAAAAATAGCCCCGGAAAAAATTTGGGGAAAAGTTTATCAAAAAGCCCCCAATAAGGAAAAAAGGCACTTGAAGAAAAATGGGGCCCGTAAAAAAGGGTGGGGGGTCGCCAGAAGAAAGCCATTACTGCGCAAATGCCACAAAGTATCTCATCTACAATATACCAAACAGCACAGAGACAAACCTCAAAACTTCTGGAACAAGGTAATTTGGAATGATGAAATCAAAGTCGAACTTTTTGGCCACAGCCATAAACATTACATTTGGAAAGTGGGTCAACAAGGCCATTCCTACTGTAAAGCACGGAGTTGGATTGCTGATGTTTTAGGGATATGTGAGCTACAAAGGCACAGGAAACTTGATCAAAGTTGAAGGAAAGATGAATGCAGCACGTTATCTGCAAATACTGGAGGCAAATTTGCACTCGTCAGCCCGGAAGCTGCGCATGGGACGTACTTGGAGGTTCCAACATGACAACAATGCGAAAAACAAGGCCAAGTCGACCTGTCATTGGCTACAGCAGGACAAAATGAAGGTTCTGGAGTGGCCATCTCAGTCTCCTGACCTCAATATCATTGAGCCACTGTGGAAATATCTCAAGCGCGTAGTTCATGCAAGACAGCCCAGGAATTTACAGGAACTGGAAGCTTTTTGCCAAGAAGAATGAGCAGCTTTACCATCAGAAAATAAAGAGCCTGATCCACAACTACCACAAAAGACTTCAAGCTGTCATAATGTTAGAGGGGGCAATATATGGTATTAAGAACTGGGGTATGAGAACTTTTGATCAGGGTCATTTGGATATTTTTGGTTGTCAATATGATTTAAAAAGAGAAAACACAGTAGTTTGGCAATAAATGATTTGGCCACTAACCATGTGTGGAAAAAAGTTTTTGTGATAGCAATCATATTCTCTGAAAAAAGGCAAAGAAAGCAAAAATTTTGCCGGGTATGTAAACCTTTGAGCACAACGGTATTTTCTATTTAAGATGTACTTGAAGTGAGCGTAGGACTCTAATGCAATATATGTCCCTAATCTCAATCTTGAGTCGCACTAGGACGACCCCACCTGTCGACGGCTTACCCTGGAAAACTATTAATGCACCACAATGGGTGTCACTAGTCCATGGTATCATAGTATAGGGGGTTGAATACATAGACACACCACAGTTTTCAGATTTTTAATTTGCTAAATTTTGGAAAAGTATGTATCATTCTGTTTACACTTCACAAATACTTTCGACTTTATGTTGATTTATCGTATAAAATATCAATAAAATACATTTAAGGTGAATTCACACAGTTTATTACAGGCTTATAGCAGGGCCGCTATATACCTGCTGTTTTTGAAGTATGAGCTGGCCAGCAGGTACTTCTTAAATGCTTTGCGCCGGTCCCCATTCACTTTAGTTTTCCCTGGCCAGCAAGAAGTGATATGCCAGGGAAAACATCTGCTTATCATAGCACTCAATGAGTGCTATGATTTGACTGTATTTGCAGGCTGTACTTTGTGCGCATTGCAGCGCAATTATACCCCAAAGTACGGCCCGCAAATATGCCGTGTCAACATACCATAAGTTTGTGGCTGTGATGTTTAAAAATGTGAAACACTTTTGCAACCCACTGTAACTATGCAGCAACTGCAGTATACTGCGTAATGAGGGACAATGTGTAATTAAAATTAGATATACAGCCCTTCCCTGTATATATGACTTTAATTACACATTGGTCCTCATTATGCAGTATACTGCAGTTGATGCATAGTGATGTACAGTTATGTGCAAAATAATGGCAGTCTAACTTGAATAATGTGTTTAATTACTGTTTTTATCTGAAAACATAATACAACGGTTAAATTCATGGTTGTATGTAGCTGAGTAATGGGCAAACAACAGAATCAAGAGTCATGACCTTCACGCTGCTAATTTGGTGTAACTGACTCATGTACTGAAAAGTGTTCAAATACATAGCAGTGTGAACTTCAATTAGTGAGGTCATTCATTCTGTCAATTATGGCCCTTATTTAATGAAAACCAAAGTTGTACCTGCTGGTTTTAGCCCATTCTCAGTGAGTACAATAGGTTTGTTCCAGACATGTACCAAAGGAGAAATAACTTTGATCAAGAAGCCGATTGGAGAGGGCAAAACACATCAAGAAGTGCAGAAAATTGGCTGCTCAGAGAAAAAGATCACCAGTGCTTTAAAATGGCATCAAAATCAGAAACACATGGTAGGGAAAGGAATACTAGCATCCAACTAGATCATAGGAGAATAAGAATGGTAAAGAAGCATCCAATGATGAACTCCAGGGAGACCAAAGAAGATATACAGTTATGGGCGAGTACTGCAAAAATCAGACGGCGTCGATGCGAAGCCAAACTATTTCCTTGAAAACCTCATAATGTACCATTTCTGAAAAAAATATGTCTTGAAAGGTTACAGTTTGCCAAAGAGAGAAGTGGTGCAACATTCTATGGACAGATGAGAGAGAGGTTGTTTTTGTTGGGTCTAAAAGCAGCAAACGACCGATAAACACTGAATTCAAGCCACAGTACACTGTAAAGACTATAAAACATAGTGCTGCAAGCATAATGGTTTGGGGATGTTTCTAATACTTTGGAATTGGGCCCATGTATTACATAACATCAATCAGGGATGGTATCAACATACAATTTTAATTCTGTTAAATCTTCCGTGCATAAATGTTGACACTTAGTGGTTCAAAAATCACATTGTAAATTGCATAATTGTATGCTCATTTTATTGCATAATGTAAGAAAAGAATCAGCTCACCCGCCTGGTTCCACCAACATTTAACTTGCAATGGGATCTGTATCCAATGACCCCTCAGTGCACAGTAGAAAGCAGACCCTCTAGCTGTATATAGATCTTGTAAGTGCAAATGAACGATAAGATTTTCTCCAGATCTTTATATTGAAAAAAAAAAAAAACTTGCAATGTTTATAATAGACTCATAATAAAAACATGATTAAAAATCAAAAAAGACACATACAGACAAGCACATTGTCTATGCGCTTCGAGCCCAAAAACAGAATGGCTCTTAGTCGTGACCATAATACTAAGTGCAAGGAAACTTCCTTATATAGCATCTTGATTAATCAAAAGTGGACATGTGTTTTAACCCTTACTTTGACACATAGCATGATAAACGGGAAAAAAACATATGACACGCATATATTTAATATTTGCAATTTACTAAAACAGAGAACTATAGCAAACATGCAGTCATATCTATCTAGTAAATGTACATAAGATCTGTACGATAATTTAGAACGTGTGTCCAAAGTCAGGATCCAAAATGCTTCAGGGTTTTTTATTGCAGCCCGCCAATCACCACCGCTGACTGGTCTATTGACCATCTCTATAACACATGCCTTGAGCGTAAGTGTATTTCCATTATGTATTTCTCTGAAATGTCTGGAGACACCAGATATATATCGAGCATTATCATGTGTTATGTCATAAATATGTTCATGTAATCTAATATAAAAACACCTTGCTTTGCACCCAATGTATTGTTTGTTATACGCTGTGCACCACAAAACGTATACTACAGATTTACTGCAGCAATTGTTAAATGATTTTATACAATATTCCTTCTTTGTGATTGCAGATGAAAAATGTGTCATTTTTAACATGTATGGACAGGTATTTCAACATTCCCTACCACATTTAAAGTTTCTTTTGTAACTTAACCATGTATCGGATTGTTTTTTATGTTCCAAAAACAAACTAGGTGAAATAATGTTACCCAAAGTTCTGGGCTTTCTAGATATAAATTTACATCCCTTAGCCAAGATTGCTTTTAGAACAGGATCCACCATAAGTACTGGTAGATATTTTTTAGGATATTATTGATAATATGGTACTGTCTACTGTATTGAGTTGAAAAATATGCCCCCAAAGTCATGTGTGTTCTCACAAATTTTGGCACCATGTTTCAAATCCTGCCTATTCCTACTATTCACTTTAGATGTCGCTCTATTCAAGATTTTCTTGCTATAACCTCTTTCCAATAGCCTGTTTGTAATTTAAATTTTCTCTACCTCAAAATCATTATGTTGGCTGCAATTTCTCCTTGCTCTAACATATTCACCAGCGGGTAAATTTTGGATTATGTGAGCCGGATGACAGCTATAGGCATGTAAAATGGAATTCCCTGAGATGTCTTTTCTGTGCGAACGTGTTCTTATGGTTCCTGTGCTTGAATTACCTTCTAAAACAATATCCAAAAATGCAATTTTGACTCCTTTAATTCAAAAGTAAAAGATAAATTTAATGAGTTATTATTTATGTATCCAATAAATCCTGGTACGGCAGATACATCACCCCTCCAAATTAGGAGGGTATCATCGATGTACCTGCCGTACCAGAAGACATCAGACACATAGGGGTTAGACACAGAAGAAATATATTGCTCCTCCCACCAGCTGACATACAAGTTTGCTAAGGAGGGTGAGAAACACAAACCCATGGGACATCCCTGTGTTTGAAGATAAAACTTGTTGTTAAACATAAAATAATTATGGCATAGCAAAAATTCCAAAACCATAATTATATATTCCTTGAGTTCAATACTAAATTTAGTAAATTTGTTCAAATGATGACTGACACAAAGGACTGCCTGGTGATGAGGAATAGATGTATACAACGATACTATATCACATGATAGCCATTTGTATTCTGGTTCCCATCTAATACTATCCATAACTTTGAGAATTGAGTCCTTAATGTAACTGGGTGATCTGATAACTAGGTGTTGTAAGTGAGCATCTAACCATTCACTGATGTTTTAAAAAATAGAGTCTATCCCTGATATTGTCAGACGGAAAGGTGGAGGAAATAAATTTTTGTGGACTTTAGGTAATGCATGTAATAATGGCACTTTATGGTATTTTACTTTCATAGTATCCTTCAATTTCACATAAAAAATGCCCATAGAAAGACCTTCATCTACTAAATGGTCTAACTGCTAAATAATTCTGTAGGAGCACTATCTAATAATTTGTATGTGTCTTTATCTGCCAACATAGTATCCACCTTTTTAAGATATAAAGTGCTGTCTAAAACAGCTATTGTACCACCCATATCTGAAGCCCATACTACAATATATGGGTTACATTGCAACTGTTTCAACGCAACTCTTTCTTTGTAAGTAAGATTATGAGCTAATTTATCAGATGAAATGTGAAGTTGTTTCAATTCACCTTCCACTAACTTCTAAAAATCATTCATTGATTGCATGGGATAAAAATCTACATTCTTAATCTGTATATCTTGTTTCTCTATTAAATCACTCCGTGTGTTTTTATACTCCAAATCATTAAGAATAACATTGGGTAGTTGTTCAATGAATCTTTTGCCATGCACCCCATCATAAAATGTCAACTTGTTTCTGACAGTTTCATTTTCATCTACAGCATTGAAAAAATTAACATTTAACAGTGAGCAATCTGATAAATTGATTTACATCTTTAATGGTATTATATAGATCAAAATTTGTTGATCGTACAAATTTAAGAACTTTGCTTAAGATCCAAATTTGACCTGCAGTAAATGTGCATGCCGAAAGATTCAAAACAGTTTGCTGGTTCTCAAACTCTATCTGTATGTTAGCCTGTTCACATTCCTAATTTGTGGACGTAATCCTCCTGTGTTTCTTGCCCGGCCGGCTGATAACCCTGGGCTTTCCATCTGTTTTGTTACGTTTTTGGACACACAAGGAATACTCGCCAATCCTCTGCGGGTAAATGATGTGTCCATGTTATACCGGTAAGGCAATAGCATACATCTAATACAAATATCAGTGGCACACTACAAAACTAAGTAAAACATCAAGGTATATAGGAATTTTTTGAAATGCATTACTGCTAAGGAAAATATGAAAAACCTGGGATTCTTAGTTTACAGTTTTGATCAAAAATTGTTTAAGCTCACCTCCCAAAAGCGTCAAGGGGATCCCAGCACAGGTGAGTCCCTAATACTAACATGTTACCTCACTAGGAGTCCATTCAGACTACAACCTCTCAGGGAGTGATAGGAACTTGCTACTGAATTATCCTGCACTGGTTTAAAAGAGGTAAGGGGAGTGCAGCAAGCCAATGAGGTTGCCATCCCTCAAATAGACTACACAAATTAATTAGGCTGTGCACATCCATATATTTTAAAAAACTTAAGCATAGGTGCACACTGGTAAGGCAATAGCATACATCTAATACAAATATCAGTGGCACACTACAAAACTAAGTAAAACATCAAGGTATATAGGAATAGTTTTGTAGTGTGCCACTGATATTTGTATTAGATGTATGCTATTGCCTTACCAGTGTGCACTTTTGCTTACGTTTTTTAAAATATATGGATGTGCACAGCCTAATTAATTTGTGTAGTCTATTTGAGGAATAGCAGCCTCATTGGCTTGCTGCACTCCCCTTACCTCTTTTAAACCAGTGCAGGATAATTCAGTAGAAAGTTCCTATCACTCCCTGAGAGGTTGTAGTCTGAATGGACTCCTAGTGAGGTAACATGTTAGTGTTGGGGACTCACCCGTGCTGGGATCCCCTTGACGCTTTTGGGAGGTGAGCTTAAACAATTCTTGATCAAAAACTGTAAACTAAGAATCCCAGGTTTTTCATATTTTCCTTAGCAGTAATGCATTTCAAAAAATTCCTATATACCTTGATGTTTTACTTAGTTTTGTAGTGTGCCACTGATATTTGTATTAGATGCATGTTATACCTGTCAGAATCTGAATTGTCAGTATTATCTGCATTAGCATCATTACTGTCCGTATCCTCAGGACCAAAAGCCACCTTGCGTTGTCATCTATTTTTCCAGGCAGTTTTTCTTAATATTGATCTAATGCCAACTGTGGATGAATCATTCTGCCATTTGTATACGTTTCCCTGTGCATAGTCCTGAGAGTCTCTATTAAATTTGTAACGCTTGGATTGAATAATAATATCCTCTAACTTGGCAATGTTTGATTTCAGCTTTTCATCAAGACTTTTAAAAGCTGGATCATGTGCATATTGTACTAAGTTCTCTTTGATATTAACCAGTGACGGATCAAGCTCCTTAAAGGGGATGTATCGCTTCATCAGTTCGTGTGTTTCATTGTAGTCTCAGCTTCTCAACTCTTCAAATTCAGGGGCGTTGCTTCTGCTCCCTGCTGGGCATTTCTTAACTGAAGGGGGGTGACATTATCCCCCCCACTCATTGTTTGTGCTCCCGAGACAGTGTCATTGTGTGAGAGCAGAGGGAGTGGGTAACAGAGCTCTGCAGATATCCTCCAATGGAGAATTTGCTGCTCGGAGTGATGTGCTGCTAACCTCCCTCCCTGGATGGACGGATGGATGGATGGCAGGATGAATGGACAGACAGACGGATAGATGGACAGAAGGATGGATGTATGGATGGACGGAAGAATGTATGGATGGACAGATGGATGGACGAACGGACGGCTGGATGGACGGATGGATGAATGGATGGACGCACGGGTGAATGGATCCATCCTGCCATCTATCCATCCTGACTGCAAAGAGACGATGTCTGTTCGCTGCTGTGTGATTGCACTGACAGGAAGCAAAGCAGGAAGTTGTTTGCTTAGTAAAATGACTCCCGGCTACTGAGCATGCCCAAACTAATTTTACTAGTAGCAGAGGAACACAGAGGGAGCAGGGAGCATGCGCAGGAATGTGTGTTCCCGTGATTATGACTGAAGGCTGGGTGGAATACTAATGAGTAGAGCCGGCAGCCAATAGAAGGCCAGGGGGAGGAATCCAACCAGAGTAGCTGAACAGTGAGTACAGCACACGAAAGGAAGGGAGACAGTGAAAACAAGACCGCTTTGCTAATGACATCCTATTGCAAAGTTGATTGTTTTCACTGTCCCCTTATTCTGAGACCCCTTTAAGAACATCATGTTCATGTTTAATAATCAGCAGGATTAGTTTCTTGGAACACTCACTTAATGTTATTCCACTCAATGGTGAAAGCTTCATTGCACGAAAATGTGGGGTATTTATTAAGACGTAAACCCCGTGGGATTATGTCTGTATCTACATACGTTTGTAAAGTGGTGCTATCCTACCATATTTTAACCTGCTGTATCACGATTTTCTCAAGATCCATCATATTCTGTTTAAGTCCCTTCATTTCTTGTGGTATATCTGATGTGTTAGAACCAAACACCTGTAAGGCTTTATTGCGTCTGGCCTCATTGTCCACTTTCAAAAAACTAATAGTGTCCATAACATTAGATGAATCCATGATTGCGTTAATAAATAGTGTTATTTCTTGATTCCAAATAATTAATATATATATATATATATATATATATATATATATATATATATATAGTTGGTATATATTCTCTCAGTGGGGTGCACGATTCACAGCCTGGAAAACGTATTGTATAATGTAGGAAAAGAATCGGCTCACCCACCTGGTTCCACCAACATTCAACTTGCAATGGGATCTGTATCCAATGATCCTTCGCTGCACAGGAGAAAGCAGAACGTTTTTCTCCTGTTTATCATGTTATGTGTCAAATTAAGGGTTAAAACACCTGTCCACGTTTGATTAATCAAGATGCTATTTAAGGAAGTTTCCTTGCACTTAGTATTAGGCCTCGTTCACACGACGGTTTTGGCCACGGGTTCCGCCGCGGCTCTTGCCGCGGTTCCCGCGGCCAAAACCTCGTCGCGTGGTCTCGGCGCGGGAGGGGCGTGGTTTGGGGCGCGGCTTGTGCCGAGGGTTTGCCCCCATTCAAATTAATAGCAGGGGCAAACCGCGGCAGCACCGCGCGGCCGCCGCACAGAGCACTCCCTGTCAGGAATTGACAGGAGAGTTCTTCACAAGCGCGGGTTTGGCCGCGGAAACCGCGTCGGAACCCGCGGCCATACCCGCGGCCAAATCCTTTGTGTGAAGGGGGCCTTCGGCTATGTTCACACGGCTTAACTGCGGGACGTCGTGGGGGCGGGGCGGGTGCGGGGGGCCAACCCTTCGCCGGCCCATTGACTTGTATTACCAGCGGCGCGTGTACGCCGCTGGTAATTCACATGTCACTTATCTCCCCGCCCGGCGGATTCGCCGAGCAGGGAGATGAGACGTAATCCATAGTTCTCTATGAGAACTGTGGATTACCGTAATGAATGGGCCGTTTTAAGCCCGTAATTCGCGCACTCCGGCGCGTAATTACGGACCGAAATACGGCCCATTTTAAGCCGTGTGAACATGGCCTTATGATCACGACTAATAGCCATTCTGTTTTTGGGCTCGAAACGCGCAGACAATGTGCTTGTCTGTATGTGTCTTTTTTGATTTTTAATCATGTTTTTATTATGAGTCTATAATAAACATTGCGTTTTTTTTCAATATAAGAATGCTGGAGAAAATCTTATCGTTTATATGCTCATTTTATTGCAGCAGCTGCCGATCGACCATTCTGTAGAACTCTGTACAATGGAGATGGCAGAAAGTGGCACATGCCTGTGTGATGTTTCGGGCAATACTCCACCCCTTTCTAAAGCATGTGTACACCAGATTAGCAACACCTTATATACCTAAGCATTAATCAGCTAAAAACATAAATATACACAGAGACTAAAACTCTCATTTAACCCTTTAGTGATCACTGACTCCAAGGAGGTGATCCAAAAAGCCTCCCTTTGTAACAGCTTCTTCTTCAGCTGTGATTGATCCTGACAGCTGACCTCCTCTAACACACACCATCTCAATTTCGAGAGCCCATGCCTTTCCTCTACGAAATGTCTTGCAACTGATGTTTCCCCATAGCTCCGCTACTCTTCAGTGTTACTTAGTTGAGTATTCTTATTGCCTGCTTTGATCCTATATTGACGAATTGCTGACCTATGTTCATTGATCGTGACTTTAACGGGTCTGCTAGTCTGTCCAACGTACGCTTTCCCGCATGGGCATTTGAGCATATAAATCACTAGACAGCTATCGCAGGTATGAAAATCCCTGATGTCAGTAGGAGACCCTTTAGTGGGGTGATTGATGCTACCGTATCACCCTTAATAATAGACGTGCAATTCTGACATTTAAGGCCGGCGAAACTTATTAATGCTTAGGTATATAAGGTGTTGCTAATCTGGTGTACGCATGCCTGAGAAAGGGGGCAGAGTATTCCCCGAAACGTCACACAGGCGTGTGCTACTTTCTGTCAGGTGTCTGTTTTCTCCATTGTACGGAGTTCTCCGGACTGCCGCAATAAAATGAGTGTGCCATTATGCTGTTTACAATGTGATTTTTGAACCGTTGAAGTGTCAAAATTTATGCAGAAAGATTTATCAGAATTAAAATTGTATGTTGATGCCATACCTGATTTATCATATTTGATAAATATAGAGAGGTAGGACGGTCTGGGACGGTGTGGATACTCTCAATATTAATAGAGATACTACTGTGGTTTTGTGTGTTTGAACCCATTTATCACATACCAAGCACCATTAACCAGTTTGAATATATAAAAATACTGGAAGAGGTCATGTTGCCTTATGCCGAAGAAGACATGCCCTTGAAATGGGTGTTTCAACAGGACAATGACCCCAAACACACAAGGAAGCAGGCAACTGATATTATATGAAGTGGCCGTCCCAATCCCAGACCTCAATCCGATTGAGAATTGTGGGGTTTTTTTTATGCAAAACTTAAGGGTATGTTAACACGGAGTTTTTGGATACGATTTTGGATACGTGTTGGATCCGAAAATTGCATCCAAAAACGTAGCGTCGATCGTATCCAACACGTATCCAACATGCAGCTGCGTGTTTGGATGAGTTTTGGCTGCAGCGGGATCGCACCGTATAGTTTTAAATAGGGCTCCTTCTGCGTCTTTCGGATCAAGAACTGACATATCAATTCTTGGAACAGATCCAAAAGACGCAATGAGACGCGCATCAGCGATCACTCATCTGAACGCCGATACATGTTTTACATTGCGAGCAGTGTAAAACACACTGCTCATTGCTAGATGCGAGTTTGGGTCCATCTACACAGACCCAAACACACATCTAAAAGCGTATGTTCACACAGACCCAACCATATGAACATACCCTAATGGTGCAAATGAGCTGTGGAATGTAGTGCAGTCTGCCAAGGTGGGAATACCTGTTTTCAGGTGTCAGACGTTAGTTGACTCAATGCAACAAAGATGTAAGCAGTTCCCAGAAATAAAGTTTAAACAACTAAATATTAGTTCAGTGATATGCAGAAAAGCACAGAAAATCTGGAAACAAGATTCATTACACTATAAATATTTAAGTTAGATAATGAAGATGCACACACTGCTATCTTTTGAACAGCCTATTATTACATTTTCTTTATTTTCAGTTTATAATTTGATATTTCAATCATTCTCATTTTGGATGTGAATGTGCAGTACTGCCAGTGCCGTTGTTTACATGGTAATAAATGCTATTATAAGGACTGAGCTTTTTCTCATTTGTCTGAAACGCACTGCTGTTATTTTGCACATAACTGTACATTTGTGAAATCAGTTATATACCTGATAGATATATCTTGAACAATAATCTCAATATTAACCCCTTAAGGACACAGCTAGTTTTGACCTTCCTGACACAGCCCCATTTTAGAAATTTGACTTGTGTCACTTTATGTGAGAATAACTTTTTGAAACTTTTACCTATCCTTGTGATTCAGAGAATGTTTTCTTGTGACACATTGTGCTTTAAGTTAGTGAGAAATTTTGGTCCATCAGTTTCTATCTTGACATCTTTGGTGCTGGACACTTTATCTAATACCTTTACATATCATCATAATTTTTGGATGCATCATTATCTTTTTGCAGACATTAGTGTGTCCTTTGTCCCCTGATGAACCCTTATCATTTTTTGGGGAAACCGCGTCGGGTTATGGACACTAAGTGTGTTATGGACATATATTGTTTTTAGTTCTTCTAGTGTTAGGTTGTCTGTTAGGGTTAGGTATCCAGTTGGAGCTGCCCTTTTAGGGGCAATGTCCCCGCTTTTTTGAATATCTAGGGTCAGTATAGGGTGCATTTTTTTATGGACCTCTGTGTATTAGACTTACCATATGGTTTTGCAGCATTAAACTGTAAGTATTACCCTAAGGATCTGCAGCATCAAACTGTAAGTGTTACCCTTTGACAACCATCATTGATGTATATATGTGGTGGGGTATTTGTTTGAGAATTTTTTTAATGTATATCTAATAAATGTTATTTTTTATTGGGTTATTGTTTGCAGTGATTTGTGGTTTTGAACCCAATGTCGTATATATTTTTTGCAGTTATTGCAGTGCCATCGTTTACATGGTAATAAATGCTATTATAAGGATTGAGCTGTTTCTCATTTGTCTGAAACGCACTGCTATCATTTTGCACATAACTGTACATTTGTGAAATCAGTTATATACCTGATAGATATTTCTTGAACAATAATCTCAATATTTACTCCTTAAGGACACAGCCAGTTTTGACCTTCCTGACAGAACCCCATTTTTTAAATGTGTCACTTTATGTGAGAATAACTTTTTGATACTTTTACCTATCCATGTGATTCAGAGAATGTTTTCTTGTGACACATTGTGCTTTAAGTTAGTAAGAAATTTTGGTCCATACAATCCTTGTTTATTTGTGAAAAATATTAAAATATGAAAATATGGAAACATTTGCCATTTTCAAAATTCAAAAATGTCTGCGTGTAAGACAGATAGTCATTCCACACAAAATAGTTTATAACAAGCATCTACCATATGTCTACTTTAAACTGGTATAATTTTTTAATGTATTCATCATTTTATAGGACATTAGGAGGCTTGCAAGTTTGATAGCAATTTTTTAAATTTGCAAGAAAATTGTAAACAGATTTTTTTAGGGACTACTTCAATTCAGATGTGGTATTGAGGGGCTTATATGTTAGACACCCCCATAAATCATCCCGTTTAAGAAACTACACCCTTCAAAGGTATTTAAAATAGCACTTAAAAAGTCTGTTAACTCTTTAGGTGTTTCACAGGAATTAAAGAAAAGTGGAGGCAAAATCTCAAAATTTATTTTTTTTTGCAGATTTTCAATGTTAATCCATTATTTTATGAAAAGTAGTATCTGTTAACAGAGAAACACAGGTCAATAGTAGTTTCCCTGAATCTCTTGTTTTTAGAAATATACCATATGTTGCACTTGTATGTTATTTGACTCAACCACAGGCCTCAGAATTAAAGGAGCAACTACTGGATTTTGGAGCTACCATTTTATTACAATATTTTCTAGGCACCATATCAGGTTTGCTGACTCCTAAAGGTACTAAAAACAACCCCTAAAAACAACCCATTATAAAAACTACACCCCAAAGGAATTCATGGAGGGGAATAGTGAGAATATTGACCCCATAGGTATTTCTCAGAAATTTTTAGAGTTAGGCCGTGAAAATGAAAAATTACATTTTTTTTCAATAAATTTCACATTTAGTTCCACATTTTTTTTATTTTCATGCAGGAGATATAGCACTCCAAAACCTGTTACCCAATTTCTTCCAAGTGCGGCAATACCCCATATGTGGTCATAAACTACATTTGGGACTCACAGTGGATTTCCAAAGGGAAGGAGTGCTGTTTGGCTTTTGAAGTGCAGAGTAAGCTACAATGGTCGGAGGACCACATGTTGCATTAGCAGAGCCCCCCAAGTACCAGAACAGAGGAAATCCCCCAAATATGACCCTTTTTGGAAACTACACCCCTCAACGTATTCATCAAAGGGTACAGACTGCATTTTGAACCCCCAGGTGTTTCTCAGAAATGTTAAGAATCAGGCCATGAAAAATTATTTTTTTATAATTACATTTTACATTTAGTCCCAAATTTTTCATTTTCACGAGGAATTCAGGACATGAAGCTCCCCAAAACCTATTTCTCAATTTCTTCTATGTGTGGCAATAACGCATATGTGGTCATAAACTACATTTGGAACACATGTTGGGTCTCCAAAGGAAAGGAGTGCTATTTGGCTTATGGAGTTTTGTATAAGCTGAAATGGTCAGAGGCCCACAGGTTGAATTATCAGGGTCCCCCCCCAAGTACCATAACTGAGGAAATCCCCCAAAAGTGACCCCTTTTTGGAAAATACCCCCCTCAACTAATTCATCTAGGGGTATAATGTGCAATCTGACCCCACAGGTGTTTCACAGATTTTTGTAGAAATAGGCCATGAAATTGAAAAATTTACATTTTTTCCAATACATTTCACATTTAGGCCCAAATTTGTCATTTTCACAACATATGCAGGAGATAAAGCACCCCAAAACCTGTTGCCCAATTTTTTTCCAAGTGTGGCAATATCCCAGAGATGCTTTTTTTAAAATAAATTATGCATGTAGAGGTGTAAAGTGAAAATCATAAATATCCTGTATTTATGCCACATCTTTTCACTATAACATCAGCATGTCATGCGCAAAAGTGAAAAATTAGATTTCTAATTTTTCTGCCATGTCTCCTCATTCTAGGGACACCTAACATGTCACCTTAGTATTTGACTGGCCCCTTTTACACACCTTAGAGGAGACATAGCAACTATGCGCTCGGCAGGCCTATTTTGCTGACAATTGCATATGCTGTGATGTGAACTAACAATATGAAATACCCCAAATTAACCCCATTTTAGAAAGTATGCCTCTGAAGGAAAATTTTAAAGGGTGTCATTAAAATTTTGCCCTACAGGTGTTGCATAAAAATAATTTTAAAAAGGCGAAAAATGCAAATTGACATTTTTGTGTATTTACGCATCTAACTGCACAATAACATTGCGCAGAAGTGAAAAAATGGATTTCTAAATTCTATGCCATGTCTCCTCATTCTAGGGACACCTCACACATCACTCTAGTATTTAGCTGGCCCCTTTTGCACGCCGTAGAAGAGACATAGCGGCCTTGTGCTGGGCACACACCTATTTTGTGAAATACACAGCATGTCCTGACAATTGCATATGCTGTGATGTGAACTTATATTGTGAAACACCCCAATGTCACCCTATTTTAGAAAGTACACCATTGAAATTTTAAGGGGTGTCATTAAAATTTTTACCTGACAGGTGTTTTGTGAAATTAAATCCCAGATATCACTGTGCATTAAAAGGCGAGAAATGCAAACTGACATTTTTCTGGATCACGCACAATAAAATCTGCGTAAGGGTATGTTCACATGGCGTACTGGGGCGTGTACTGTATGTGGCGCAGTATGCCGTTTGTTTTGGAAGTATGCACTGATCAGCGCGCCCTTCCAAGGACAGAGTGGGCCAGCCCCCGGCCGGCCCCGTTTACCTCTATTATCAGAGGCGCGGAAGCGCTGCGAAGAAGTGACATGTCACTTCTTTCCCCGGCGTACAATGCACAGCTTTGAACTCCACAAATGCCTTGCTGTTGGATCCACAGTGCAGAGAAATAACCAAAGAGGGACAGGATTGGGATCCTCCACCCTTTATTAAGTATATTCTACCCGTACCTACTGTCTGTGCCAAAAGGAGTTGATTCCCTTGAAACGAATTGGTAGCGTGGCTTTAGGTGTTTACGCTGAACCTTGGTGAACCATTATATATTGGACCTTCAGCGATTGGAAGGTGTGGCCCTTGGATGATCCATTCAGACTACATCATGCATGAGGACCCTCCCTAACGGTTTCTGCTTGCTATGTCTCCATTGGGTGCGATGCTGTGGGATGTAAAGGGAGCGTTGATTTCTGAAATCTGTTTTCCCTAGTCCCAACAGCAGCACAGGGATCCTTCCCTGGTCTCCATTTATTTGCTTCATAATAAACACATGGCATGCTGGTCTTCTGGATAATTAAAGGAGAAACTCCTAGTTAGTTTATTATTGGACTTTTCTGTGTTGATTAAAAGTTCCATCTGTCCTAACAGTTGGCAGGGGCAAAAATACCCCATTGGTTGTGCTGTTGTTGGGACTACAAGAAAACAGATATTCAATAGAAATCAACACTTGACGCATCAAAAAAACACAATGTGAACCCAGCTTTAGGTTAGATTTACACAGTGTTTTGTGATGTATTTTGCATCAGTGTTTGTAAGCCAAAGCCAGATGTATAACCTATGCAGACAAAGGTTACACAGTCATGTTATTATGACGACTTCCTACTTTCAATGGTGGCAGTGTGTGGGTCCTGAAGGAAGTCAAGTGTCATGAGTTGGCTTGGTGCGTATATAAGGTGTGTTATAGGCTGTCTGCACACATACAGTGGGGAAAAAAAGTATTTATTCAGCCACCAATTGTGCAAGTTCTCCCACTTAAAAAGATGAGAAAGGCCTGTAATTGACATCATAGGTAGACCTCAGCTATGAGAGACAAAATGAGAAAACAAATCCAGAATATCACATTTAATTTATTTGCAAATTATGGTGGAAAATAAGTATTTGGTCACCTACAAACAAGAAAGATTTCTGGCTCTCACAGACCTGTAACTTCTTCTTTAAGAGGCTCCTCTGTCCTCCACTCATTACCTCTAGTAATGGCACCTGTTTGAACTTGCTATCAATATAAAAGACACCTGTCCACAACCTCAAACAGTCACACTCCAAACTCCACTATGGTGAAGACCAAAAAGCTGTCAAAAGACACCAGAAACAAAATTGTAGCCCTGCACCAGGCTGGGAAGACTGAATCTGCAATAGGCAAGAAGCTTGGTGTGAAGAAATCAACTGTGGGAGCAATAATTAGAAAATGGAAGACATACAAGACCACTGATAATCTCCCTCGATCTGGGGCTCCACGCAAGATCTCACACCGTGGGTTCAAAATGATCACAAGAACGGTGAGCAAAAATTCCAGAACCACACGGTGGGACCTAGGGAATGACCTGCAGAGAGCTGGGACCAACATAACAAAGGCTACCGTCAATAATGCACTACGCCGCCAGGGACTCAGATCCTGCAGTGCCAGACGTGTTCCCCTGCTTAACCCAGTACATGTCCGGGCCGTCTGAAGTTTGCCAGAGAGCATTTGGATGATCCAGAAGAGTATTGGGAGAATGTCCCATGGTCAGATGAAACCAAAGTAGAACTGTTTGGTAGAAACACAACTCGTTGTGTTTGGAGAAGAGAGAATGCCGAGTTGCATCCAAAAAACACCATACCCACTGTGAAGCATGGGGGTGGCAACATCGGGCTGTTTCTCTGCAAAGGGACCAGGACAACTGATCCGTATACATGAAACAATTAATGGGGCCATGTATCATGAGATTTTGAGTGCAAACCTCCTTCCATCAGCAAGGGCATTGAAGAAGAAACTTGTCTGGGTCTTTCAGCATGACAATGGTCCCAAGCACACCACCAAGGCAACGAAGAAGTGGCTTCGTAAGAAGCATTTCAAGGTCCTGGAGTGGCCTAGCCAGTCTCCAGATCTCAACCCCATAGAAAACCTTTGGAGGGAGTTGAAAGTCTGTGTTGCCCAGTGACAGCCCCACAACATCACTGCTCTAGAGGAGCTCTGCATAGAGGAATGGGCCAACATACCAGCAACAGTGTGTGCCAACCTTGTGAAGACTTACAGAAAACATTTGACCTCTGTCATCGCGAACAAAGGATATATAACAAAGTATTGAGATTAATTTTTGTTATTGACCAAATACTTATTTTCCACCATAATTTGCAAATAAATTCTTTCCAAATCAGACTATGTGATTTTCTGGATTTGTTTTCTTATTTTGTCTCTCATAGTTGAGCTCTACCTATGATGTCAACTATAGCCCTCTCTCATCTTTTTAAGTGGGAGAACTTGTACAATTGGTGGCTGACTAAATACTTTTTTCCCCACTGTATCCCTTGTTGCTGTCATGGTTAGAAGGGGCAATTTATTAGGAAATTGTGGAGCCCCACGTGCCATTGAAAAGAATGTTGGCCATGACGATGCACAAGAGCAGAGTAACATGCTACAGTAGAACAGCTCGCTGCCTAAATGAACAGAAGGCTGCAGACATGTGTCTAAAACAACAGTTCAGTGAACCCTACTATGTATGGGGCTCTGAAGCAGATGGATAGTCAGCACGCCTTTAATTGCATTGACAGAAAAGGCTTTGACTTTCACAGAAGTATGTGGATTGGCAAAGGGTTGCCTTCCCCAATGAGAAAAATCACAGAAAAATGGGACATTATTTAGTCAAAACACAACCACAAAGCAATACTTACAGTTCAATGGCTGGACTATAGACTGAACCCAGTAGGAGGCAGCACAGGCCCCCGTGCTACATGGGAAATATATAATATATATAATAAATATAACAGCTGCAGATAACTAATGAGAAAGCTCACACACCCCTCCACTAGGGGAACAACGGAATGATTAAAAAAAAAAAACCCTGCAAATTAAACAAGTACCAGTGCACACCAGTATGCAAAAAAGTCACACGATAATAAATGGGGAGACTGCACAAATGCAAAAATACCGATACGACAACCACTCACACACCTTCTATGTATGAGGGGGTGGTTGCTAGTATTATAATGGCATATAGAGCAGGTGTAAGCGGGTGATTGATTGGCGGTCAAGAAATTAATTACAATCAGGCAGAATATATAAAAAATGAAAGGTTTATTACATAAAATAAGGATAGAATGATACTTAGCTGCAGTTACAGAAGTTATCGATGCTTAGTCGTGCACAGTGAAACGGGGAGCCCCAGAGTACCTCAAAGTACACCCATCTCGTTCGATGACCACGAAAGGGGGTGCTGGGCGCAAGGCCCCAGCCGAAGCTACCTCTCATTGGCAAAGCAAGCCTTTTTATACTAGTCAGAGCTGTCTCCCTTAACTCTCAGGATGCCAAAACATAGCATCCCTTATGTCTAAGTGGTATAGTCAGCATTACCAGAGACTTCAGAATTATCTGAGCATCCATACATGGGACGGATCCTTAGAATAAATGTATGATATCAACTCTGAGCAGTTTTGTGCAGGGAAGTCAGCTTTGAACTACTGAGCAGTCAGAGAGGGATCACCAAGATCAAACACTGTGAGCAGAAATAGACCATAATGACTTGACAGCTGTTCTCATACGCAGCAAATACACAGGGATCTATGATAAACGCTGGATACAATATATGTATCATATATGTATCAATGAGGCATAAGACACATTTTTCTATATCACATCTAATAAGACACATTAATTATTTCCATCCTATTACAGAAGGCAATACAAAGGGTGTCATTTATACAGCTACGTGTGCTGGCTTACAGCCTATGACGTCTCTACTATTCGATTGGGCGGGGTTCCCAGCACTCTTTGGGTGACCAAATGAGTCACAATTGCTGCTTCATTAAACAGATGGAATATTGGGATGTCAAGCTAGAAACATCAGAAAAGTAAACACCCTGCAACCAAGCTTGTGGTGGCAACGTTATGGTCTAGATAATGTTTACGTGGCATTTGGGTATTTTTATTTTATTTTTTATTTTGAAAAGGATTTACATACATAAGTTCAAAAAAACTACAATAACATCAATAAATTGTTATATATAACTGGTAAAAAGGGAGAGAGGATCCTGCCCACAAGAGCTTTCAATCTAAAACAGGGGTGCCAAACTCAAATACACAGTGGGCCAAAATTGAAAACCTGGACAAAATTGCAGGCCAACCTTGTGTTTCTCCCTGTGAGCTTCTCTTATCTTATCAGTCGTCCTGCTGTCTGCCTTGTTTTTTTTCTGCCACCTGGTCCCTTCTCTGCTCTCTGCAGAGGGAAGAGCCTGAGTAAGAGCAGTGTAATGACAGCTCCTGTCTTTTTCCTCTTCTCCTCTGTGCACTGCCTGGCCGTTACTTGCGGGCAGGCCCGACTCCCCCATAGGCAAACCGGCACTTGCCCGGCGGGCCGCTGGGGTCCGGGCCGCAGGGCCGGCTCGGAGCACCCGCAGAGGGGGCCGGTGTTCCCCCCCCCCCGGCGGGCGCCGAGTGCCGGCGCACGCACAGGGGCCGCAATGGTCGCATATGCGACCGGACCCCTGTGGCAGGGGGCCGATAGGCCCCCCTCGCTGCACGCCGGGTCACTGACCCAGCCATGCAGCCATCAACGGCCGCCGCCTGCACCGCGCGGTGCAAGCACAGCCGAGGCTGAGCATCTGGGGATCTATTGATCCCGTCTGCTCACTCCCAGAGGCCGCGGGTCAGGCGCGCGATGTGATGACGTCATCGCGCGCCTGCTCCGCGCCCGCACCCGGGAGTGAGGGGCCGCCCCGGGACGGACTTGGAGAAGAGGAGGGAAAGACATCAGGTGAGTAAGATCTTTAATTTTTTTAACTACTTACTGCCCCTGCCTGGCTATATACCCCCCTGCCTGGCTATATACCCCCTGGCCCCTGCCTAGCTATATCCCCCTGCCTGCTATACCCCCTTCCCCTGCCTAGCTATATCCCCCTGGCCCCTGCCTGGCTATATCCCCCTGGCCCTGGCTAGCTATATCCCCCTGGCCCTGGCTAGCTATATCCCCCGGGCCCTGGCTAGCTATATCCCCCTGGCCCCTGCCTAGCTATATACTCCTGCCTGGCTATACCCCCCTTGCCCCTGCCTAGCTATATCCCCCTGGCCCTGGCTAGCTATATCCCCCTGGCCCTGGCTACAAATATCCCCCTGCCCTGGCTAGCTTTTTCCCCCTGGCCCTGGCTAGCTATATCCCCCTGGCCCCTGCCTAGCTATATACTCCTGCCTGGCTATATCCCCCTGGCCCGGGCTAGCTAATCCCCCTGGCCCCTGCCTAGTTATATACTCCTGCCTGGCTATTGCCCCCCTGGCCCCTGCCTAGTTTTTGTACTCATGCCTGGCTATATCCCCCGGGGCCCCCTGCCAGTTATATACTCATGCCTGGCTATATCTCCCCTTTTGCCCTGGCTACTATATCCCCCGGGCCCCAGCCTAGCTATAAAACCCCGGGCCCCCTGCCTGGCTATATCCCCCTGGCCCCTGCCTAGTTATATACTCATGCCTGGCTATATCTCCCCTTGCCCTGGCTAGCTATATCCCCCTGGCCCCTGCCTAGCTATATACCCCTGGCCCTGCCTGGCTATATCCCCCAGGCCCTGGCTCGCTATATCCCCCTGGCCCCTGCCTAGTTATATACTCCTGCCTGGCTATATCCCCTGGCTAGCTAAACCCCCGGCCCCTGCCTAGCTATATACTCCTGGCCCAGCCTGGCTAAAATCCCCCTCCCCCTGCCTAGCTATATACTCCTGGCCCTGCCTGGCTATATCCCCCTGGCCCTGGCTAGCTATATCCCCCTGGCCCCTGCCTGGCTATATTCCCCTGGCCCCTGCCTAGCTATATCCCCCTGGCCCCTGCCTAGCTACATCCCCCCTGGCCCTTCCTGACTATATACCCCCTTTTCTTGCCCTTCCTATATACCCTGGCCCTTCCTGGCTAAATACCCCCTGCCCTGCCTGGCAAATACCCCCTGGCCCTGCCTGGCTAAATACCCCCTGGCCCTGCCTGGCTAAAAAAACCCGGGCCCTGCCTGGCTTATATCCCCCTGGCCCTGGCTACTATATCCCCCTGGCCCTGGCTAGCTAAATATCCCTGGCCCGGGCTAGCTATAAAACCCCTGGCCCTTCCGGGCTATATACCCCGGGCCCTTTCCCTGGCTATAACCCCGGGCCCTGCCTGGCTATATACCCCTTGCCCTCCTGGCAAAAATACCCCTTGCCCTGCCGGGCTAAATACCCCTGGCCCTGCCTGCCTATATACCCCTGGCCCTGCCGGGCTATAAAACCCCTGGCCCTGCCTGGCTAAATACCCCCTGGCCCTGCCTGGCTAAATACCCCCTGGCCCTTCCTGGCTATATACCCCTGGCCCTTCCGGGCTAAAATACCCCCTGGCCCTTCCTGGCTAAAACCCCCTGGCCCTGCCTGGCTAAATACCCCCTGGCCCTGGCTAGCTATATGACTGCCCCTGCCGCCTACTTACTGGCCCTGACTGCTAATTACGCCCCTGGCCGTACCTGGCTGATTACTGGGACAGCCCCCAGCTAACCTGGCTAGTTAATGGGACATCCCTTCTACCTGGCTAGTTACTGGGGTAAGGCCCTGTCTACCTACCAAAATAATGGAGGAAGGGGCCCGTTTACCTACCTAATGGGGGTCTACCTATTACATGCCACTTATCTACATTTTTTAATTTCTAATTTTTGGGTCAACATACGCTGTTTGGGGAATTGATAGGAAAATGCTGGAAGAGAGAGGATCTAAGATGTATTTGTGGTAAAATTCTACAGGACGGGTAGTGACCACTAGAAGAGGACCCTGCATGCTGTACAGGACAGAGAAAGAAATGAAAGGAACGACTCATCAGGGAAGACGTCATGGAGGTTTGGCCCAGAAGAAGAAAAGGAGAAGAAGACAACTCCCATCTGAGATGACGTCTCCTGTGGGGTCCCTGCTGTCAGGGGTAAGTTTACTTCTATGTTGAATCAGTGCTGATTCATGGGATGGGGACCTGACTACTGGTGATTGATTTGGGTTTTAGTTATGTTGGTGCTTGTAAGTGGCAGTGTAGCTTGTCCCTCATTGTAAAGCAAGTGCACACCTGACCTGTGACGAGGGTTTCCCCTGCACCACTGTTTCTTTTTTGCCTGTGTGTAGGGGATCTCACAAATGAGCGGTTTTTTGGGGCATTTTTTGATGCGTTTTTTGTGGAGAAATGTTCAGCATTAACTGCTCTGCTTTCGCATAAAAACGCACCAAAAACCATAAAAAATGCACCAAAAATGCTCCGTGTGAAAGCAGCTTTATAGTGTAGTTTATTTTAGACAGTGGCGAGGTGCGAGAACAAGGGGAATTTTTTAAGCGGATGTTGTATGTGGGCTGGTGGGGGCTTAGTGCCAGGGCTGATTTTTATTCCCAGTCCGGCCCTGCTTGCGGGCCAAATATAATAACACTGTGGGCCACATCCAGCCCTCTAACTAGCTCTAACCGGCCCGTGTGAGATTTCCCGACATCACATGCAACTCAGTAATCCCCAGCTATCGGCTTAGGACCTTGGCGATTGGCGATGACAGCGCCGAGGACTAAATGTATGTGCGTCCTGTATACGCACACACAGTTGCAGGCTTCTGTGAAGCAGAGAGCGAAGGATCTCCGCTCCACAGCGTACTCCGGTGAGCCACAAGCAAACTTGCGGCACACCTGAGTCCACAGCACAGGTGGTGTGAGAGTGTTCTCACGCGACCTGTGCGGCCTGATGACATCACGCCGCAGGAGGAAGACGGAGAACAGTGGGAGCTTCAGGAAGCGAGGGAAAGGAGAGTACTGTTAGTTTTTTTTATTTTTAATTAGCCCTTTCTACCTGATGTGGGACATATAACCTGCTTATATACCTACTGGGGACCTATATACCTGCTGGGGGACATATAATCTACCTATATACCAACTGAGGGACCTATATACTTGCTGGGAGACATATAACCTGCCTGTATACCTACTGGGGGACCCATAACCTACCTATATACCTACTGGGAGACCTATAACCATCCTATATACCCAGTGGGGGACGTATAATCAGCCTATATACCCGCTGGGGGACCTATAACCTGCCTATATACCTACTGGGGGGTCATATAACCTATATATCTACCTACTGGGGGACATATAACTTACTGGAGGACCCTATTACCTATACTGGGGGACATATAACTTACTGGGGGACCCTATTATCTAAACTGCGAGACATATAACTTACTGGGGCACTGTATTACCTATAATGGAGGACATAAAACTTACTGCGTTGTGAGGTCGCTAACAGTTGTTAAGCCGGTTAAGGCCTCAAGATAAAAGCTTAGCAATTGACTCCGGGGTCTATAATATATAGGTATTGGGTAGAACTGAGTTAAATATATTAGTCTGGCCCTTAAAACCATTCCAATTGCTCATGTGGCCTGATGGGAAAATTAATTGCCCATGCATGATCTAGAAGGTAGGAGACTGCTCCCCACTCACACCTGAGACCGTGTAACACTACTGAATCACATTGCACAGTGGAGGGACAACAGCAAAGTGGGCACACTTTGGCCATTTTCACTTAGGGATGGACTTACTTTTGTTGCTAGACATTGATGGCTGTGTGTTGAGTTATTTTGAGGGCACACCAAATTTAAACTGTTATATAAGCTGTACACTGACTACTTATCATATCTTCAGTGTTGTCTCATGAAAAGATACAATATAATATTTATGTAAATATGAGAGGTGTACTAACTTCTGTAAAATACTGTACATATATTAATAGTTATACTCCTACAGTATTCAATGCAATATAAAGCCATCCTATCTGGGGGCGAACTCAGCGACTGCGCATTGAGAGGCTTCCGGCATCTTAGTGACTGTGTGGTAAGAAAAGGGAGGATACAGAAGTAAAAGAGAGGACCTGATATATCTGAAGAAACCACAGTGACACTGGTAAAGAGTATTGTGAACAGAGAACGCAGGCGACAGATTGACGACTTAGCAGCGAGACAGATGTGGATAAATGAGATGTCTAATAAAGTACAGGAGAGATAGCACATGAGACCTGAGAAGTTACACAGCAAGGTTAGAAACCTGGAAGACATGGATGGCAAAGAGGGGCCAAACATCGACCATCTAATGGATGGAGCACTGGTCACATGGGTAAGAAAGCCTCTACTTGCATTATTGTCACTCTCTAAAAATTGTAGATCCAGGGTTGACGCATGTGAATTATGGGAGCAGAATGTTGTATAGAATCATTTCTGTTAGCATAGATGTAAGCACTGCGGTATATTACACTGTGTATGTTATTTTATATGATACTTTCCATACCTCTATAGAATCATTAGTGCAGGCTGCAACAAGTATTGAGGAAATTGTTTCTTGAGCAAATCCATTTCATAATTTTCAGGCTTGTTTCACCTCGGCTCCTCCTCCGCTACATTGTGGCTTATCGGCCGTCTGTACTTCTAGATGCTAATCATACAGTGTTATACTTACAGTACGTAGAACTATATATATAGCCCATTCTCTATGCTGAAGATGGATAATGGTTCTGGCCACTTTAGTAATGTAGCTTTTTACATGTCCGTTTGCATTCACTGGACTATAGGTAAAGCTATTGCACTATCTGAAAATGAAGAGTTATAGCAGTACATATAAGAAACCATTGTATTATATGGCTCAATACCATATATAAGTGCAATATTGGCTTTTTATGAACTGACAAAAAGAGGAAAACATTATATACTGTATGTAAGGGGTGCTCCTCTTTAAGATTGATGGCATATTGTAATGGTTGATTAGATGATTTACTTCTCGCACAACAGTGGCACAAATGGTGGTTGCAAATGACATTGGGTGGTACAATAATAATTATGATCTTCACTAATGCCAACATATTCCAAAAAAATTTACAAATTGGGTAAAAGTACAAACAAAATCAGACATTAGAGAACAAACTAATCAGCAATTAAAGCAACGGGAGTAAGAATCCTGTATAATGGAGTTTATAGTACAATACACTTGACTTGCGCCCGCTAAGACACTGTCTGTGACAACACTCTGGTCTTTTAGGGTATGTTCACACGATGTACTGTGGTGCATACAGTACGCTCCACAGTACATCTTGTGTTTCGGGAGCTCGCACTAATACGCGTGTACACCCACGGCGGCCGGCCCCCATAGACGTGCATTGATCGCGGCACCAATTCACCGCAAATAATTGACATGTTACTTATGTCCCCGCGTGTACAATACGATCGTATTGTACAAGCGGGGAGAGGAGGCGTAATCCATAGTTCTCTATTATCGTAATTTTGTTGCGCATCTCATCTGTACTAGAGCGCAAATATGTGGCGAAATGTGCACCGAAATTACCCCATGTGAACATAGCCTTACTCTTTCAGGGACACACAGTGCAGCTTTCATTCAGTTTAACAGTCAATTTTTCCTCTGGACGTCTGGTTACTGCCCACTGAAACAGAGTGGACATCCTTAGGTCTGCTTTACTCCCAGGCCAACAACCGACTGCTCAGGCACCTCACTCAGTTTCACTGTACACTCCCTTTCAGGCACAAAACAGTGCCCTAAGAAACATTCCCCTCTGTCTAGTTCAACCAGCATTTTGGTACGACACTCTATGCATCACAACAAACATGTAATTGTCACGCTCATCCGTCAAATGTGCTTGAATGTCCTTAGATGTCCCATAGAATTAAATGGAGAAAGCCGTATATACATGGTAGGCTGCACATTAACTGTAGCCGGCTTAGACTCAGAACAGCTGGTCGGAAACACAAGACGGGTATGCCCATTTAAAGGGAATTTATCCACAATTTTTTTTACGAATTAAAGGGGTTGTGTCACTACATTGATTTCTCTTACCTCAGTCCTGTTTTCTTGGTTTCATTTTGAATTCAGGGGCCTGTTTACTGGCTTCCACTAGGCTGCAGTAGAAGCCAGGTCTGTAGCTATAGCAACCAGTGCTGGCAGCCTATCAGGAGAGATCAAACAGGTCTGTAGCTATAGCAACCTGAGGAGCTGATGCATTCCATACAAGAGGGAATATCTCAGAATAGGTAGGACATTGTTAATGGAGATATATTACAAAGTGACTTGTTTTTGCAAGATCTTTAACATAAAATGCAATCATTGTAGTGAGACAGCTTCTTAAATACTGATACATATTGTTTCTTCTTAGTTGATTTTGCTTATTTTGTTTTCTGATTACAGATTTCTCAGTTCTGTTGCCTGTATATGATTATGGGGATGGTCATCTTGCCCAAGCTGCTTTTTATAGCATTTAGAGACATGCTTTATAGCAGCAACATGGGCATAAGAGCCTGTGAAAAGGATCAGTCCCATTGAGTTTTATAGGAGTTTTTTCTAGGCATGCTCTGTGACCTAGGAAGAAGTCAGTGTGCAGGGAGGAGGAGAGGGTGAACTGTGACTGTCTCCTATTGTGAATGGTGGACCCTGTGTTAGTTATACACATTGGTGACAACTTTCCATGTAATCCTGTCTGTGCTGATAATGAGGAGACTACAGGAAGTGTCATGCTATTAGCCTAGTGGACAAAGGAAAAACTGCAGGATTTAAAAAATAAATAAATAAATAATGATACTGATATAACTAAAAAAAAAAAAAAAAAAAAGTGCTTAACATAAAAACATGAGTTAAACAATAGGTCATTAGCTGATGACACATTCCCTTTTAGGTAATTATCCCGTTTTAGAACCAGCTTTCTGTGCTAACTGATGTCTTATTACGCCTGTATAACAGTTGGTAATGATGTTAGAGGGCTTAACATAGAGTTAACTTACTATTGATGCAGCCTTTTTGATTTGTTTATTTTTACACCTCCACATTTGGAAATCTACAACTTTCAATAACATTTTTTATTAGAAAAAGAAAGGGAAAAAAAAGTATTTTACCTTTAGTTATTTTACATGGGATTTTTTTCTATAAACTTTATTGTGTTCGCTTTCACAATTTTGGGGACTGCAATTGTTTGATCACTTGTATAATACACTGCAGTACTTTCAAATTGTAGTGTACTATGCTTGCCAGTAGTGTGGCTCCTTTTCATTTCTACAACAGATTGATTGGAACTAAATTTTTCTTCACTCTGATCCTAACCCTAAGTATAGCTGTAACCTTAATCCAGTCCAGACTTCCATGACAAATTCTTTTTTTCCTCGCTTCTACAAAAACTTCCCATCCTTCTGCTACTCACAGTGCTGTACCTGCTGTACTTCAGGTATAAATAATATAAAAAAACAGAAAGTGATCTCAAAATATTTGTTCCAGATAGGGTTCCTAAAAATGACACCAAACAGATGATGACTTAAATAGTGCCCTTCAACATATGTTTCACATATAGACTGCTCCTGTAGCCCCCTCTTCTCTTACATATAGATTGCTGCTCATAGCCCCTCTTCTCTTACATATAGATTGCTGCTCATAGCCCCTCTTCTCTTACATATAGACCACTGCTCAGTATTCCCTCCTCTCTCACTCTTAGACAGCCGCTCTGGTCCCCTCATCTCTCACATAAAGACTCCTGCTGTAGCCCCCTCCTCTCTCACATATAAACTGCTGCTCTGACCCCTCCTATATCACATTTAGATCATTACTGTAGCTCTCTTATCTCACATATAGACTGCAATTTTAGCCCCTTCCTTTTTCATGTATAGATCACTACTGTAGCCCCCTCCTCTGTTACATATAAACTGACACATAGGAAAACCCCATTTAAACTTATTGCTTTATACTTGTTTCAATTGCTTGCTTCACTTTAAGAGACTTTTTAGTTACATTAGAGACTGGTCAGCCATTTAAAACAAACTATTTCTTTTTTGCTATTGCTTGATATGTGGCATGTAGATATTATGCATATTTGTTACACTGTGGTGTTATATTATGTGATGACTATACACTTTTTGATCCTGGTTGCTGAAAAGGCGGGATGAGCACTGTCATGCCCCAACATGGATCACTCACAGATAAGACACAACCGGCACACACCGCTCTCATACATATGATGCAGGCTGCTCATGCCTCACTTATATACAAGGGAACTACATATAACATGTTTACGGCATCTGCCACTTATAATAGCACATATATGGCATAAGTCCATGGGTGCCATGTGTGGTATGTGTTCCATGTGTAATGTTTCCACATAACAGACCAGTCACCCACCAGTGGTCTCAAGTTATAATGGACTCAGGAAACAATATTTTCAATATACAATGGTCTTTCCTGGGACATTATGCTTGTAAAACATCTTTACTAGTGAACTACATGCAATGATTAGATCTAGTAACGTCTCCCTACAGTAAAGTGCGCTACTAAATGTTTCATACTGTTCTTAACATGTGCCAGGATGAGCGGCTCCTTTGGGCACCAGGTGAGAGCCCCATTGTCTTTTTTCTGGTACATTGTATATAAAGTACATGACCCAATAGAAAGTTATTTCCAGCTTCCAGCAGCTCTTTTTGACTGTTACATAGGGATTTGCATTAGATATTTGCCTCATTTTCTTTTATCTTCATTTTGCATTATGTTCTGATGACATTTTGGGGCTTCGAATCAAATAGTAGTTTTTGATACAGTATTGGTTTTAATATACAGTGATTGTCCTGGTACCAATTAATATTATATATTGAGGGACCACTGAATTGACAAGTGCTCTGTGATTGAGTCTATGAACTCAAACCACACACACTGATATTTACAGGTCACACCCTTATTATCAGTAAGTCACACCTCTTCTGACTACATACCATAACAGCCTTTATAAATGTGGCAGATATGGTCCCCGAGGCACTAGGCAAACTACAGGATAGGAAGCCATTCCTATGTCCATTCCCATGTTCAGGGGCGTAACTAGAGAAGCCAGGGCCCCAATGCAAACTTTTGGATGGGGCCCCCTACCCCCCCCTTCCGATCGCCCGCCTCCCTGACCACGACCATGTAACAGGACATGCTGTTAGATAATGTAGATCATACAAGGGGCAAATACCTCACCATACATCTCACCATCATACTGCTACCAAACAAATCCACTATACCAAAACCAATATTACCAATAACCCTACTACATATGGACTTGATTATACCGCCAGAACATGACCAAAAAATTACCACCACATTGTGACTGAATAATACCCCTACACTATTACTGATCAGTACACAAAGACCAATAGTACTGCCATATAGTGACCATATAGTGGTATATACTAGTGTACACAGGCTCTGCAGACTGTATATTACCTCTATACAGTGACCATATAGTGGTAGACACCAGTGTATACAGGCTCTGCAGACTGTATATTACTGCCATACAGTGACCATATAGTGGTAGACACCAGTGTACACAGACTCTGCAGACTGTATATTACCTCCATACAGTGACCATATAGTGGTAGACACCAGTGTACACAGGCTCTGCAGACTGTATTTAACCACCATACAGTGACCATATAGTGCTAGACACCAGTGTACACAGGCTCTCTAGACATATAAGTGATTACAGTGCAGTTACATCTTGTGACTCACAGGTGACGTTTCTCTGACGAGTCGTTGACTTTCCCCTTTGTTCTACATCCACTCCAGTCCACCATCATGATGACGTCTCCCAGCCATTTGTCCCTGCAGATTTAGACACAAATATCTTAGAATCCTGACTTTTCCAGCACCTGCCCCCCTGGCTATATGGGGTCCATTTAGGCAGGCAGGGTTTAGGTAGCTATAGGGAGCCATACAGGTAGACAGGGGTTAGGTGGGCTATAGGGGCCATATAGGTAGGGTTTAGGTAGCTAAATATAAGTAGACAGGCAGGCTTCGGGGGCTATATAGGTAGGCAAGCTTTAGGGGCTATAGGGGCTATATAGGCAGACAGGCTTCACGGTAGCTATAGGGCTATTCAAGCAGGCAGCCTTTAGGAGGCTATCTAGGCAGGCTGGGGGGGGGCTATCTAGGCTGGCGGGGGGAGCTATCTAGGCAGGCTGGGGTGGCTATCTAGGCAAGCTGGGGGGGTCTAAAGGCAGGCTTAGAGGGTATAGTAGGCAGGCTTAGGGGGTATGCAGGCAGGCTTAGGGGGTATACAGGCAGGCTTAGGGGGTGTATAGGGAGGCTTATGGGTATACAGGCAGGCTTAGGGGATATATAGGGAGGCTATAGGGTATACAGGCAGGCTTAGGGGGTATATAGCAGGCTTATAGGGTATACAGACAGGCTAGGGGATGTATAGGCAGACTTAGGGGGTATACAGGCAGGCTTAGGGGGTATACAGGCATGCTTGGGGGGTGTATAGGCAGGCTTGGGGGGTGTACAGGCAGGCTTATGGAGTGTATAGAGAGGCTTAGGGGGTATAAGGCAGGCTTAGGGGGTGTATAGAGAGGCTTAGGGTGTGTATAGGCAGGCTTAGGGTATACAGCAGGCTTAGGGGTGTATAGGCAGGCTAGGGGGTGTATAGAGAGGCTTAGGGGGTGTTTAGGGAGGCTTAGGGGCAGGTAAAATAATAAATAGTTTACTCACCTCGGTCCAGGGGGAAGTAGCAGAGCAGATCATCGCTCCGCTCTGCTACCTCCCTGAAGCGCTGCCTCTGAACGCTCGGGACGGAGGGCCCGGGCGTTCAGAGGCAGGATGCGCCGGGCCCCTCAGCTCCCTGCCCGCCGCAGTGAACTGTTAAGTTCACTGCCGGCGGGCCCAGGAGCGGCATTACCGGGGTGGCAGACACAGTAGCAGCTGCCCCGGAGCGCTGGTCCCCCTGAGCGCACGGGCCCTGGAGCAACTGCTACGTTTGCTACCCCGGTAGTTACGCCCCTGCCCATGTCCTATGCCTGTGGAAGCGAGGTCATTGTGCTGCGTGGACTTCTGCTGCTGCTCTGCCTCAACTGTATGTGAGCAGACACAAGCAAATCGAAATTCTACATATGCTCACACTGGTCACTGTGTCATCCAGCTGTGAGGCCAAATAATTAACTACATATTTATTATTTGGCCGTATAAATGATCAAGATGGCATTGCGATGTATAGATTAAGGGGCCAGGGGAATTAGCAGGACTAATGAAGACCTACTAATGGTTCAGGGGATTCACCAGCTGGTGTTGGAGCCTGTTCAGTTGCCAAGCATACACTCTAAAGCTATTATTACTTCTCTGCCCTCTCCCAACGTGAGTCCCCTCGGGCTTAAGTCTAAAAGTGAAAAAAAATATTGGATTTTGTCAAAGCTCATGGGAACAAACAGAACTACTAACACATTGCCAAAGGCAATAAACCCGCACCCTCATTCCTTTAGACAATTAAAATAGTAGGGTAATTCATTTTTTAAGTATAATTAAAAGTATGACTCTAAGTTTCAAGTTAAGTAAGTGAAAATAGCTGTGAAAGTACACAGTCACTTAAAAATTTGTATGTAATAGAAAAAAAGTTGTATGGAAATATACATAGGTGTAAAGTTAGATATGGTAGACAAAGTACAGAGCCAAAGAGATCGGTAGGTATGTGGAAGCCTAAGGGTAGTATGGCAGAGTGACCTTAGGTGGTCACATGGTTCTGCCACTAGGTGGAATAATACTGGAGATATGCAAGCAACACACCACCAAGGTTACCTGGCCTTGGTGGGATAGGAGCAATCCATATATATTGTCAGCCACAGTAAGTGGTTGGCAGCCGTTTATAGTTAGTGTGGCTGTCTCAGCCATTCCTGGGTCGGCTGTAATCAGAAGACAATGTATTGGGTGGGTGTCTACTCCCCGTGTTCCAGGACAGGCTTATGGCAGGTCCCTGGAGGTCTATAAAAGCCTGCTGCTCCAGGTGATCGGGGGGCATGGTCTGCTATCTGGCAGTAGAGATGCTGAAGAGAGGCTCTGGCCCCTGGAGGCCTGAGGGAAGCCTAAAGTAAGATTACTGCTGTTTTGGGGGTGCTGTGCAGTAGGCACAGACCCCTAGTAGTAGAAAGAACCTCTGTGTTCAGTTAGTGACCAGATGGCCGAGGTTTTGATTGATTTTTGTTTCTGTCTGTGTGTATTTTTCGGTGCCTCAATAAAGCTGGCTGAGGCCAGGTTAAAGAGAATCCTAGTGTCGTAAAGTTGGTGTGCCAATAACATGTTTGAAAGACAGCGATCCCAGAAGCCAAGCGTGTCCAAGATGAGGGCCGAAAATGAGTGAGGGGCTACAGTAGATATAGTCTAAATGGGCTCATGAAACCAATACTATTTATACTATGTAGAAATAAAAAAAGCTGACTTGCTACCTTTTGCGTATGAGGCTGCTTTGTGCCTAATTGCACTATAACACCCTCTGTCTGCTGCCCACCAGCCCTGGTATATGAAATATATTGGAGTAAATAAGATGGAGTAGAAAAAGAACACAGTAGCACCTATATGATAGAAACGAACAACAAGCCCTATGTGATGACTTTCACTAGACTTCTTGCATTAAATTATAACTGACTCACTACCTACTAAGTGTAAGGCCCCGTTCACACGGCTTATTTGGCCGCGGATTGGAGCCGTACTGCGCGCCGGATTTGCGCTGCAGTACGGCTCCAATCCGTCCCTGTCATTACGGTAATCCACAGTTCACATAGAGAACTGTGGATTCCGTCGCTCCTCCCCGCTCGGCGAATCCGCTGCGGGGGGAGAAAGTGACCTGCACATTATTTACGGCGCGTACGCGCCGTGAATAATGAATGTCTATGGGGCTGGCGAGCAGCTCTCCCGCCGCGCCCCTGCCCCACCCCCGTCCCGCCCCATTCAAGCCGTAACTGCGGGCAAAATCCGGCCCGCAATTACGGCTTGAATAAGCTGTGTGAACACGGCCTAAGGCTGATCTTGATCTACCACCCACCAATTATGCCAAAAAGTATAAGGCATAATAGTGGAAAGAATGAGATGTAACTGCAGTCTGCCTCTCAAGTGGTAACATGGATAAAGATAGCAGACTTAAAAAAAACAGCATGAAGCTCCCTAACATGTTTCACCGCAAGAAGGAGTAAATGGGGCTCTTTATGGGGCGTACATTTTCTTCTTTTACTTTATACTGTACAAAGAAAATAGGATATTGTGAAACATCATAAGAATGGACGATCACTTTAAGTGAGGACAAGTGGCCGTAGTGTACTTAAAGCCAGGTTGCAGTTGCAACATCGTATTATCTCTACATCTGTGTCCCTTCCTCATTTTCCCTTTGATTGTGTCACCAGGACCTAATTGTCAACAATGCGACTTTAATACAATATTCTGTGTACACAAACGATGAATCAGGGTTAGTTACATCTGCAAAATTGCAACCTCATTCTAAGAACTGCTGACATAATTGGTGCAATCTGGTTGAATCACATGAAAATGTATGATCCTAACAATTATTATGCTATTTACTTCAAGATGTGGTGATCTTCCAGTTCTTTTAAAGTAATGTAGCAAGCATAAGTTCTAGGTCATGCCAGAGACATATTAGATTATTTGGTGTTGTACTTCACATGCTGAACCCAAAAGTATGGTACACTCGGCTTTTGTGTCCAATGCATTAAACATTCTGTAAAAAGCCCAAATGAAGTTAAATTTAAACTATGTTTACCCTATGGATTTCCATGGCCCTGTCAGGGCCCTAGCATGTTATCCATCAAAATTAATTTTTCTTGGTATCTCAATGGATACCACAGAAGGAGGCCAAAAAATGATATAAATGGGGCCTAAATGAGTAAAAAACGTTATTTATAATACTCATTTTCAACGTTTCCACGTTGTTCTCTGGGCCTACACAAAGTTCCACACCCTTTGGCACTCCCCTATTCTAGAGGCACCCTCTACTGTTTATACATGCAATGTCACTTATTGGTTGATGAATGTAATGATAAAACTGACTAAACTGTTGTGACACCCAGACAGATCATACAAAATGTGTAATTCTAATGCTGTGTAACAATATAGATTTATATATTTGACTGTGATACACTACCATACAACCTCTAAGTTGTATCATGTCATCATACAAGACCTCTAGACTTTTAGGCTATGTTCACACGGCGTCTTTCAGGGTGTATTTCGGGGCGTAATTGCGCTGCAATGTGCCCCGAAATATGTCCTGTAACTACGGTAATCATAGCTCTCATAGAGGGCTATGATTACCTGCTGTCTTCCCTGCCACGTTTTGAACGCCGGGAGAAAGTGGTGACATGTCACTTCTTTCTGGCGTATACGATGCAGTACAGAGCATCTAAGAGAAGTACACAGAGCGCCGACATCTACTTTGTATGCATGCCTCTAGATAGCATGCTGCACAGGTTCAGGGCAAGAGTAAAAGAAACGTTTAAAGCTCGGTGCTCATATAATACTGTATAAGTCACAATTATGGATAAACACTAAGGGCGACATGTATGTATGGGGCTATGCCAGTATTCTGACGTCCTTTCAGCCCAAAAACTGGTGGAGTCCGGTTCTCTAAATGTATGAGCAGCTACACCCCCAAATGAGGCGCCTTCTGTGGCGCCTGCGGCACTTTGTAATGTGCCTGAGGTTAGGGGCGTTCTGGGGGTGTCGCACCACAACCATACGAATCTACACATTTATGACCAACAGGTCATATTTTCAGGATCTCCCACAGAATGCACTGACAATAATTAAATCACCTGTGCAATGCTAACGAAAGCCAGAAAACATGACCTTTTGGTGGACCCTGAGGACTGGAGTTGGGAACCCCTGTCATAGACTGTTGCCCTTACGTTACTCTGGAATATATTTTGACACACCTTTAAATTGATTGTTCTCAATGATCACAAGATATCCAGATCTGGAGGTAGCAATGCAAACCATGATCCTTCCTCCATCATGCTTCAGAGTTAGGATGAGGTTTTGGTGTTGGTGTGCCATATGCTGTTTCCTTCAAACATACTGTAGCACTGTACACGTATGCTAGAACAGTCTAATTATGTCTGATCTGTCCATGGAACATGATCCCAGAGGTATTGAGAAACATCTAGATGGTCCTGGACAAACTTAAAATGGGCTGACAGCGTCTAACTTTTTAAAACAGATGCAAAGCGTTTTGTCTTTTTGATGAAAGTTTTTGACGATATCTCAAAATACACCAGCGGGGAACACCTGTAATTTAAAGACCCCTTACTAATGTATTACACTGGTCCCTCATCATACAGTATTAATTGGTTCCGGGACAACTATTATATGTTAAAATTATTACAACTTGGGACCATAACTTTATGAAAAACTGGTAATTAGTAGTGATGATCGAACAGTAAAATGTTTGGGTTCGAGTCGAACTTCGAACAGCATGGTGTTTGGTTCGAGGTTCGACTCGAACCCCATTAAATTCAATGGGAGAAGATGTTCGGGTACATTTTTAATACCTATACAGGTGAGGAGAAGCTGTAATTGCCATCCATAACAGTAAACTGGATATATGGAACAACTTAGTGAAGAAAATTTGGCTCTAAGAGTGACAGAAAAAAAATTGAGAGTCTAAAATACTTCATTCCTTTCAACGGCTAACTGAAAAGATTAGGACAGCTTGCAAGCTAATAATAACTATAGAAGGTGCAGCGGTAGCACCATTTCACTTTTTGCACCAGGGCCCAAGAACTTCAAGTTACGCCTCTGCTTGCAAGCTTTGTACATGTGATAATAGTGGTGGCAGCAAGAACATCTTAACAGGTAACATGCAGGGCCGTAGTTAGTGGGGGTGTAGCGGTAGCAGCTGCTACGGGGCCCTGCTTCCTGAGGGAGCCCAAAAGCCCCTTTGACACATAAGAAGACACCAGCATTGGAAATGGCACATGGTACCTGGAAGGGCAGTACAGGCGGAGGCATTTAAAAAAATAAAGATTTGGAGGGCTAAAAGGAGGAGGAGTAAGAGGTGTATTGAGTGGACATCAAGATAATACAGGTGTATATTTCAAAATAAATTCAGCCGTAAGACTTATAAATCTAGCTGTTGGCAGCTGTAGAATACAATTTGGATTTGGAGTCTGCACCATCCCAGCAATGTTGAAGAGTGTCGGCCGAGACCCATCACCAAAGGCACTGTCAACCACAAAACTCATCCAGTTAGCAGCCAGTGAGATGTAACGCCCTTGACCGTGCTTACTAGTCTATGTGAGATGGACTTTGGTGGACACAGATGCAGCCAATGCGCTGGAGATCTTTTCTGCAATGTGACGGGCCAGGGCAGGGACAGCTTTTCTGGCGAAGAAATGCCTGCTCGGCATCTGATATTGGGTTATGCCAGGGCCATGATGTGGCGGAACCCATCTATGTCCACCAGGTGGCAAGGCAACGTTTCCAAGGCCAACAGCCTGGCAATGCCAACATTCAGGTTTTTGCTTTGGGGTGGCTGGGGTGAAAACATTTCTTATGCTTCCACATCTGGTACACAGAAGGCAGGCTGCCGGATTGGTTGCTGTACGGCATGCAGGTTAAACTAGGGAAAGGTGTAGGCTGTGTTGCTGGTGGTGGGAATCGGCCAACAGGATCTGGGACTGGGGACGGTACTTGCTCATGCTGCTCTGGTACATCGTCAGCAGAGGACCACTTGGGCTTGGAAGTGGCAGAGGAGGAGGAGGCAGAAGATGTCACGGTGGTTGGAAGCCCAGGACCTGTGTGGCCTTTTTTCTTCATGACTCTTCCACAGCAATTCATGCTTTCCATACATGTGCCTGTTCATGCTCATGGTGCTTAAACTCTTTTCATTCTTTCCTCTACTGACGCGTTGACGGCAAATCCGGCATATGACATCAGTCGGCGAATCTGAGGCTTGATCAAAAAAGGCCCAGGCTTCACAGGTCCTGGACCTCTTCGACTGTGAAAACCTAGTAGCGGTGTTCCCGCTGCCACCACTGACCATGGCTGGCGGAGTAATGTCAGCGGACTTGTGCGACCGCCCTCTCCCTTTCTGAGGCCGGACCCGCACTGACACTACCCCATCATCCTCCTCCTCCACTGATGACAGCTGCTGCTCAAAAGACCACGTTGGATATGCAATGTCATCATCATCACAGGTGACTTCTTCATCCTGACAGTCTACATCCTCAGGCTGAGGGCTGGAAGCCACAGACACTGCGAGGCATTGCTGACTGCTCGGTATTTCTTCTGATGGACCAGCTGTCTTCTCCTCCTCTGAGGGCATTAGCGATTGGGCATCAGAGCAGACAAAATTATCCTCTTTGGCCTCTTGATATTCTGAAATGCCTTCTGGCCCCAACCACATTGGGTCATCAAAGAGCTCTTCAGAATATGGACTATCTGGTGTGGTCTGTATATTGGTTTGTAATATTCAGCATGTGTTTGCTTCAGGTTGGACTGATGATGATGACATTTGTGGCCGTGACTGAGAGGAAGAGGAGGTAAAACCGCTGGATGCAGGGTCTGTTAATCACTGAAGAACAGATTGGCAACGTTGTTCAGTCATGAGACACACAGGGAACTGACCAAGCGATGACAGGCCTGACGGTCCTGCGACTGATGATGTGCTCGCTTATGTGTTGTCCGGAGCACTGGAAGGAGTGCCTTGTCTCGTACCTCTATCTCTACTTCCTATGCCCCTCCTTACTCACTTACCACCTCTAGTTCTCTCCATGTTCAAAACCTAAATACTATAGCTCTGAGCGTGGCACAAGATATATGTGATAAAAAAGAGAAATATATATATATATATATATATATGTGGATCACAATAACGCACTGTTATATTTCAGCGTTATGTGGATTTAAAATCTGGCAAAATTACACTCTTTGGCGTTGTGTAAGATTTAACAACAGAGAGAACTCTATTTCCTGTATATATATCTGTATGACAATAACACACAGTATGTTTGAAAGGTATTTCACCCCCAAAACTGCAAAAAATAAACTTTTCTCCACTCAGAATAATTTTCACCAACCAACCACTATTTAAAACACATTTCTTTGTATAGAAGATTTGGAAATGGTGTGTTATACAATTACTGAACCCCCAAAACTGCAAAAAATTAACTTTTCTCCACTCAGTATAATTTTCACCAACCAACCACTATTTAGAATATATTTCTTTGTATAGGAGAGCTGGAGAAGGTTTGTTATAAAATAATTTTACCCCCAATACTGCAAAAACTGAACTTTTGGGCACTGAGTATGATTTAGCAAATCCAAGCACTCTGTATAATATATATATCCATGTATATGAGAGTTAGACGTTTATGTGAGCCTGCAAATGTCGCCAAATAATAGCTTCTGCGTGTGGGAAAGATGCAGCCAGCATTACCAAGCTCCCTAACTATTGCTGTCTATGGAGAGGAAAATCTAACTAAGTCTTGATTCCCTAAGCTTGCTGCACACACCCCTCTAACTAACTACCTAACTAATCTAAATAGCAGCTTTTCCTGTCTAAAATTGCTAATAAACAACTTTTGTGCTTGCATGCAAGCAAGCAGACAGAGAGCAGTCTGTACAATACAGAGAGTGAGCTAGAAATGGCGTTCAGAATGCAATACAGTTGTAACGGATGAGCGGGTAAAGCGGATAGTGGACCCACTGGCCCACTGCTGGGCTTGCTCCAAGGGGGCATAACTAAGTGGCCGTCAGGCATCTTCACAGAGCCTTTGATGGTAAGGATGGCTTACCCCAACAGCCGCCAAGTGTGACCTCAGAGCAGTCCCCAGCAGTGGCAGCTGACCAGACAGGCCAGAAGTGCCAAAGCTAGGCACCAACAGAATAGGAACAGAGACAAAGCAGACTAGATATGGATATGTGCAGGTACAAACAAAGACAGGACAAAACGGATGCCAAACAGGAGGATTAAACATAAGGCAAAGGAACAATACATAGACAGACTGAAAACAACACCAAGAACAAGCAGAGACCAGCAGTGACTTAAGCTAAACTCAGGCAAGGAACCAAGGCACGAACAGAGCAGGAACACAGGCAGAGAACAAGACAAGGAAACTCACAGACAAAGACACAAGGCGACCAACATAGAGACTAGCCAAATATAGGGAATACCATAAGGACACAAACAAGACAGCGTGTGCACACCAGACTGCTAACAAACAAGATAAGAAACCACAAAGCAACAACTGCACAACATAAGACACTAACGACACAACATGCAACAACAAGGATCAGGCAGGGAGTGTGAGGAGAAGCAGGCTTATAAACCCACAGGTGGAAGGGGATTGGTAGAGCAAGCCCAACCCCACTGCACACTGTGGGAATAAAGGAAGGGAAGATGTGACCTCCGCCCTCTATAGAGACAGGGAATCAGGGCAGCAGCCAAGATGGAGGAGCAGCACGGCCAATATGGGAGAAGCCGCACAGCAACCGCAGGTGGAAAGCAGCAGCGATAGGAACGTACACGGTGACAGCAGAGGCCGCGGCGAAGGACAGGAACGTGCCACGGACCGTGACAACAGTGAAATATATATAACATGGTCATGGGATTTTAGCAGTCAACGAGAGCCCTAAACCTCAGCGATGACGCTTTTGACACTTCTCTGTGCTATGCACCGATTGGATGGCCACCTAAAGTGCAGAAAGGTGATTGGATGGCCGCCAAAAGTGAAGATAGGTGTTTGGATGAGAATGAAACTGAAAACAGCGAGTCGAACGCCATGTCGAACTCGAACTTTAGTCGAACGAACAGTAAAGTGTTCGGTTCGAGTAAATCGAGATGTTCAACTCGCACTTAACTTTTCTCAAATGGTTCAATCAACACTAGTAATTAGTTCTAAAGATCCTGACATATAAAGTGAAGATTGAAGAAAATGTAGCAGATAATAATTACAGATAAAGCAAGTCCTTACATATAACATCAGAAAGAACACCTTGGAAGCTGGAAATCACTTTCATGTACTTTATACACAATGTACCAGAGAAAAAGAAAATGTGGCCCTTACTTGGAAGCCGAAGGAATCATTCATCCTAGGACATGTAAAAAGCATTACAGAATACTGTATCTGAAAAAAGTGAATACACCCCTCACATTTTCATAAATATTGTATTATATCTTTTCATGGGACAACACTGAAGACATAACACTTTGATACAATCTAAAGTAGTCAGTGTACAGCTTGTATAAGTGTAAATTTGGTGTGCCCTCAAAATAACTCAACACATCCATCAATGTCTACAACAAAAGTAACAAAAGTAAAAACACCCCTAAGTGAAAATGGACAAATTGGGCGACATGTGTGAATGTTGGCACTGACAGGCCAGTTCTAAATTGCTTTAAAACATCTGTAGAATGCACCAGAATGTATGAACCTGTTCTTCTGTAGTTCATACATACAAGTGTATTCTAGTGCCACCACGACAACTCAGGCTCAGGCAGACCACCTATAAGTCCATACAACAAGGCTAGCAGCGTCCCTCCAAGCAGCGAGACAAACAGCTTCCGGATCCGGGTAAAGGTGAACACGAATATCTTTATTAACTGTGACAATGCAGCGTTTCGAGCTCTGCGGCTCTTGGTCACGGCATTAAAAATGAAACATTTCCAAAGTTTAAAAACACATGTTAGCCAATAAATACTTACATTGTAAATTGCATCATATCCTGTTTGGGCTGTACGGTTCTTAAAGGGCCAGGGTAGCTGAAATTGGATGGATTAATATATATAGAGCAAATCAGTTTTGTAATTCAATCCATATGGGATCCGAGTTCCCAAATTTAAAATCCAATATGCTTCCCTGTACCGTACTTTACCTGCCCAATTCCCTCCCCGATAGGGTTTATCCACTCGTTCTATGGCATAAAAAACTAAACTGGAACAGTCACCATTATGGACTTCAATAAAATGTTTGGCTGCTCCTTTTTAAACTTTGGAAATGTTTCATTTTTAATGCCGTGACAAAGAGCCGCAGAGCTCGAAACGCGTCGGAAAGATCTTTAGCCTTTTGTGTACTGATGCTGCATTGTCACAGTTAATAAAGATATTTGTGTTCATCTTTACCCGGATCCGGAAGCTGTTTGTCTCGCTGCTTGGAGCGACGCTGCTGTCCTTGTTGTATGGACTTTTACGTTACCGCGGAGCCACAGGGGATCCGGGACAGCGTGCACACTGGGGCAAGTGCTCACATTATATGGGGAACAAGTGCATTGCATGAGGTGAGCCCATTAGTTTTATGTTTGCAGACCACCTATAACTTGGTCTGGCTGCTCTAACTGTTATGTACCTAGGTTTGGCGTCAAAGATTCACAAATGTATCTAACTGTACAAATATGGTGCGACGCCCCAAGAACACATCAAATCTTTGGCGCATTAAAAAGTGTTGCGCAGGTGCTTATTGCGCCAAAGTTTGGGGTGCGACTGTTTATACATCTAGAGACAAAGCTTTTTAATGCCAGATAACTGCTGCAGTCCCGTTCATACATACCTCCTATTGTGCCCAATTTGCCGTTTTCCCTCAACGGTGTCATGTGACTTGCTAGTGTTGCAAGGTCTCAGGTGTGAATAGAGAGCACAAAACTACACTGTTTAGACAATAAAAGGGCTAGATTTACCCTAGATACATAAGCTAGTGATTCATAACAATTTCAGAAAAAGCAAACTACCCCAGAGGACATCACTTAGCAGCTGAATAATACTTTAAAAAATAACTTTTAATAATACCAATTTAAAACCTATACATAACCTATCAAAGCCCTACACAAATCTCAATAACCAAATCCTAGAAGAATGTAGGGTGATCGCCCCAAAAAGGGCGCCCCTACCCAGAACCTAAATCACAACTATCAATCCCTATATAACCCTATTGATAAGATATATTACTCCTCAATAGATATATACTAAATATGACTCTGATACAGTACCAAAGAATAATCCTCTTTTTCTACCGGAAAATCCCATAGGGACTCTATATGTACTCAAATATGTGGACAGAAAAGGTTAATCATCCAGTTTAACCCTTAAGTGACAGTCACATTCAGTATCAGTCGATGTGTTTCCCCCTGTTCGATATAAGATAGACCATTGTATGCTGAAAATATTGTATTCTGAGGCCACTCTAATTCTAAGGATCACTATACCTCTATTCAAGAGTAACAGTACATTTGGGAACAGTAAGTGCATTTTTCATGCAAGCTCTAGAACAGGGGTGTCAAACTGAAATATACAGTGGTCTTCACAGTGCTTCTTATCTGCTGCACGGCGTGGTGTCTCCATTTGGAGTAACCTGCTGCCTGCAGAGTTGCTGGGGCTGAGAAGGATTGGAAAGGGTTAAGTCTTGAGGATCCTGATCCTGTGATCTCTTATTATCTTATGTTCCCACTGTGTCTTAACAGTGGTTCTGCTGAGTTGGTTCTCATGCCACCTGGCCCCCTCTCTGCTCTATGTATGGAGTTAAAGCTGAGTAAAGACCCGTTCACACGACGGATTTTGCCGCGGTTATGGCCGCGGGTTCCGACGCGGTTTCTGCGGCCAAAACCGCGGCCAAATCGCGTCTAGTTTATTAACATGGTTTCCTATGGGAAACCGTGTTAATATTCACACTCCGCAGGTTTGGCTGCGGCTCCGGGGCGTGTGAAGAACTCTCCTGTCAATTCCTGACAGCGAGTTCTCTGCGCGGCGGCCGCACGGTGCTGCCGCGGGCTTCGCCGCGGGTGTCGCCGCGGGTGGTGCGCGGCTGGGACACGGCTTGCGCCGCTGTTTGCCCCCTGCTATTAATTTGCATGGGGGCAAACCCTCGGCGCAAGCTGCGCCCCAAACCACACCCCTCCCGCGGCAAGACAACGGCCACCGCACGGGTGACGCGAGTTTGCGGCGTGGCCCGACGAGGATCTGACCGCGGGAACCGCGGCGAGAGCCTCCACAAAACCCGTGGCCAAAACCGTCGTGTGAACGAGGCCTAAGAGCAGTGTAATGACAGCTCCCGGCTTCTACCTCTTCTCCTTTGTACACTGCCTGCCCATTAATCATAAACCAAATATATTACACCCCGGGCCAGGTTTGGCCCACGGGTCCGAGTTTGACACCCCTGCTGTCGAAAGTCTTAGCAGTCACATCAAATGAAACATAAAATCTACAGTAAGAATATTGTTTCCTTATGTCATACAATAATGGAGCTTACAGGCAGAAGCAAATCATTTTCCCTATTCCTCTACTTCAGTATCTCTTCTGCAAAAGTCCCTCTAATAAAATGATTCACCTACAGAAGTTGTGGCTTCTGACACAAATGTTTCATAGCTCCACGCAGAACAATCTATGGGCTGGATAAAACACTTCATGGTTGCTATGGGTTGAGGGAAATGTCTACTTATTACGTGGAGGTGAATAATCACTATTTTCATTCACTTCCTTTAGCAGTTAGAGTCATTTTCATTAAGTGAGAAGGTACAAAGTCATGCAAACCATGCACAATAATGAAGAAGGATTATCTCCTAACTATAACAAGAGCGGTATAAATTCTAGAAGGTATTTACATTGCTCACTTGCGTCTTATATGCAAAACCCTTTTTATCCTTCTTCTTTAGCTGCAGGCTGAGACATGCACACACCTTTTTTCTGCTTATAACTATTCATCTTGAATCAGTTGTGTTAAGCTATCACAATGAACACGCTATCTGATCCGCAGGAGGCAAGTTAAAGAGCAAAAAGACCTGATCAGATTGATATATAGCTTTGTAGGAAAAGATTCAGCAAATCTTGTATTTTATTTATTTAACTTACTGCTAATTCTGTATTAAGGAGTCCAGTGGGCGGTCTTATTAGTAACTGACAGCCTTCCTGGAATGAGTGCACATATAAAGATAACTGTCAATCACTGATAAGACCGCTCACTGGACTCCTTAACCCAGAAATAACAGTAAAGTAAATGCATAAATGACAAATTCTAAACAAAACTATATATCATTCTGTTCAGGTCCTCCTGTTCTATAACCTGCTACCTGCAGACTTTTATGACAGGTTCCTTTTTAGTGCAGGTATAGCCTTTAAATAAAGTCTTTACAGTAAGGCCCCATTCACATCATGTTTCCTGTCTCCGTCGGGACAAGACCATGGTTGGCAACTCATCAATTGAGATTGACAAGTTGATCAGCAATGAGTGGCAAGTAAATTGCAAGAGAAGTTTGATCAGTACTGCAGAATTAAATGCTATGCATTTAACGTATGTCCACACATCACATAAAAGTTATACTGGGCGGCCAGCTAGAAAACCTGTTCTGAACATCCACCATGGAATCCATGTTACAAGCAGATGTTATTGTTAATTTTGGATCAAAGTTAAAGGGTTTTTGCCAGTGCGTGCCTTATCTGCCAAGAAGCAAATGTAAACAAGCCACAGAGCTGAGAGAGAGAGAGAGACATCCAGAGCACAGAGCCATGCATAAGGGATCGTGTTAAATGTTCACTCAAATAATCAAACTACAACTAGTGGATTCTGTATACAAAAGACAACACCTTTCTCCACAGCCTCTTGAAAGCTTCTTCATGTTCCCTGTCATCAGATAAAGCAGGGATCTAGTCAGATAATCACACTACAACTAGTGAATTCTGTATACAAAACACAACATATTTCTACCCAGTGCCTTGAAAGCTTCTGCAGCTCAGTCTCATCAGATAAGAAGCTTTCTCTGCGCAAGAAGCCTGGCCAGCAGCTCTTGTCCGGTCGTATCTAATAGAAGCTTTTAAGTAACTAAGGGCAGGTAAGGCAACCTGTAGCTCTCTCAGACTGCAATATTTTTAATCACATATATTTAGAAAAGTGATTAAATACCCATTTTGGAGGATCCCACGTCAACATTACAATGTGACAAAACCCCTTTAAGTCTCAGATTTCACTTTTTTGCATTGCATCATATAAAAAGAATAGGGCTTGTTAAAACCTCAATTAGGACATTGCAGGGTCAGACTAGCCCACAGGGTAACAGGGGAACCCCCCGGTGATGGGGGGCTGAGCATGGCAGACATGGATTTTTTTTTTAAACTGGAGCGGTAGAAAGACGAAGAGAAAGGGGCAAAACTAAGAGGCAGAGTATAAGAGGCAACTACAGTAGCTGTAGGGTGGGCCCCAAGAATAAACTCCACTGGTGGACCCCCAGAATGAAATTCCACTGGTGGGTCCTAGACGTTCCAGTCCGACACTTGTACATTGTATTATACTTTGCTTCAGAATTCCAGCTTGAACTCTTCAACAGGTATTTGATGTGTGAATCCTCCCCTATTTGTCACCACAATGATGCTAATACAGGGGAGCCTGGGATGGGGTTAGGCTCCTCCACTCTAGTACCTGTGTGCGATATCACTGATGTGTCCTTGTATTCTTTACAGGCTCCTATAATGTCCCCATTTTGGCAAACCCCATTTTAGGGAATTGCTCCATGCCTCCAGACTAATTCTTGCCCTCACTTAGCATATGTAACTTTTGCATGCCTTAAAGGGGCTGTCTCACTACATTGATTCATCTTACTTCAGTCCTGTTTTCTTGGTTTCACTTTGAATTCAGGGATGTGTTTACTGGCTTCCACTAGGCTGCAGTAGAAGCCAGGTCTGTATCTATAGCAACCAGTGCTGGCAGCCTATCAGGATAGATCAAACAGGTCTGTAGCTATAGCGACCTAAGTAGCTGATGCAGTTCATACAAGAGTGGATATCTTGGAATAGGTAGGACACTGTTAGTGGACATATATTGCAAAGTGACTTGTTTTTGCAAGATCTTTAATATAAAAAACAATCCCTGTATTGAGACAACCCATTTAACCACAAGCTCTATACACTGTGGAGCACATTTATCAAGACAGTTGCGCCAGAATTCCGGCACAATTTGTGCCAAAAATAATGGCGTACCTGCTTTACACCATATTTATTATGTATTTTAGACAGTGTTTAGACACTTCTGCATCTCGGTTGACAAATGTAGCAAGGTCTCAATAAAGGGTTATGGCTTCACATGCGCCAAAAAAGCGCCAAAATTTGGCCGCATGTTAGTGCCATAATGTAACCCGACTTATAAATGGAAATGTAGTTACAATAAGACTTCACTTGCTCTTTAGTTTTCCATGGCTCCACCACAAGATACCGTTCTTGCATGGTATCCCAATGATGATCCTGAACAGAGACAAAAACGAGGTGTGAGCACAGCCTAACTTGACCATTAAAAGGTCATAGGTGGCTTTGTGGTTATTTCAGCTCTACCACGTTTCAAGTGGCAGATTAAGTAAATGTTCATATCTCAGATTTTTTACACTGAAAAATATCAGAAACCAGAGAAGGCACTCTAAAGGCGACATGTATGTATTTTGGTACCAAGGCGACAATTTTTCTTGTGCGCATTAGTAGCGTAGAATGTGGCCGAATGTATGAACCTGTTCTACTGCGGGTCATAGATTAGGTGCTTTGTAGCTCCAAAATGACAAATCAGGCTTAGGTAAACCACTTTTAACTTGGTCTGGCTGTTCGAGCAGTAATGCACCCGGTTTTGCCCTCATGCCGTCATAAATGTGTAGAATCACAAAGTTGTTGTGTGACACGCCTCCAGAACACGCCCACATCTTAATAATAATAATAATAATAATTATTATTTATATAGCGCCAACATAATCTGCAGCGCTTTACAATATAGATGGTATAAGCACAGACAAACCAGACATTACATTATAAAAAGGCTACTTACAAATGAGACACGAGGTGTGAGGGTCCTGCTCGCAAGAGCTTACAATCTATTAGGGTGTTTTGGTGAAACAAAGGGTGACATGTGCTTGTTTTACAATGGTCCAACCATGTTACATAAATATGGGGTAGTATACATAAAAAAGTGGATGAACCTGCCATCGCAACCAAACATCTATATACAGGTAAGCGCCTGTGGGTGCCAAAATGCAGGAAGTGACGAATATGTGACAGAATTGGGAGGGATAACAGTTAGTGATCTTGATAGGCTTGTCTAAGAAGATGAGTTTTCAGAGCGCACTTAAAATTGTGAGGTTGTGATGTGCCTGATCACACGGGGTAGCCTGTTCCAGAGAACTGGTGCAATACGTGCGACGTCTTGGAGACGGGCATGGGAGGTTCGGATGAGTGAGGTGTGTAATCTTAGATCAGTAGTAGAGCGGAGAGCCCGGGTAGGGTGGTAGACAGAGATGAGGGAGGAGATGTAGGGGGGTGCCGCAGGCGCTGTAAACTGCACCTCATTTTGGAGTGCGCCTGCTCATACATCTACAGAACAGGGCTGCAACAGTTTTTGGCCTGAAAGGACACCAGAATACTGGCGCAGCCCCATACATACAAGTCACCCTAAGGGTCTGTCTACAAGGCAAGGATTTACAGTTGGTTTTTGCTGCTGGGGAGAGGGGGCGGAGCTTTGTGGCTCTCGAGAAGCCCCGTCCCCTCTTTCCAGCAGTGCTCTGGGGCCCGTTGCTTCGATAGCATCCTATGCAGGAAGCTATCAGAGCGTTGCACTGGCAGCACAGTCAGTGGCTTCAGAGCAGCGTCTCTTGATGCTGCCCTGATGCCACTTATACAAAGAACCTCTGGCAGCTGTGCAGCCGATGGAGGTTTAGCCAATCCTTCCGAGGCGGGAGGGGAACCCCAATTGTGGGACCCTCCCGTTCAACCTGGGAGGGTTGGCATGCATGGTGAAAAACTGACTGTAACCATCCCCATAGACCTCAATAGAAAATCTAAGCTGAAGTCTACACAGCTCGGATTTTCTGACAGTCGGATTTCAAAACCGCCATTTTTCACAAAACTTGGGATATAAACATTCTTCTGCCGTATTTCCGCCAGAAAATGGCTGAAAACTGCTGCAAAAAAGGCCAAAAATCGTACAATCCGAATGTAAAATACTGGTTGGATTCTATTATTTTATCTTTGCTTTATGGACACAGCCTTAAATTTCTGCTGTGGATTTTCAGTTTGCGGTGGTGTCTTTTTGTCGCTGCTTTGATAGCAGTCCAGATAAAAGTCCTATTTCAGTCGGGCTAATCTGCATTTCATCGCCTAGTGCGGAATCTGATGTGATTCCATGTCAAAGAGGAAATGTGTACATTTTCTAAATTCTGTATCGCAAATTTCAAATCCACAGGGGAAAAATGTGTACAGTGTGAACTGCAGCACAGCTTTCCCATTCCCTATGGGGAAAAAGTGAGTTTTAGACCAAAACCGTTTCATAAATGTGTTCCACACTTAGTTGGAGTAAATTTCCCTTGCATTTTTGCAGACACTGTAAATACTCTGAAGGTTTACGGGTTTTGGGACTGAATGGTCAGTCTGCCCCTGCAACAGATTTCTTAATATGTCTACCCAGTCTTTTGGCGGAAAAAGTGTCATTCATGACACTTAATGGTGTGACGCCAAAGGCTTTTTCAAAACTTTTTATCCAATCATGGATTACTAAATTAGTCAATTAGTGGCAACATTATAAAATTGTGCTGCTACATCACAGAATTTAGATCTGAGTTATAGAGTAATGTCTGTAGATAGATATTTACAGTTCTTTATCTAAGTGTGTGTATTATAGCAGCTAAAATATATAAATGCAATGTTTTTTTTTAACATGTATGAGATTTTTCCAATAGCACACTCAAAATGTAATCCAATCTCTTATGTAAACTTCTGTGACTTCCGATGACTCATGCAAACAAGTCTATAGACATGAAAATTCCGCAAAAAGATTTCTTGTTCTAGTAGCTGATATGATTATGATTCTATGATACCGATTCTATTTTATGCCAGTTGTAGAATTAATGTATGGCCACAATAGTCGCTTTTCTAATGGTTGCTGAGTCCAGATTAGCAAGAAAGTACTAATGTAGCAATAAGTAAAGTCAGATATTTTGAGGTGTGGAGGCAGGAAAAGGGATTGTAATAAAGAAATAAAAGGCAATGCTGTCGAGATGAAATAAAAAAATTCCTTAATCTCCCCTTCCTCCTTACACCTGTTCCAATGCTGATGGTGGCCGTCACTCCATGGTCTTCTGTTTTCTTCCACCGGCGGCGGTCCAAATGTCACTGCTGCAGCCGCTTATTAGCCACAGCTGTCAGGTGCACCTGGCCTGACATCCCTCTTTTGTGAAGTGAACAATTGGTGATTTCAGTCTTTGGCAAGTGACCCCGTTACAGTGATATTCTGACTAATGCTGGCAAAAGAAAACTGAAGACCATGGAGAGATGCCCAGAGAGTTAACACTTTGGAGAAAAGAAACTGTGAGTTTTTTTAATCTTACCTGAGCAGCAGTACCTTCAATTTTTTTCTTTTTTTCAAAACACCTGGACAACCCCTTTAAATCTGGTCATACACATGAAAGAAAAGTTGACCAAACCTGTCTATACTGGATGACAATCCTATGCATCAGTGGTAGTAGATGTCAGTGAGAAAAGGGAATGTGCCTACAGACAGGAGACATCCCCACTCCCCATTAAAATAAACATAGACTTAGAAGCTAAGCATGCATGTTTATGATAGAGTTGACAGATATGGCTAATTGTATAGTTTTGCACAAGTATAATATTATACAGGGATGCACAACTTATGTCCCGGGGCTACATACATACATCCCACCATCAGCTGTGCAGCCCCCAACTATACAAAACACCGGCATGCTAACTGTTCAAGCTGATAGTTCAAAAAGACAGCACATCCACAAGGTGCAGAGAAAGAAGAGTCATCCTTAGACACCACCGGTATTCTCTCCTTCCTTCACTGAACATAGATATGTGAGCAGGTCTTGAAAAATACATGTGAGTGGTCTCGCACTGCTGCTCATATGTATACTTTATGTCATAGAGTAGAGGAGCTGTGCCTGACATGGGATAAGAGACAAAGAAGTGTTAATGGTAGAGATGAGGTGGAGAAATGTCCAGGCATGCACTGTTTTGTGAGTTGTGTAATGTTTGGTTGTTTCCACAACCTTCATAAACTACCAAGAAGAGAGTGTTGTTAGGTGGGAAATTGGGGATCCCCATTATTCTAATAAGTGGAACCTCTACTGATCAGATAATTAAAGGGAATTTCCACTTAAAAATATCTTATCTCTGTACTCAACAGCCGTTCCATTTCTGACACTGGAGGTGGTATCTCCTGGTCTCCAGTTTACATCCAACTCTACCATTGGTTTGTGTTCATTACTGCCAAGTCAGTGGATTCCGCAATCATGTGCTTTTTCGTTGACATCACCGCTCAGGAAATGAATGGCATGTGCAGGGGCGTAGCTGTAGAGGGTGCAGAGGTAGCATTTGCTACCGGGCCCTGGAGCCTGAGGGAACCCAAAGGGCCCGCTACAACATAGGAGAACACCAGTATTGTAAGTGGTACATGGTTAGGTGGCGCCCCTGATTTTTATTTTTGAACAGATTTTTGCTGTATATAATGCCTCTTGGCTAGTGATGAGCGAACGGTAAAAGAATTAAATTCGAGTCGAATCTCGAATTTTGAGAAGTTCGGTCCGAAGTTCGATTCAAACTGAACGGCGAACCCCATTAAAGTCAATGGGAGATGATGTTCAGGTTCATTTTTACTAACACAGGAAAAGGGGGAAAGCCAAATTACCTTCCATAAGAGTAAAATGGTTTAGAGGAAAACTTAGTGAAGCCCATTTGGCTTTTAAGAGTCACAGAAAAAAATTCACAGGCTAAAATAATTCATTCCTTTCAATGGCTAACTGAAAAGATGAGGACTGCGTAGCTATTCGAGATGCGGGGGTTAGCAGCTGTACGGAGCCCCTTTGACACGTTAAGAAGACACCGGTATTGGAAATAAACCACGGGTACCTGGCAGGAGCCCCCTATCACTTTTTTCACCAGGGCCCAAGAACATGTCATATATGTGGGGGCAGCAAGAACATCCCAATGGGGAACATGGAGGTTTAACTGGCAGGGCCATAGTTATAGGGGGGCAGTGGTAGCCAGGGCTGCCATCAGTCATCTATTAACTGTTCCAGGGCCCCATGCAGTTAATTACTAGTTCTTATTTTTTAACATATCACTGGACCCCTTTTTGATTAGGGCCCCTGACAGGAGTACTGCCTGTACTGCCCTATTGGCTCTCCTGCCAGCTACCATATGTCATTTCCAATACCGGTGTCTTCTTACGTGTCAAGGGGGTTTTTAGGCCCCTCAGGATGCAAAGCCTCGTAGCGGCTGCTACCGCTGCACCCCCTATAACTACACCCCTGCCAGCTTTACCTCCATCTTCCCCGTTGCGATGTTCTTGCTGCCACCACTTATATCACATGTACAAAGCTTGCAAGCAGAGGTGTAACTTGAACTTCTTCGGCCCTGGTGCAAAAAGATAAATGGGGCTCCTGCCAATTACCATGTGCTTCAACCTCAGTCACACTCCAAACTCCACTATGTCGAAGGACATCAGAAATAAAATTGTAGCCCTGCACCAGGCTGGGAAGACGGAATCTGAAATAAGAAATCAGCTTGGTGGGAAGAAATCAACTGTGGAAGCAATAATTAGAGAATGGAAGACATACAAGACCACTGAAAATCCCTCTCCATCCAAGATTTCCCCCCATGGAGTCAAAATGATCACAAGAACAGTGATCAAAAATCCCAGAACCACACAGGGGGACCTACTGAATGACGTGCAGAGAGCTGGGACCAACGTAACAAAGGCTACCATCAGTAATACACTACCCCGCTAGGGACTCAGATCCTGCAGTGCCAGACGTGTCCCCTTTGCTTAAGCCAGTACATGTCCGGGACCGTCTGAAGTTTGCTAGAGAGCATTTGGATGATCCAGAAGAGTACTGGGAGAATATCATATGGTCAGATGAAACCAAAGTAGAACTGCTTGGTAGAAACAGAAATAGATTTCTTTCTATAGGACAGGGGCGTTGCTAGGGTCCCAATACATCCGGGGCCCGGGCCCTTTGGTTATGTTCACACGGCTTATTGCGGCGAATATGGTACACACCGCAATACGCTGTGTGTTTTGGAACCACACGCTGCTCCCCCTGTGCATACAATTTGACATGTAATCCATAGCTCTCTAGGAGAGCTATGAATTACCGTAATTGCGGTGCGCATGTCGGCCGTATTGAAGCGCAAATACGCGGAGAAATGCGCCCCGCAATTTACGCAGTGTGAACATATATTCATACACACAGACACACACAGACACACACTCAGACACTCAGACACTCACACACTCACACACTCACACACTCAGACACTCAGACACTCAGACACTCAGACACTCAGACACTCAGTACAGTTTACATTCATGAAGATATTGCTGTTTCCCTCCTATTACACTCCGTAGTCCTGGTCTCTGCAGGGAGGCTCTTCACTCACTGGAGACCTCAGGGATGTGTGTACCTGTGGGAGCTGCTGAAGCCACGAGGACACTGCAGCTGCAGGAGATGTCCGGAGCAGAGATCACAGCAGGGGGCGGAGCCTCTCACTGCCGCACACTGTGCTGTGCCCCGGATCTTCCTGACTCTGGCAGTGTGAGCAGCCTGCGCCCCTCCTCCCTCCTCAGCTCCTGTCATCTCCCGCAGTCGCCTCCCTCCCTCCCTCCCTCCACCTAGCAACCATCCTGAGCTGTGTGTGTGTCCAGAGCACGGACACACAGCTCAATAGAACGTCGGTGCTGCAGGCCCGCAGCCTGGAGCCGGCGGTCTGAGACTCAGGGCACAGGCAGCTTTGTTCGGGGCTTGTGCCCTGAATAAACCTGCCTAGCGACGCCCCTGCTATAGGACATTTACTAACTGTGTCTTCAACAGTAGCATAAAGGGCAATACACTACGTAGAAATCCCTAAAGAAGCATTTATGCTATCTATCATACATGAAAAAACTTTGAGACTCTCGGTTCACATATTTTGATCAAAAGATGTTTAAGCTGCCCACGACTTTCAACGTGATCTCAAAATCGGGCAGTCCTATCCTATGCTATCTTTACCTCTCAACAGTAGCATGACCCCAAAATCAGCAAAAATAAAATTTTCAAGAAGAAATTAGTATTTAAAACAAGATTCTTTGAATAGGACATTGACTATTGCTGTCTTTTACAGCAGCATGACCCCAAAACCAGCAAAAATGACCTTTTGGACACTCAATAAAATTTTGAATAAAAACGCAGGTGCGTTTTTAATGCGTTTTTTTGATGCATTTTTCGGATGCGTTTTTTTGTGCAGAAAGGCACAGCAATTAATGCTGTACATTACCAAAAACACAGCTACGTGTGAAAACTCCCTTAGGCTAGGCAGTTCATGTTGTTGAGCGAAAGAGGATTCTGTTGTTTTGAGTTAACGGGGTTGTCTCACTACATCGTTTCATCTCACTTCAGTCTTGTTTTCTCAATTTCATTTTTGAATTCAGTGGCGTGTTTACTGGCTATTACAGGCCTGCAGTGACGAGCTGTTGAGAACACCAGGTCTGTATCTATAGCAACCAGCACTGGCAGCCTATCAGAAGAGATCAAACAGGTCTGTAGCTATAGCGACTTGAGGAGCTGATGGAGGCCGTACGAGAGAGGATAACTAGGAATTGGTAGGACATTGTTAATGGACATATATTGCAAAGTGACTTATTTTTGAAAGATCTTTAATATAAAAAGCAATCCTTGTAGTGAGACAACCCCTTTAAAGGGAAAAAGGGAAACTTTATACCAAAATCAGAAAAGGGGAACAATAGGTATAAAGGACGGAGTGATCATTTTACTACAAAACACTTTTGCCATAGGCAAGCGTAATCTCCATTCCTTTACCACTAATTTTTAGAAATAATACATAACTTTTATTATATCACACATTAAAACTGGCTCTGGCTTTTTCCTTACAATTGCTCTAAGTAATAATTCCTACTTTAAGGAAATATCAATTGAACCTCTCCAGCGGTTCCAGCAGAGGGATGGCTAACATCTTAAAATTTAGACTATAACCTTCCCAACATGTTTCGCCATAAAAATGGCATCTTCAGGGGATAGAGGTTTGGCACCTGGAATAGGAAACAGCGAGTTTTTGTCCTAAAGGTAATCCCTTGTACTCACTGCATTGTCCAATTGGATCTAGCCTAGCCTTCTCTATGGCAAATGTGCTTGCCAATCAAACCTTGAGTGACACATGATCCGCTTCACAGATCACAGGAGGTGTACTCATCCTTGTTACCAGGGCATCGCTCACTTCCACCCTTAAAGGGGTTTTCTCGCTACAAAGCTCATATCTCAAATGATGGGGGCAGTAAAAATAAGCTCTTTTGCAATTGGTTTGCTTTACCAAAGTCACTTAGTATATCAGATACGAGCTTTTCTGTGCATCTATAGCTATTTCTGCTGCAGCTGGTCAGGGTACGCCCACTTTTCTGTGATTGGTTGACTGACATTTCATTCAGCCTGTTTGGACATGCCCCCGAACGGGAAAAGTCCCCTGTGCTGTGATTGGCTGCCTGCACTCTGTGCTTACTCCTCTCTAGGCTGTTAAAATTGAAATTGAAACTAAGTGGCCTCAGCTTCTCTATGCTCATATCCCAGCTCTGTGTCAAGGATCTGGGCAATTACTCAGTCTCTAACAGTTAGATTCACTCTCCCCTCATATAACACAGCCTTATGCACTGCTGTCCCCTCATATAACACAGCCTTATGCACTGCTGTCCCCTCATATAACACAGCCTTATGCACTGCTGTCCCCACATATAACACAGCTTTATACATCTGATCCCATCACCCATAGAACACAGCCTTATACAGTCTGTTATACCTCCTGCCTGATGATGGAGGGGGGGGGGGGGGGTGGTAGGGCAGTGTGCATTCCTCATACTTGCTTCATCAGTTCAGGCTGTATGTATAACTGTTTATAGCAATGAGGATGTTACAAGGAGTTTGTGGAGCCTGAAGCTGAAAGCTCTGCAGACATAAGAAGAATGCAGGAGGCTGCAGAGCTATCATCTCCAGACATCCTTCCCCTTCCACTGCACACACAAAATGATGATGTCACAGCTCTTCAGTGAGAGGAGACTCACCTCCTGGCAGGAGTTACATACCTACTGAGAGGAGAGACTCGCCCCTGGATTTGAAACTGATATTATTAGCTCAAGTCTACGAAACCTTCAAATGCTAAAACCCATTTAACTCGCATACTGACTTACTCGCAGTTTTCTTTCCAATTACCTAGAACAGTGCCACTGTTGCGCAGGACAAGCAGCGCATGCGCACAAGACAATAACAATATACTTCCGCCCTCAGTGACTGTGGACGGTGGCGCATGCGCTTGAGCATATATGCATTACCCAATACTGGCGAATACAAAGCATCCGAAGCCTGCATACCAGAAAATAATAATATGCAAGCACTGTGATATTAACACAATATGTCTTATCATAAGTTAAAGGTCAATTTAGTAGTTCTTCATTTTTATTATTCAATCAATTACATCAAGATAAAGATAGAAACATCAATCCCTCCTACTTGATTAATATATGTCCCTAGGAGCCAAATAGATAATAATTCATGGGGCCGGATAGGATCAATTGCTGGCCATTAAACTGTTAAACTCATGGGGACGGATGGGATCAATAAACAGTTAAATATGCTCTAGAAAATTGCCAATCATGAGGCAAACTACAGGAGGTAAATCTCCATATATTCAATTACCTCGATGAGAAAAAAGCGCTATCCTCAAATACTGTATTCCCATCTGTTACCAACAAGTAAATAGGTAATTACAAAGGTGACATTTTTTAAAGAAAATGTTTTAATTTATTTTAATTTTTTATGTACAAGTATTACTCATATCCACTAGTGATGGCGGTATCAAATAAATGCTGTATATGAAAATCCCTCATACCTACATAAAATCTTGGGACAACTAAATATAGCTCCATATATAACTCCTTTTGTCTTACAATTATTCAATTTCCTTATGACATACTTTTTGCCATCAACCGGGTTTACAAAACTTCTTATTTTCAAAATGAATAAACAAAAGGCGCAATTGCCACGTGGATATGACCCTGTCACCCGAGATTTTAGCCACATTTCCTTCCTTTCTGTTTGAAAGTGACTGTTGCACTTGTTCTTCTCTAAGGTTTCTACCTCTTATATACTTTATACTGGGATATTTGGATATAACTTCAGAAAAATTGGGATCAGCTCTTAATATATGCCAATGTCTCTGTAATATGGCACTAACTTCCCTAGCACGGTTATGCATCTTATCAATTTGTAACTCGTTTTATCTTTATTGTTTTATTTTGTCAATAATTGCCCTCTGTCACAGGCCCTATTATATGCTTTAGTTAGACATTTCTTTTGGTAACCCCGGCTTCTAAATCTGTTAAATAATTCCTGACATTCTATATCAAATGTTTCGATAGTTGAACAATTCCTGCAAGCCCTCACATACTGTCCAACTGGTATACTTCTCTTTAGTGGGGGAGGATGCCAGCTATTAAAATGCAACAGACTATTTGTAGATGTGGTTTTTCTATAGATTTGTGTTTGACTATGACCTCGATCATCAGGTGAAATTTGCAAGTCCAAAAAGTTGATTGTTTTTTCATGAATCTCAAAAGTAAATCTCATTCCAATATCAATATTATTCAATTCTTTAACTAAATCTACAAAGTCAGATCTACTACCATCCCAAAAGATCAGAACATCTTCTATAAAATGTCCCCAGAAGAGAATATGTCCAGTATATTTGTTGTATTGTTCAGAAAAAAACTTTAACATCCTCCCACCATCCTAAAAATAAATTTGCAAAATTCGGTGCACAGACTGTACCCATGGCAGTTTCCTTTCCCTGATGGTAAAGAGTTCTGTCAAATAAAAAATAATTGTGTGTCAACACAAATTGTAACAGTCCTAATACAAACAGATTGTGATTTGTAAACTGTAAACTTTTTGTTTTAAAAATATGGGATATGGCCCTAAGGCCCAAGTCATGTCTAATATTGTTATACAGTAATTCTACATCTATGCTTGCAAGCAATGTACTACTTAGTGTGAGATCATTTATCTTCTTCACTGTATCTTTCAAGTGTTTTAAATAAGAGGGAAGGTCTGTGACAAAGGGCGCTAATATCTGGTCCACTTATGTACTTAGTACCTGCATGAGATTATTCCTCCAGGACACAACTGGTCTTCCCGGTATTGGTACCACTTCTTTATGCACTTTAGGAAGTACATAAAACGTAGCAAAGGTCGGAGTTTTATTCAACATAAACCTCCTTTCATCCTTTGTGATCAAATCTTCTTCCACTGCTTTCTGTAGAATACAGTGTAATTCTCTCAAATAACGATCTGTTGGGTAGAATTTTATAGGTGTTTTTATCTTCCAATATTTTACTAACCATAAATACATAGTCACATTTGTTCTGAATCACAATATTTCCTCCCTTATCACTGGGTTTGATTTTTATCTCAGAGTTTTATTGGAGCTCTTTTATAGCTCATTCTTCCTCCCACTGTAAATTTAGAGAGGTGGGTTGTCTAATATGCGATAATGACTGAAATGTTTTTGTTACTAATTCTACAAAAGTATCCAACAGTTATATTGAGATTTTGGAGGGGTATTCCTCGATTTTGGTTGAAGGAAGGTTAGTGAATTTGCGCTGTTGTGCCATTTTCTGCAACCAATAACTTTTTTATACTTCCACCTATGAACCTCAGTGAGGGTACATTTTTTGTGGGCTAAAGTTTTTATTGGTACCATTTTGGAATAGATGGTATTTTTTAAAATAATTTTTTACTCTAATTATAAGGGGATGTGAAATGACTAGAGATGGGCGAATTTCTCAAAAATTCGATTCGGTCACTTCGCCGAATTTTCCGACAAAAATAA
>JAODAL010001890.1:0-17500 GCA_025379985.1 Phyllomedusa bahiana
TCCTTAGATGACCCCCTTTTGAAAAAAAAACGTTTAATTTACGATCTTTTAGAGGGGTTTTTATGTTTAGCACCTGAAGACCTTTAAGAACCCTAAATGCAGTCTTAAAACATCATAATAAAAAGGAGGTCTCAATATTCAGAAAGTGCTCCTGTTTTTAACCCCTTATCCCCGAGCCCTTTTTTGACCTCCTGCGGGCCTTTTTTTAAAATTTGGCATGTGTCACTTACGTGAGAAAACTTTTTGCCCAAAAAATCTATCCAGTGTTTCAGGTTGTTTTCTGTGACACATTGTGCTTTAAGTAGAAAGAATTTTGGCCCAAAAAAAATGCTTGTTTTTTTGGGAAAAAATTTTAAAAGTATTTTGAAAATTTAAAAATTTACCAATTTCAACTTAAAAAATTTCTGCATTTTGACGATGTTTTTCCCATTTAAAAATAGTTTATAATGCTTTTCCTTTTGTTGCTGAGTATGGCATCAATTTTTTTTAAATGTTTTTTTTTTTTTTACGACTTGGGGTTTAGAAATTAGTGTAATTTTAAATTTTCGAAAATTTCAATATCATTTTTTTTGGGACCAGTCCAGTTTAAGTGACTTTGATTGGCTGTTGTTAGGTCCCCCACATAAAGGACTTCATCAAAGGCCCTCGTTCCCCCGGCTTATTCTCCCGCGGTTGGCGCCGTACTGCGGCCGGTTTGCGTGCAGAGGCAACAACCCCGGGGGAAAAGAAATTTACGGAAATCCACTGCTCTCATGGGAAAACGGGGGGGAATCCGTGTTTCCCCCCCGCTCGGCGAATCGCCGCGGGGGGGAAAAAAGTGCATGCACATTATTTACGGCGCGTACGCGCCGAGATTGCTTGTTTTTGGGGGCGGGACGGCCCCTCCCCCCGCGCCCCGGCCCCCGCCCCCATCCCGCCCTTATTACGGCGGATTTGTGAGCTCAATCGGTCCAAATCCTCGGGAATGCCGTGTGAACCCGGGCCCAAGAAACTAACCCTTAAAGTATTCAAAACAGCATTTTGGAAGTTTTTTAAAACCATTAGGTGTTTCAAGGAATTAAAACAAAATGGGAAATTGGAATTCAAATTTCACTTTTTTTTTTCAGGTATTTTTTTTTACTTTTTTTCACAAGAATACGGTAAATGTGATGGGAAATACAAATTTATTGATTCCCGATTCTGCCATTTTCAGAGATATCCAATGTGGCCAAGTGCTATTTGGCTCAACAAAAGCCCCAGAATAGAGGAACCTACGGACTTGGGTTCATTTTCATTAAGATTTATTTAGGGGCCATTTCAGTTTGTAGACACCCAAAAAAGTGCTAAAACTTAATAAACTCCCCCAAAAAGACCCATATTGGGCCCCATTTGGAAATACACCTTAAGGAATATATAGGGTGTAGTGAGCATATGACCCACAGGTGAAAATAAAAAAAAAAAATATTTTTTCCAACAATCAAATTTTAACTGAAAATGTTGAATTTTTACAAGGCATCCTGTAAAAAAAGCACCAAAATTTTTAGCAATTTCTTCAAAGTTCGGAAAAAAACCAATTGTGTGTAAATGCGTTTGGGGCATGGCAGGGTTTATAAGGGAGGAATGTTATTGGCTTTGGAACGTAGATTTTGTGGGGCCATGTAATTACAAAGCCCCCAAAGTACCAAACAGGTGAAACTTCCAGACATCACCCATTTGATCACCCTCCTCAAGAATCATCTAGGGTGTTTGGGTGCATTTGGGCGCACGGGTGTTCCATATTTTTTTTTTGCATGGTATGAAATGAGGGGAAAAAAAATAACGCAGTTCCCCCATGTTTTTGGTCAATTTACAGATTTCGCGTGAAGTGTAAATGACTTAAAAATTTACAGGGGGTGGTAATGCAATATATAGATTTTATAGAGTTTTTATGTTATTACTTTAACAATAGAAATAGGTCTAAAAAAAATGCGTTTTTATATTGTCCTGTTTGATAGCCATAACTTTTTCATTTTCTGATACGGAGTGATTAGGCTTGTTTTTGTGGATGAGTTGAAGTTTTTTTATCTTTTTTGGGGCGATGGCGTTTGTAAAGGGGAAAAGGGCGGTGAACATATTAATTTTATTTTTTGTGGTTTACTTTTTTTTTATTATTTTTTTACTTTTCACATTTTTTTCTTTCCCCAATGGGGATTTTTAACAGCAAATCCCCACTGGGGAAAAGCAATCACTAGATTGCTGTTTGAATAGGAGACTTGTGCACAGCGTTACTGCTGTGTACAGGTCGCCATAGTAACTACTGACACCATGCCCACAATGCATTGAGGGCATCGAGACATCACCAGGCTTTCCCGGATGCTTTCAGAAAGCATCGGGGAGTGGGAAAAAGACCAGGCGGCAAACTGCCCCGCTCGCTGCGCCGGATTGCAGGCAGCAGGAGCTCACTCCTCCTGCCTGCGGCTTCATTATGCAAAACCCTGACAGGCTGCGGTTTAATGAAGCGTTTTTCACCCGCGGCCAGAGCTCACTCCGGCCGGGGGTTGATGCGGCATGAAGTCAGCGGTAATTTACCGCTGGTTCCATGTCGCGATCGTGCACGGCTCTCTCGCAAGCCAGCGCAATCGCCAGGACGTATGCATTCGTCCATATGCGGGAAGTCACTTCCCACTAGGGCGTATGGATACGTCCAATGTCGGGAAGGGGTTAAAGGGAAAGTGTCATCAGAAAATAACCTATTGTTTCACTCATGTTTTTATATTAAACACATTTTTAAGAATTTTTTGTTGTGTTTTTTAATTTCCCACATCACTATCAGAATGTTTTAAAAATCCTGCAGGTTTTTTAGCCACTATGCCTCATAATAGTCTGGAACTTCCTCTTCTGTAGAGAAAACTTTTTAGCAGTCTCCTCATTATTAGCACAGAAAGGGTTACACTGAAAGGTGACACCAGTGTGTAGATTGCACAGGATCCACCATTTATAGGAGATAGTCCAGGGACGCACAGTTCAGAGCACTGGCAATCTTCTCAACTGTACAGTATTCGCATCTTGAGGATATGAATCTAATTGAAAGCTACTGCTGAGTACTCCGGTGAGTTGCTTACGACCCACAGGAGGATATGGCACATCACTTGGGTCGGGAGTAGCATAACTTTGCCTATGCAGGACGAGTGGAAGGAGCTGTTCGACAGTGGAATGAGGAGAGGGAACTATTGTTTATTAATTTAATCAGAGACCTACCTACCTACTGGGGAGTATATATATACTTCCTTACCTAATGGAGGCCTAAATAGAAACAATGGGTGACTCCCCAACCCCCACAGCAGGCATCACCATGCTTTCCTATGTAGGCCCCCATTAGGTAGGTATATACACTTCCCCAGTAGGCAGGTAGGTATATAAGTGCTGGAAATGTGAGGATTTTAAAATGTTTGTGCGGTAAATTCTGCAGAGACAAGCTGTGGCCAACAGAAGTCATCGTTGCAGTCTGGGCAAGAAATAGTTAAATGAATGACTTATCAGAGAAGATGTCACCTGGAAGTCACTGGATCTTACTGCAGTGTAATAACTTATCTGTCTGCAGAGTGCTGACATACAACTGATCGTCACATGTGGTGGTCGCAGTTTTATTTGGTACTTAAGTAAAAATAGTATTGGATTTTGGTTTTGTGGGATTGTTTTTAGTAAAAATAATACATGTGGTATATTTGCTCCATGTATAGGTGTATTTGGTAACTGTATAATGTTATTTATAAGGTATTACACCATCATACATAGATCAGCACTTTTGAAAAATAAAATTTGTCAGCACTGATTTTGATTACACAGTGTACTATTGAGATGATGGACAGTATCAATGTGGAAAACGTGTAAAATTAGTGACAGAAACATAAGTTTTTTCTCCATAAAAATAGATTCTGCAGTTTAAGATGTGACGTGAAAAATATTGTGTTAACCTGGCCCTATTGAGCAAATCGTAACACAGAGTGCCCGTACCCCGGAGGTGTTACCCTCTTATCCTCCTTGCTCAGTGACTTCTGTCCAGGTCACAGAGTAGGTCTAGAAAACTCTCCTAAAGATGTCAGTGGTTCCCCTCCTGTTAACAGGCTCCCATGCCTATATAGCTGCAGGAAATGACCTCTCTAAATGCTGCTAAAAGCAGCTTAGGCAAGGAATAAAACACAATAAAAAAATATACAGTCAGAAAATAAAAATGGCTAAGATGAAAAGAAGATGTATTGGTATCTTGATTAACCCCTTCACGACCTTAGATGTATGCATACGTCCTGAGGATCGCGCGAACTCTAAAGCAGAGTTCGCGCGATCGGCGCGGGGTGTCAGCTGTATATTACAGCTGACATCCCGCAGCGTCAGCCCCGACCCCAGATCGCTCCGGGGGGGGGATCTAAAGATCTCTCATTCAAATCCCCTATGGGTAAAAGTAAAAAAAGTAAAAAAAGTGAAAAAAAAGTAAAAACACAAACACGAAAAATAAAATAAAAAAACATGTACACCGCCCTTTTCCCCTTTACAAACGCCATGCCCCAAAAAAGATTTAAAATAAATAAAGTATCCATATTGGTATCGCCATGTGCGTAACGACCTGCCCTATTAAATCTGTTTATGCTAATTTAAATCGTACGGTGAACGCCGTAAAAAAAAAAAACAAAAAAAAAAATCACAGAATTAAGATTTTTGTTCATCCCGCACACAAAAAAATAGAATAAAAGTGATCAAAAACTCCTAAAAATGCCAACGTTGTACCAATTAAAATGTCAGTTCATCCCGCAAAAAAAAAAGTCCTAACAAAGCTCTGTATACGGGAAAATAAAAAAGTTATGGCTCTCAGAAGATCGCAATGCATAAATATTATTTTACACACTAAAAACACTTTTTTTTTAAAGTGCTTCAACATAAAAAAAACTATATAAATTGGGTATCGCCGTAATCGTATCGACCCACAGAGTAAAGCTAACTTATTATGGATACTGCACAGTGAACGATGTTAAAAATAAAAATAAAAAACACTATTAGGATTGCAGTATTTTTTTCCCACTCGCTTCAAAAAACGGATTTAAAAACTGATCAAAAAGTCTTGTCCCCCCCAAAAATAATACCAATAAAAACGTCAACTCATCCCGCAAAAAACAAGTCTGTACACAGCTCCATACACAGAAAAATAAAAAAGTTATGGCTCTCAGACTATGGCGATGCAAAAATGTGTTTTCCTGTTTGAATAAAAGTGTTATTATTGTATAAAAGCAGTAAAAAATAAAAAATATACAAATTGGGTATTGCTGTAATCGTATCGATCTGCTGAGTAAAGCTAGCATGTCATATCTAACGCAGAGTGACCGCTATAAAAAATAAAAAAACACTACCAGAATTGCTGTATTTTTGTTCAAAACCCCTCACAAAAACCTTAATTTAAAAAGTGAAAAAAGTGTTGTATGCACCCCATAATGGTACCAATAAAAGCACAATTCACCCCGTAAAAAACAAGTCCTACACAGCTCTGCACATAGCAAAATATAAAAGTTATGCCTGTCAGAATAGGACAAACAAAAAAAAAAAAAACGCAATTTTTTATAGACCTTTTTCTATTGTGTAAAAGTAATAAAACACTATATAAAATTTATACCATTGCACTTGTACCGACCCCCATAGTAAAGTTATCACATCATTTACACTGCACGGCGAACGCTGTAAAATTGAAGCCCAAAAAACAATGGCGGAACTGCGTTCCCCCCCCCCATTTTCATTGCCCAATGCTAAAAAAAAGATGGAACACCTGTGTGCCCAAAATGCACAATACAACCCTATGAGATCCATGAAGGGTGTTGAATCTAAAATGTGGCGACTTCTGGAAGATTTCACCTGTTCTGGTTCTTTGGTGGCTTTGCAAATGCGACATGGCCCCACCAAAATCTGCGTTCCGAAAGCCAAATAGCGCTCCCTCCCTTGTACGCCCTGCCATGCGCCCAAACAGCAGTTTATACCCAAAATGTAGGTATTGCCGAACTTGGAAGAAATTGCTTAACAAAGTTTTGGGGTTCTTTTTTCCCGGATTCCTTGTAAATATAAACATTTTAAACTAAAAGTGCAAATTATTGGAAAAAATTTTTTTTACATTTTCACAGCCTAATGCTAAAAAAAAATTTGTGAATCACCTGTGGTGTCGATATACTCACTACACACCTCTATATATACCTTAAGGGGTGTAGTTTCCAATATGGGGTCTTTTTAGGGTGTTTATTAAGTTTAGCACCTTAGGGCCTCCTCAAATCTGAAATGGCGCCTAAATAAAAATTGCATTGAAAATGGGGACCCAGAGTCCAGTAGGTGCTCCTCTAATTCTGGGGTTATGGTTGAGCCAAATAATGCACCTAGGGCCACAATTTTGGGATATTTCTAAAAACGGCAGACCTGGGGGAAATGATATTACATTGCATTTACCTAGTCACATTTACCGTATTCCCCGTGAATAATGGATAAATATTGAAAATCTGCAAAATTTTGTTTAAATACCTAAAGGGTTAACAAACTTCCTAAACACTGTTGTAAATACTTTAAGGGGTCTAGTTTCTCAGAAGGCATCATTTATGGGGGTATCTAACATACAGGCCCCTCAAAGCCACGTCAGAACTGGAATGGTCCCTAAAAAAAGTATATTGCAAATTTCTTGAAAATGTGAGAAATACTACTAAATTGCTAAGCCCTCTAATGTCATAAAAAAAAAAAGGACATTTAAAAAATGATGCCAACCTATAGTGGACATATGGTAGATGCTAGTTATAAACTATTTTGTGGTGAATAATTATCTGTCTTGCACGCACAAATTTTGGAAAATTCAAAACCACAGATTTTTCAAAATTTTCATGAAATTTTGATATTTTTCACAAAAAAACAAGGATTGTATGGATAAAGTTTTCTTACTAACTTAAAGCACAATGTGTCACGAGAAAACACTCTCTGAATCACATGTATAGGTAAAGTGTCAAAAAGTTATTCTCACATAAAGTGACACATGCCAGATTTCAAAAATAGGGCTGTGTCAGGAAGGCCAAAACTGGCTTGGTCCTTAAGGGGTTAAGGGGTTAATCAGTAAAAAAATGGCAATAGATTTTCTGTAAATCAAGTACTCTAGTATAATTGGGACACCTATGGAACATTTCTAAAAACAGCGTAATCAAATAAAAATTAAGTTGACATCCTCTTTAAATTTCCCTTTCTTTTTTCGGGAAAATAGATAAATTTTTAAAAAATTTTTTTATATTTTGTCACAATTTGTAATCCCCCTGCTTCCTTTTTTGACAGAAATTTTTCCCCATTTGATTCTGGAGGGGGAAATTTGGGGCCTCTGCTCTGATTTCTTTTTTCCCAAACCAGCAAGGAAAAATTTTTAACCCCGGCCTCTGACCCACTCCCCCTTTGAGTCTTTAGCTATCAACCCCAGTTTTAAATCCCTTTCCTTGGCTCCGGGTCGGGAAAGGGGTTTTACGGGTGTAGAAATGTTAGGGTCTGCTGCCCTTGCCTCAACCACCCCCGAGTCCGGGTGTTTCCTTGTTCCAAATACACTACCTGTTTGTTGCCTGCCTGGTTCCAAAATGGGCCCCTGTCAAATCTGTTTTTGGGCTTAACCTATGGTGTTGATGTTGTCCTCGTCTCTGCTGGTATCCTGCCCTGTCATTTTGGGGGCTATAACTTGCCCAAATCGTTGTCCCTTTCCTGCTGTTTTTTTTGCGTCTATATTTTCCCACCCTGCATCCATCTGCATTTCCCAGTCCCCAAATTCCCTCCTTTTTAAAAATTTTGGTCCAGTTTTTACAATTCCGTTCCCCAAATTTTCCTGTGGTCCAGTCTGCAATTTCAGTTCCTCCATTGCTCCTGGGGGCCAGTCTGCAGCTCCAGTACCTCCGTTGCTTCTGTGATCCAATCTACATTTCTAGTTCCTGTATTGCTCCGGTGTTCCAGTCTGCAGTTACATTTCCTCCATTGCTCCTGTGGTCCAGGCTGCAATTCCAGTACCTCGATAGGCCCCTTTGGGTTTCAGTCTGAAAGTTTCATTTTTTGATTTTCCCTGGGTTTCCAGTCCCCTTTCAGTTTTTCCAGTTTCTCCAAGTCCACAGTTCCTACATTTTTCCCTCTCCGGGTTCCCAGGGTTTTCTTTGGGCCCAAAAATTCCCAACCGGGCCCCTTTCCCGGTGTCGGGCCTTCCTGTTTGCATCTGCATTCCAGTCTCTGTGACCCTGCTGACCAGCCCATCTTCTGGTACCTGTTCCTCCCATCCCTGACTACGGTTGGCCAGGTATCTGCTCTCCATGGTTCCAAGGATTCACTCCCCTTTTCACTTACGTTTCAAGACTGTCTTGCTTACCAAAACCTTGAAACGTTACATATTCCACCTCCACTTTGCTTTCGTTCCTGTATAAAATCTAAAGGGTAATAAATTTCCTAAACATGGTCTTGAATACTTTTTGGGTGCAGTTTGTAAAATGGAGTGATAAAGTGGTTTTCTAACAAACAGGCACTGCAAAGCCATTTTAGATCTAAATTGGTTCCTAAAAAAAATATGTTTTAGAAAATTTGAAAAATTGTTGCTAAACTTATAAACCTTGTAAACTTCCATAAAATTAAAAGGCGATTGTCCCATTGATAACTAACTATTTGAAGTGTTAACTATAAAAAGACCCGTGTTTGGGTTTTACTGTCTTTTAACCCCATTCAACGTCATTCCCCGTGGAAAAGCGAATTACAAACTGACACCCCCCCGCTGACCCGCAGGGGGGTTTGGGGCCGGCTCCGATCTCTGAGGTTTACCCCTTTAAACACAATCACCGTGGTCTTTAAATGAATAGGCAATAGGTGGAAAAACAAAAAAGTTATTGGTCACAGAAAAGGGTGCTGCAGCGCAAAGTTAAAAATATATATTTTTAAAAAGTGCTAAAACTTAACGAAAACCCTACCCATTTGGTTTCCTACTGGCCTACAGAATACAGAACCCATTTTTACTGAAGAGTGAACACCATCAAAACAAAACCATGGCAAAATTGGTGCATTTTAATGTGGGAGTTGAGGGTTCTATGCTACACATTTGGTAGGAATGCCCATTGATTAAGGAGTTTCAATCTCCAAAATTTGAAGATTATCAAGGAGATTACGGACAATCTGTTCCTAATTCCCCAGAAGCTATATTGCTTTTTATGTTTGATATGCCTGATATGAAGTATAAAAAATCCTTCTAAGGCATTTGATCCAAGTTGCTAAAGCAGTCATTCCTTGACAGTGGAAATCTTCTACTCCTCCATCTATTGATTGGTGTGCTGAAATTAACTTTATTTAGAGAATTGAAGAATTAGTAGCTCATACTCCGGCACAATTATGTAGATTCAACAAAACTTGGTTTTATTGGTCTTCTTTTAAAGTTTCACCACTTTACCTCACAATTTAAATTTGACTTTCTTTTATTTGTTATTTTGCCATTCATGTTAGACCTTATCTTATCTTTAAATTTGCTGCGTTTGGGGCAGTTGCATCCAAGCACCACATAGGTTTATTCTCGGTTTTTGATAGTCCTCCATGACATTTCTCAACTTCTCTTATATTTATTTCTTATTTTTCTACATATAAAAAGACATTTACCGTGTTTCCCCGAAAATAAGACATCCCCCGGAAATAAGACCTAGTGCGATTTTTTTCAAGCTTAGAAATATAAGGCCTCCCCTTAAAATAAGACCTAGCGGCAGTCATTCCTACAAGATAACCTATCACCTCCACATACACACACAAATTGATAGTAGATGAAATTATAAGTCTTCTCAAATACATATCATTAGCAATCCAGAGGATTTACCTCAGTATTACAAGTAGAATGGCTTTACTTTGTTAGTCAGGAGATCCTACAGGAAGCTGTGGAATAGCTGCTTGTACAGGGGGAGCTGAGTCTCTCACTACATACAGTGCAGGCACAGCATACTGAGGAAATAGTGTGACTGAGGTTACCTGTTGCTTCAGAGTTGGGCTGGTTATGCTGATGTTTGTGATGACAGGACTACAGTATATTAATAAATTATGATTTCTTTGTTCAACAATAAATGTGAATTCTTGTTAATGGAAAAGAACAACCACTGAAAATAAGACCTAGTGAATCCTAAGGAGCAAAAATTAATGTAAAAGACTGTCTTATTTGGTGTCGGCTATATTATTTTATAATTTCTGATCTACATTTTTTTAAATACTACATTTGTTTGTAAATTTTGATAAATTGCTCACGTGAGATTATTTGGTATTGTTCTACTTCTTTGTAAATTTTCTGATTCATGTATTAATATATCTCAATAAACTCTTTTGAATTTGAATTTAAAAAATGGCAATTTTTTCACATTTCACCTAATTTAGAATTAGTTTTTGATTTCCCAGCACATTTTAAGGTACGGTCAATGGCACCATTAAAAAAATTACATTTTGTCTTGCTAAAAACAAGCCCTGATTTCATGGAAAAATAACAAAGTTTTGGCTCTTGAAAGGTGAAGAGGAAATAAAGAGCCAAAAACTTATGACCTTGCAGAGGGAAGGGGTTGACCAGAAAACTTAAAAATGGGAATATTGTCGACATGGTGTTTTTCACAAACAAAGAATGTATCAACCAAAATTTTATACTAACATAAGGACACATTTACTATAATAGCTGTGCCTTGAAATATGTCATGAACTACAATAAAAAAACATTTTGGTGCATTTCCAGTGCAAACACACCTATAGTGTGTTTCAGACACTTTTGTGTATTATCTGGTATGGCTTAATTGGAAGTTGGCATGGATTTGTGCCATAGTGGCATGACCTAGTTGTGACATTCTGAGACAAAATCACAACAGAATTTTGATGCAAAGTATATTAACTAAAAATAGGTAAAAATGCTACATATGTACCAAAATTATCAAACAGAATTGGCCACTGTGATAAGTCTGGTGCATTTTAAGACTGTCTGTCTAAGTGTACACTCTCTTTATGCAGCAATAGTTTGTGTGCCCCATTATGTCATGAAAAAAATCAAATTTCAGAATCACTTGGGTAAGTGAGAGCAATAAAACATTATTCCCACTTAAAGTGCCACTTGTCAGATTTAAAAAATAGAGCTGTGTCAAAAAGGCAAAAACTGGCTTCTATGGAAGAGGTCAAAAAGCCACAAGAAAACTCAGCTCTATACTTCATACATACCTCGGCATAAAAAAGTGATCAAAAAGAAAAAGGTATTCAGCAAAAGCGGCTGTGGAACGATAAAAGAAGATTTTATTAAATCATGTTAAAATCGAAATAAGCTTCCATTTTTAACAAGTTTCAGGGCATTGCAGGTCCTTAGTTGTGGCATTTGAAACATGTTGAAAATGGAAGCAAACACATTACCGTATTGGTTTTAACATGATTCTATAAAAGAAGTTTATTGTCTCACCCCCACTTTTGCTGAATACCTTTTTCTTAGGATTTTTGCTCAACCTTTGTCTTGGGGTTTTCCATGCATTGTGGTCTAGGAGCACTTCAAGCTGTGTTAATTTTAAAGATGCCTGTTTAGGTGAACTGTTCCTCACTTTAAAGCTTAAAAAGTAATGCAATTTTAGCCTGGTAAAAATGTTAATTGAGTGATGTGCGTTGTGATAGATTTATCAAAGGAGGCACATCCAGTCATAAATTTGTCGCAACACATGTCAATAAATTTGGCTAGCTTAAACGTAGACCTGAGTGGGTAAGCTGACTCCTTTGTGTTGTTTAAGTGCCTAATTCGTCACAGCTGCCAAGTGCTTGGTAAAAGTCAGGAATGAGGCCACTTGCTAAATATTCAAAGAATGAAATGTAGAATCCGGCACCAAAGACTTAACTGTTCCAGAAACTAAAACATAAATTCTTTTTTCAAATGTAGTAAAAACATGGCCAGTCCATGCCACTGTCAGACTCTTTTCACAACTTATGAGGTGTGTATTCAAAATGCATAAGCATTTTGACAGTGGCATGGACTGGCCATGTTTTTACTACATTTGATTAAAGGGGTTTTGCCAAGAAGTGAGTTCCTCACCTAACAGGCTGATATTCCCCTCTTGAAGCTTGAAAAAGGGGCGTTGTGTTTCTGTGTTTAAAAAAAACAAGTACCTCCTCTGTGATGTCACCACTCCACCTCCCATGCACACTCCTGATATTCAGTCTCTGTACTTGAGAAAACATGTTGTTTGGCTAATTCACAGGGGATAAATATTGTGTATTGTGCATGAGCTCTACAGGTTTTGTTTTCTCCCTCTTATCTGCTCAGGAGAGAAGATAAGCTCCAAGCAGGCAGAGTTCTTTCATTTGTTCACAAACTGCTGCAGGGGGTAGAGGAGAGCCAAGAAGGGAGCCAGGGAGCGTCTGCATGTTTACATTACAACCAGTGTATTCTCTATACAAAAGACACAGGATCTTTTCTCCCCAGTCCCTTCAAAGCTCGTTCATGTTCTCTGCCATCAGATAAGAAGTGCAAACAACAACTAGATCTGCTCCTGTCAGCTCCTGGCCGTATCTAATGTAAACAGTCAGGAAACTAAGGGCATGTAAGGAAGGCTGTAGCTCTCACAGGCTTCACTTTTTTAATGACATATATTTAGGAAAGTGATTAAATACCCATTTTTGAGGATCCCACGTCAACATTAGATCATTGCAAAACCCCTTTAAAGAATGTATGTTTTAACTTCTGGAGCAGCTAAGTCTTTGGTGCCAGATACTACATTTCATTCTTTTAATAAACCCTACACACTCTTGAAAATGATGTGTCTACTGAGAAATGTGTACTTTTTATATTCTTATGCAACCTCATGGCTGGTCTACTTTACTTATAAATATTTTTTTCTGCCCAAAAATAGATTATTCCATTTAATGAATGTAATTACTTATACTATTCTTCTTGGCCATAACCCCTTTTTTCAAGACATCTATCAAAATTATTAAAGGAGCAGTAAAATTTGTAGTATGCCGTGTACTCCACTTAATTGGTTAGATGAGAATGCTGACACATTTTGTTCTATAAATCTCTTTGAATGTAATATAATCGTGTTTCAATCTTTTGTTTCAGACCTGGATATGTAACAGGTTTGCTAAGGTTGCATAGGTAAATCCCAAGGTCCTGAAGCTCAATCATATAAAAACAAGCTTTGACTAAAATGTAGATGGTATAAAATATTGATATATTTCTGTTAGATATCTTGCAGGAAATAAAACCTCATTCCTGAAGGTTACTGAAGCAAAGTGTGACATCCTCTCAATACTTAAGACATCATGTAATGCGGCAGATCTTGATCCTCTTCTGATTGTTCATCGTGTTGGGTAGAAGCTCATTTTCAGGGTCAAAGAGAGGACTGACTTCATTCTAGTCACTTCCAGGCCAGTAAGTATTAAACAGGCGGCAACATGAGTTTCACATTAAGAATGGGAGGGAATTCTCACCGACTCTCATACCCATTCTGTCCCTGGAGATACAGTTTCAGGGAAATAATTAAAGCAGCTGCTACTTGTCAAGACTTTTGGATTATCCTGGAGAAAATGAAAAATATCCCTATATAACCTTCATATTATCCCCTCTAATTAGCAGCTTTATATGTACTCACCAAGGATATAGCAACAACTGGACATTTGGACCTAGCATGGAACTTAAAAAAGATAAATTGTAATTACAAAATACTTAACCTCCTGTGGTCAAAAAAGTCTTTCCCCATACTAGTACTACTGTGTATGTTCTTTTAGTCAGTATAAAAGTTATGAGTCATTACAGACTCTTTTAGTATTGCTTCATTCTAACTTGGGGCATGTCCCCACGGCACGGGTTTTCAGCCGGTTTTTCAGGCGGTTTGCGGCTTTGCAGACCGCCTGAAAAACCAGCCGAAAATGAGCACAATGGTGCTCTATGGAAAACCCGTGCAGCAGCCCCCACTGCACGGGTTTTCCATCGGGCGGTTTTGCCACCGGCGGCAAAATATTGAGCATGTTCATTCTTCCATCCGGTTTCCGGACGGAATATGAACACCTCAATGGGAGGGGGGAGGGCTGTTCTCTGCTCATTGCGGAGAAAAGCCGTCCCCCCCCCGCGGCCATGGGGATGGCCGCAAAACAGGACAAATACCGGCCAGCAAACCGGCTGGTATTTGTCCTGTGCAATGGGAACGCAGCCTTAAAGTGATTAGCATCTTATACAAAAAGTTTTGCAGAACATGATCAAGAAACTTTTCATGCAAGAGTCCTGTTTATAGGGTTTCAGGTTCCAATACTGCAAGAACAGACCTAATCAAAATGAGGTCCACTGCTCAGACACAGTGGTGGCCTTTTAATATGAAATCTATTATTAGAAGGTGAAATCATTTGTTGGGTGGCATATGTTGTATTCCGAGGAAGATGGAGAAACTTTTTTAGTTGGGTATATCAAGAAAGAATAAGGTACATTTACTTACATAGTGGCATACCACTTGGCTATCTACCAGTATCAGTAAACTGTAATGTACACCCTACTAGGAAACACGTCACAGCTACTGAACACTTGCGTGGATCACCACCTCTTTTCTGCATGATAAAGTGAAAGAAAATGTTTTTTTACATCTCATTTTTTGTTTCAGCATTAATACCTTTTTTCAATCCAATTATGCTAGAAAACAGGTATAGTTAAATAGATAGATGTGTTCCACTGTATTTATGTTAAAATGTTGTCCTCTAGGTATGTATTTGCATTCTGTTTTCTATTCCACTGATTGCACATAAAATAAACCTGTCAGAAGGTCTATATTGCAATTTTTTGCATACAGGTAGTTATAGAAGTTGCTATAAGGAGCAGCTATGGGTCCTGTCACAAAAATCACCAATATTATGCAAACAAATCAGCCATAACATTAAACCTATCTGCCTAATATCATGTAGGTCTCTTTTGTGCCACAGAAACAGCTCTGACCCATTGAAATAGGAGAGGAGATGTCCCATGTACAAGAACAGTAGATGGGCACATACTGTAGGGGCATAACTATAGCCATAGCAGGCCTAGCGATTTCTATGGGGCCCAGAGGAAGAAGGGCCTACTTAGGTACAAGAACATTGTTAATTTCTGTAGGGAAAAAGTGGTTGCTGGTTTTCTGCTATATAGCAATGCTATTTGGGTTGGCTGATATGTATGGCAGTATTACTTATACCGTTAATGATTGCTAATTATGCTAATTATTGTCATTAAGTGGTGGGATCCCATCTAATTTTGCTATTGGGCCCTATCAATTCAAGTTACATCCCTGCCCGTAGGTTTCAATCAGATGACCATAGGGCACCCCACCCGTCTAACAATCCACTGGCAAATGTAAGCATTAATCAAATAAACACTATGAAGCTTCTTTTATGGTGACATTACTTCCCTTACCTTAATTCCTGGGACCCTGTTCACTCATGGCACGTTTTCTCCTGCCTAGACTACACAAGACTTCTAAAAGCTCATCTTTTTGTTCAGCTGCTACGCAAATGCTTCTACCCTGTGCCAATCACTGCACAGATTTTCTCCACACTTTAGAATGTAATTTACAGGTGTCTCCACAGTATTGCACCAGCCAACACGGCTTCCTTCATCTCAGTCTTATATTTTTTGCAGAATGTAAAGTCCAGGTGGGGCAGTAAACAAACATTTTCCATAATCTGAATCTCCCAGTCTTCAACACCTTTCTCACACTCAACCACGTCTATAGAATGCAGTACTCTGGATGGCCAGACTAATCCTCAACTCCTGCAGTTTTAAACTTGGCCTAAAATACAATGTTTTACTCAGGTCTACTATGTTTCTTAATCGGTCTTAACCCCTCCCCCTCTCCTTAATCATTCAGCAGTATATTTCACATCTCTTGCACCTTAGGCTATGTTCACACGGCTTAAAATGGGATGTATTTCAGTCCGTAATTACGTGCCGGAGTGCGCAAATTACGGCTGGAATACGTCCCAGTCATTACGGTAATCCACAGTTCTCATAGAGAACTATGGATTACGTCTCCTCTCCCTGCTCGGCGAATCCGCCGGGCGGGGAGATAATTGACATGTGAATTACTAGCGGCGTATACGCGCCGCTGGTAATGCAAGTTTATGGGCCGGCGAGATGCCGGCCCCCCGCTCACTCCCCCGCTCCCGGCCACACGGCGTAATTGCGGGGCGTAATTGCGGGGCGTAATTACGCCCTGCATTTAAGCCGTGTGAACATAACCTTAATGTACTTCACATCTGTACTTCCACAAATAGCAACTATGTGACTGGCTCATGCAGCTTTATGTATACTGTGCTGTAGCTTTTTAATTTAAAAGATGGCTAGACCATTGTACAAAACATGCTTTTTTTTTACACAGATTGTAAATTCTTGTGAGCGGGATCCTCAAACCTGTTGTATGAATTGTTAATAACTTTGGTAGTGTCTGATGTCTGATTCTGTAAGAAAATGTACCCTCTTGTGCCAGATTTTACAGGACACCTTCAATGATGATAATCTTTAAATCAACACCTTGAATGTTCTCTTTCTGAAAGATCCCACTGCTATTAAGGAATACAGTTCATTAAGTGTTTTAGCAATGTTTAGGTAGGTGGTATGTCTTAAAGGAACATCCACATATATGCCAAGAGCCAAGCTATTCCAGTGTCACACTACCTTTATTTCTTTTCATCGCACTTTCTGGTGACATCTTTTCTCCAAGAAAACACCACAACCACTGGTTGCCCACATGATGTAAATAAAAATGTGAATCATCGTTACAGCAATTTGTGCTACAGGATCTATTCTGTGGTTTTACACCAGAGAAGTAAACATTTTGCTCCCCAATTGAAACAGTGAGCTTCAGGTGCTTATGAACTTTTTCCCAGTTTGTCTTTCTTTGGATCACTTATGGCAGACATTAACCACTGCACATGGAAAACACCCTTCTAGACCTACCTTTTTGAAGATAAATTGACCCAATCTGCAAGCCATTCCAATCTGGCCCTTGTCAAAGTCACTCAAATTCTTACATTTACCAATTTTAACCACTTCTAAAAGATCAACTGAAAGTAGTGACTGTTCACTTGTTACCTAATATATTCCCCCACTTTATAGGTACCATTTTAATAAGATATTCAATGTTATTCACATTGTGGCTCTAATATAAAGGCTGATCGGTGTATAGGTTAGGGGCCCTGTTACAGATTTTGTACTGTAGCCAGAAGCTTCAAGTTACATCTGTGTAGAGCAAGTGTGTGAAGCAAAAAAACAAGGCTCTTTGTAATTCCACGGCAGTTTATTTTCAGTATATTGCTTTCTACAGAGACCACAACGAATATGGTAAGCATTCAATACAAATTTTATAGTAGTGGAACCAGCATGCAGAATGTATAAAAAAGACAGGGAAGGCAATGGTGTTTGAGCTCAGTTGGCAGGCTGCATTGTTCTGCTTACAATTATCCTATATTGTAATTACTTCATTTTTTTCTAACCATTGTCATATTATTGATTGATCAGGACTATTCAATAGTT
>JAODAL010001890.1:20000-213060 GCA_025379985.1 Phyllomedusa bahiana
CCCAGGTGCTCTCACTCTGCTAGACTTGGGTGAAAATCTCTTTTAGTCGGCCCCAGGACAGTCTCTCAGTCTCTTCTGGACACTTTAATACAGAGCTTACACATTTACAGTCCACTCAAGCAATGACTTCCTAAAAATCTCCCTCTCTCCATGGGGGATACTTTTTGTACTTGAGCCTACTCATTACTCTCGCCAGCAGGATCCCACAGCAACCTCTTGGCTTTACTGCCCACCTCCTGTCCATTCCTCCTGGCCCCTTCTCTCTGTCGCATACATATCACAAATATGCACATATACACTTATATCCAGTCAAATAAATAAGCGTGGAAAAAAACTACAATTACAAATACATAAACAGTACTGTAGAGTAAACCTAACACAGATACTAGAATAAATTACAAAAACACATCCTAACCGCTCTGACCGGCTGTGGTGAGCTATAGTTCTCTAAGGGAACCATGAATGCCAGTGAAGCGGAGTAGCCAGCTCATCTGGTTCACAATAGGAAATAGTCCTTCAATACTGTCCATGCTCAAATCCACGTCCCAAGAAACGCGAGTGGTATCCAGAGGAAAAATATGAGATGCTTGGCACCAGTCCAGATATAAAAGGAGGAATTTATTGAAACAATTCAAAAATGCCAAAAAAAGCAGTGCACGGAAAAGTCAGAGGGACATACCACGGATAAGTCAGAGGGACATACAGACTGACGCATTTCGGGCGATATACTGCCCTTAGTCGTAGCTAAAGTCCCATTTTTAGCCAACCTCTTATTTAGTGAACATAAAACCATATTAGAAACACAATGGGAAACACCTGTGCGATTACTCACTTATACGCCATGATGTAAAGGTGGAGATCCACTTGGAACACGGCGTGTTTCCGGCAGCTGGATCATGCCACTACTGAAGACTGGAAACTAGAAGTCAGCAGGGGCATCTGCTACATTGGCTACCAATGTGTCTTTATCTGTGATTAAGGGCAGTAAATTGCCCCAAATGCGTCAGCCTGTATGCCCCTCTGACTTTTCCGTGCACTACTTTTTTTGGCGTTTTTGTAATGTTTCAATAAATTCCTCCTTTTATATCTGGACTGGTGCCAACCATGAATGCCAACATGCACTGTGACATACTAAAGCAGAGAGTGATCCCCTCCCTTCTGGGCTACAAGGCAGTATTCCAACATGACAACGACCCCAAACACACCTCCAAGGCCACCACTGCTTTGCTAAAGAAAATGATGGTAAAAGTGCTGGATTGGACAAGCATGTCTCCAGACCTAAACACTATTGATTATCTATGGGGTATCCTCAAATGAAAGGTGCAGAAGCACAAGGTCTCTAACATCCACCAGCTCCGTGATGTCATCATGGAGAAGTGGAAGAGGATTCCATTGGCAATCTGTGAAGCTCTAGTGAAATCCATGCCCAAAAGAGTTAAAGGAGTTTTCTCGCTACAAACATCATATCTGTAATGATGGGGACAGTAAAAATAAGCACTTTTGCAATTGGTTTGTATTACCTTAATCATTTAGTATAGCAGCTGTTCGCTAATCTGTATGTGTCAAGAGCTACTTCTGCAGCTTGGGCTCAGGCCATGTGCCCTTTGCTATGAATGGCTGCCTGTATATAGTTCAACCTCTGGTCTGGTGTGATTGGCTGTGCTGCACTCTCTGTGCTCACTCCCCCCCTGAGCTTTGTGAAACAGGCTGTCTGTGCATCTCTCTGCTCCTCTCTTAGTGACAGCTCTAATGTAAAGGATCTGGACAATTACTGAGTCTCTTTAGCTGCTAGATTCACTCCCCCACCTATATAACACACCCTTATACACTCTGATAAAGGAGAGGGGGACAGAGTACGTTTCTCACTTTTGCTTCATCATTTCAGGCTGTATTTATAACTGTTTACATCAATTTTAGGTGTTCTGGTTACAAGGATTGCTCGTGGAGCCTGGGAGGGAGGTGACTATTCCAGATCTCCAGACATGAATGCTGGCCACTGCAGGAGGTCTGGAGAGTTGTGACATCCACTTCCTCCCACTGCTCACACAGAATGAAGAGGACTCAGGAGGGAGCAGGAGCAGGGAGGGGGCGTGATGAGGTCATCACTCTTCAGTCAGGGAAGACATGCTCTACTGGTAAGATCCCGCCCGTGGATTTGAAATTCTAAGCTAGTGAAAAAGCTCAGATGAATGCAAAAGCCTGCTGTGAGAAAACCCCTTTAAGTCAGTGCTGGAAAATAATGGTGGCCACACAAAATATTGACACTTTTGGCACAATTTGCACTTAGGGGTGTATATATACAGTAAAAAACACTACCACTTATCTTGTATTGTAGTTTGTTACCCTATAAATCCAGTTTTAATTATGTTTTATTATTCACTGGGCCCTACACCTATGTTGGAGATCATATCATAGATTACCCCACAGTGCTTCCTCTGTATAAGTTTTAAAAGTAGTTTTAGTAGTGACTAATGATGTATACCTTTGTAAATGCCCTTTTTTTTTCTTTTCTTCGTCTTACATACAGGAAAGAATCTACATAGGACCACCACACCTAGACAGTGAACCAAGGCCTTTATATAACCTGGGTGGTCTTTACATAAGCACCTATAAATTGTTCTCAATCTCATGAACTTTTCTGTGTGTGTAAACAAAATTGTGATATATCAAGATCTAGGTGGTTCACAAGTTACTGCATTAAAAAGACAATTTGGTATTCATGGTAGATGCTTCCCCTTCACATTCTCTAATATATTTTTATCATCCTAATTATATACACCGCATTTACATAATATATATATATATATATAATATATATATATATATATATATAAAAGCTATGGTAGGTATTACATATACAGATATGATGATCAACATACAGTGGTGGCCAAACGTATTGAGCATGGAGAAAAGAAAGAAGACCAAAGAACTGTCTGAGGACTTGAGAATCAAAATTGTAAGGAAGCATGAGCAATCTCAAGGCTACAAGTCCATCTTCAAAGATCTGAATGTTCCTGTGTCTACCGTGCGCAGTGTCATCAAGAAGTGTAAAGCCCATGGCACTGTGGCTAACCTCCCTATGGCACTGTGGCTAACCTCCCTATGGCACTGCGGCTAACCTCCCTAGATGTGGACGCAAAAGAAAAATTGACGAGAGATTTCAACGCTAGATTGTGCGGATGGTGGATAAAGAACCTCGACTAACATCCAAACAAGTTCAAGCTGCCCTGCAGTCCGAGAGTACAACAGTGTCAACCCGTACTATCCGTCGGCATCTGAATGAAAAGGGACTGTATGGTAGGATACCCAGGAAGACCCCACTTCTTACCGAGACATAAAAAAGCCAGGCTGGAGTTTGCCCAAACTGACCTGAGAAAGCCTAAAACGTTTTGAAAGAATGTTCAAAGAAAAGAACACGGTCCCTACAGTCAAACATGGCGGAGGTTCCCTGATGTTTTGGGGTGGCTTTGCTGCCTCTGGCACTGGACTGCTTGACCGTGTGCATGGCATTATGAAGTCTGAAGACTACCAACAAATTTTACAGCATAATGTGTGCCCAGTGTGAGAAAGCTGGGTCTCCCTCAGAGGTCATTTGTTTTCCAGCAGGACAATGACCCAAAACACACTTCAAAAAAGCACTAGAAAATGGTTTGAGAGAAAGCACTGGAGACTTCTAAAGTGGCCAGCAATGAGTCCAGACCTGAATCCCATAGAACACCTGTGGAGAGATCTCAAAATGGCAGTTTGGAGAAGGCACCCTTCAAATCTCAGGGACCTGGAGCAGTTTGCCAAAGAAGAATGGTCTAAAATTCCAGCAGAGCATTGTAAGAAACTCATTGATGGTTACCGGAAGCAGTTGATCGCAGTTATTTTGGCAAAAGGTTGTGCTACCAAGTATTAGGCTGAGGGTGCCAATACTTTTGTCCGGCCCATTTTTGGAGTTTTGGGTGAAATGATCAATGATTTGATTTTTGTCTCATTCTCTTTTGTGTTTTTTCATTGCAAGCAAAATAAATGAATATATTAATACCAAAGAATTTGTGATTGCAATCATTTTCAGGAAGAAACTGAGTATTATCTGACAGAATTGCAGGGGTGCCAATACTTTTGGCCACCACTGTAACAGTTCTGCATGTATTTTAGTACTCATTTTCCATAGCCTGACACTACAAATTGTATATTTATAAAGCCTGCCAGAAATAGCTACTATCCTTCTCAGATACTGGCTTGTCTCAGTGTCATTTACTTATGTGTGTTCTGTGGCCTGATCCTCTCATGCAGCTTTCACGGTTTGTAATTAGGGAGAGCCAAGCTGTCTGGTTGCACATCATAATTCTACAGTTACCTCTTACCTTTTCATTTTCTTACTTCCGCTCATTGCTAATAAGGGTTACCCTAAATTTAAAGGACATTTTGTCTACATGGACACTATTTACTTTGACTAAGACAACATTACTTGAATCCCATCCCCCTGAATAAAATCCCAATCTAATTATGTGTAAAAACATAAAATAAAAATAATAAATAAATACATATGAGAAGTTTACCTGATTATTATACTCTGCAACCCTACAGCTCATTAAAATAAGTTATTTCTAGGTTTCAATAGTGTCTCAAAGGAAAATACTTTTTTGGAGTTCCGTGCTCTTATGCTATGCATTTCATTTTCATGTCTAAATATAAATTCTGCTGGTTTCCCTACCTTAGAGAGCAGCGTATAATGTGAGCACGGATCTGTCCATTTACATTTGCTATTCACTGGTCTCTTCTTATTTTACCTCAGTTTTGCTTCAATAACATCTTCAAAATAACATTTTGGCTTATGATATGTGCTTAAAGGGGAGTAATACCTTAACTTAGTCACAAACTTAAGGGGTATTCTCACTTAGCTTTAAACATCTAGGCAAATGTCAGGCTCAGATGACATGTCAGTCACTGTTGTAGAACCTCCCACAGCCTGAACAGGAAGTGGGAGCCTGAAGCTGTCTGTAAAGAGTAGGCTCTGTGAAATAGCTAAATGGGAAGATCCCTTTAACACCAAAATTTAAAGGAAAAGTACTTGTTTTTTGTATAGTCCAATTTTTACATTTAAAAGAGCCAAATAAGTAAAAACTGTATAGCCTTGGCAAATCTTTGATGCCATGATATCTATCTACTTGTTCTAGTAAACCTTGGACAGAGCAAATGTTTTCATTGAGACAGTAAAACTAACCCTGCTTGGTCTCCTACTCAATAACAGATATGGAAAGTCCTGAACAGTACCACTGCTAGTAAAATATCCCATACTGACTGAAGTGCTCAGTAGATTTGTGCCAATCGATAGAAAATCTCTCAGGTTAGTTCATGCTAAAACTTTTATCACGTAAGTTTCATCACAGTACTGCACTAGAGAACACTCCTCTCTTTCTTTTCCTTATGTTCTAGTTACATTTTGGCAATATTCATTGGTCAAGGGAAGCACAGAGAAGATCACCAAAAGCTTTTAAAGGGAATGGGTCATCAAAAATGACTTAGGCCGTGTTCACACGGCTTATTCCCGACGGATTTGTGCGCCGTATTGAGCTCACAAATCCGCTGTGAATAAGGGGCGGGATGGTGACGGGGGCGGGGCCGGAGCGCGGCGGGAGCGCCGCTCCCGGCCCCATAGACAATGCATTGTTTACAGCACGTACGCGCCGTAAATAATGTGCATGTCACTTTCTCCCCCCGCGGCGGGGAGGAGCGACGGATTCCACTGTTCTCACTGAGAGCAGTGGATTACCGTAATTGCTGCCGCGGATTGGCGCCGTACTGAAACGCAAATCCGGCGCGCAGTACGGCGCCAATACGCGGCAGAATAAGCCGTGTGAACGAGGCCTTATTGTTTAACTCACATTTTTTATGTTAAACACATTTTTTTAGGAATTTTTGGTTATCTTTTTTTTATTTTCCATCACTTTCAATATTTTTAATAACTTTTAAATCCTGTAGTTTTCACTTTGGCCACTAGGCCTAGTAATAGTCTGACACTTCCTGTTCTGTAGAGAGAAATTTTCAGCAGTTTGCTTATTATCAGTAAAAGCAGGATTACACTGAAAGGAGACACCAATATCTATAGATAACATCAGTCACAATGGGAGATGTCACAGCTCCTCCTCTACCATCTCTGTAAATCGACTTCTTCCCAGGTGACAGAGCACGAGTAGGAAACGCTCCTATAGAGGTCAGTGGAACTAAGTCAGTCTTAAAGGGGTTTTGCCACGATCTAATGTTGACGTGGGATTCACCAAAATGGGTATCACTTTTCTAAATATATGTCATTAAAAAAGTGAAGCCTGTGAGATCTACAGCCTGAATAAGATGCCCTTAGTTTCCTGACAGTTTACAGTAACACGACCAGGAGCTGATCTTGCTGCACTTGCGTTGTTTGCACTTCTTATCTGATGGCAGAGAACATGAACGAGCTTTGAAGGGACTGGGGAGAAAGATCCTGTTACTTTTGTATAGAGAATCCACTGGTTATAATGTAATTATCTGAGTAACATGCAGACGCTCCCTGCTCAGCCCCCCTCCCTCTCCTCCTGCAGCCGTTCGTGAAAGAATGAAAGAAGGCTGCCTGCTGAGCTTATCTTCTCTCCTGAGTAGATAAGAGGAGAAATAAAAGGCATATAGCTTGTGCACAATACAGTTCTCATCTGTGGATTAGCAAAACAATGTTTGCTCAACTACAGAGACAGAGTGTCAGGAACGTGCATGGGAGTTGGAGTGATGACATCAAAGAGGTACTTGTTTTTTTAAACACAATGCCCCTTTTTTCAAGCCTCAAGAGTGGAGTATCAGCCTGTTAGGTTAGGAACTCACTTCTTGGCAAAACCCCTTTAAAGCACCAATGTGCATAAAGCTGCTGTAAAGTATTTCTCTTACTGCTGTTAAAGCAGTGCAGGCTAGAATGCTTTCCCCACAATCATATACAGACGTCTTAATTTAGAAATCTACAATCAGAAAATAAAAACGGTGAAGAAGAAAAGACTATGGATCAGGGTCTTAATTTAATAAGTAGAAAAAAAAATTGGTTACAGATTCCCTTTAAGTAGATGATTGAGGAGGCAGCATTCTACAGCAATGTGAAATAAATTGTATATATTAGACTGTGATAGCAAAATATTTTTCGGAGAGGTTTAGAAAGAGAAATGAACACACAGCTCTATTTGAGTTCTATCACAATTACTTCCATCCAGCAGGTTTATCAAACCTATATTTTTAGATGGGAGTACTGTGTCAATTAAATCTTTTTTTTTGAGACCATGAAGACTTTGCCAAAAACAGAGACTATTCATCCTGCTATATACTGAGACGGATGCTCACAGATCGCTCTGGGATGGTTGTATATTCCATCCTCCTTGGCACTCCAGTGGACAAAATTTTACATCCAAAAAAGGATCAATTTATGGTTGAATATCCCAAAGGTATGAGGGTAATTAGAATTAAGAAAAGGTTGGATTTTAGTAAGGATCACACACATTAGAATGTCTTATGTACCTTTCAGATCACCCTGATAACAGTAGTTTAAATAATCTGGTAAAAATGTTAATTGCTTATGAAAAATATATAATTGAACAAAAAACTAGAAAGTTAAGAGCCTGTAATGACTATGTGATCAATTGTTTGCACCCTGCACCATACCACTCATCCACAATGCAAGAAAAAAATAAAATAAGAAAAACATTCAACATGTAACATATTGAACTAATGGGGAAAATGCATTTCCTCAAAAATTACATAAAAATTACATAATAAGAGAGCTCTATTAAAATGTTAGAGCAGCTGGAATGCTGCAGTGGTACCGATACAAGATACACACTGCTGAAAAGAACAAAATGTTTCCACATCTGACTTTAACAGGTGAGAAAAAGATGTTAAAATTTATACCCCTTTGGTATAGGAATTACTACTAAATTCATAAATCTCTCTCTCCTGGAATTAGAAGCCTTTTTTCACTACAGATAACTCATTTAAGAGTTGTAACACTGCCATCATACATTGTAATATACCAGCAGGAGAAAAATCCATTTATTCTAGACCAATTATAAGTAAAATACACACTAGATTTTCTACTTTCTCCTTCTATGAAATACACAACCACATACCTGATCCCCCACCTGAATTCCTTAGTAGTAGCATTTAAAGTATTTATTCTGTAGTGTTTCCCTCATTAAAGGGAAATTCTGTACCAAAGGGAATGCAATTCCCAGCACAAAACCCTAAACCAATATCTTTGACCAGTCCTGTCAAAACCAAAACAATAATAAAAATAAAAGCAAAATACAAGGATGCAGGAGAACAAAGTAGTAGAAACCATAGAGATTATTCATCCACATTTTTACTAAGAAAAGCACCCCTTAATAATACAACAACCAAGGTCTTGTATTTACTCCAAATATGAGCAACAAATCAATGGCATTTCTTAACATTACAGAGGTTGTCTCACCATGCTGTTTCACAGAGCTAAAAGAAGCTTTAGATTCTGTCTCTCCCTAGTTAGGCTGTGGTTGGTTCTAGAACAGTGATTAGCATATCAGCTCTGTATTCTATGCGCTTCTAACTGCACTGACATGACTGCAGAATATGTAACCTATGGTGCAGAGGGCTTCAGAGCTCAAAGTAAACAATATAAATAATTAGCCTCCTTTGTTTGTCAGAGATAACACACTCAAGCTATCGGCAGTCCTGTGTACAGACGTCACTCCCTGTTCTCAGATAAGACAAAGAGCAGAGAGAGCAGGTCGGTAACTAAAAGGAACTGGTGTGCAGTCAGAATAGATATAATCTCTCATCTCCCAACAAAGCAAAATAAACAAAGCAATATATTTTTAAAAATCTTCATCTACTGGTCACTACATGTTGAAAGCTAATCTTTGTAGTGAGACAAACCCTTTAATTTAGATCATAATAAACAAGTAAACACCACCTCCAAAAATGTATTTTTAAAAAGTTGATTCAAACTAGCTTTTTTTTTAACTCACTGGCAACTAGAAAAATAGAGATCTCCTTGAGTCAATGTAGAGAAATATTTCAAGAATTGTGCAAATACAGCAGAGTAGATAAATCAGGCTAATTATTTAAAAGGCATCTATCGGCAATTTTTTTTTTTATAATTAAAACAAGATACTGATACGTATCCTTCTTAGCCATTTTTATTTTCTATAGTAGATATCTCAATTCCGTTGCCTGTATATGACTATGGGGGCAGCCATCTTGCCCAAACTGCTTTTAACAGCATTTAGAGAGATGGTTTACAGCAGGTTCATGGACATAGTAGCCTGTGAACAGGACCAGACCCATTGACTTCTATAGTAGAGCTTTCTAAGCACGATCTGTAACCTGGGAAGAACTCAGTGTTCAGGAAGAGGAGGAACTGTGACACCTTTCAGTGTACTCCTGCCAGCACTGATAGTGAGGAGGCTTCTGAAAAGATTTTTCTACAGAACAGGAAGTGTTAGGCATGTCCCCAGGGCATCGGTTTGCGGCCGGTGTTTCAGATGGTTTGCGGTTTTGCAAACCGTCTGAAAAACCGGCCGCAAACTTTTACACGGACCGCTGTGGAAAACCCGTGCAGGAGTTCCCACTGCACAGGGTTTCTGCCCGGCGCCCAAAAAACATTGTGCTTGTTCATTCTTCTGTCCAGTTTTTGGACGGAATATGAACAAGTGAATATGAAGGGGGAGGGCTTTTCTCCGCTTATCGTGGAGAAAAGCGTCCCCCTGCGGCCGTGTGCAAGGCACAAAAACCGGACAAATACCGGTCGGATAAACCAACCGGTATTTGTCCTGTGCCGTGGGGACGCGCCCTTAGACTATTATTATGCTTGGTGGAAAGTGAAAACTGCATGATTTCAGGTTTTTTTTTTTAATAATGATACTGATGACAAAATAAAAAAAACAGAACCAAGAATTATTACATTTTGTGTTTACATAAAAACATGAGTTAAACAATAGGTTATTTTCTGATGACACATTCCCTTTAAACCAGGGGCTTTCTGAAAAGGTGTATACTAAAAAATTGCTAGGTGCATTCCAGTGTAATCTGGCTACCAGTCAAGAGGAATGTCTTAAAAATAAGCAGGCTACAATATCAAGCTAAAACAAATGTTTCCAGAGTAATTTTATTGCATTTTATTTGGAAAACTCATTTGTAAGAAAAACTCTAGAACAGCACTGGAACTAGCGTTGATTATATCCTAACCTCAAAAAACATTATAATAAGAAAATTATATCATCATAACCTTAAGGAAAGATAGTTACCACTAGCCTCCCAGAGATCAATATAGCTTAAAAAAGAAAAAAAATGACTTTTTCTATTTCCAGGGCTGACAGGTCATGTAAATGAGGTAATAAACATTGCCCTTATTGTAGTAGCATCACTTCTAACAACAAAAATTTAGTCCAAGAGTTCAAAGTAATATAGGAGGACATCTAAACTCAAACATTTCTAAACATTTTTACCGTAAATGTTATATATCTCATGGTCTATAGCGTTGGGTTACAGTATGTAAGTGGAAATGCAATTGCTAAGGAAACGCTATTGTTTTAACACAAAACTTGGCTTCATCAGTTCAGTTTGTCTAGACATTTAATTCAAATGCATAATGGTAAATTTAAAGTAATAAAAATGACATTCATAGATCAAATTTCAAAAGATACTTAAAACAAATAACTAACATTCACTATGTGTAAAGCATTCTGGATTTATCTTGCTTTGACATTGACGGGTTCAATGAAGCTATTGTAACTGTATGAAACCCATTTCTCTACATTCTTTGTGAGTATTTGTAATAGTATATAGCATAGTGCCATATAGTTTAACAAGCGTTAAAAATATTAGAGTCTCAACATACATGTGGCAAATAAAAAAAATGTATGCACTGTAAACAGATATTTGTTTTTAAATGTTTTAAATGTATACCTACCTTTTACCTCATATCTGCCTAGTGTTTCTATTATGAAGGCAGAGAGTGCAACTGTATTACATCGGTCCAATGAAGATCCCAGCATGAGACTGAAACATGTTGCTTTTAGAATAATTTATTTTAATCCCGTCCTGCTACTAATCTGTTACACGTTCTAACAAACATCAGTTATGGATAGAGCCATCAGCACCCAAGGTTGGAACAGATGTTCTCATCATGACACTAGCATTTACACTGTTTGGTCCTTTATTCCATGAGATGAAGGAGAGAAACTCTTGAAAATTTTAGTTGGTGCAGTATATGGAATCATTTTCATCACCATTCAACACTGTATAACCACCAGGTTACTGCATGCTGAAACTTTCTACCACATACATCCTTTACACTATAAAAATGTATAAGTGAGTAGCCCTCTTCTCTGGCTGTAGCTCATTTTATTAGCTTTGTACTGCATACATTTCATCCTTGCTCCACAAACTAGTGACCTGCTTCATCTTTACTGAATACTAGGTTTATATAGTTTGTTGCCAGTAACTACTCCAGTATGCAAAATGTAGTCAATTGCTCCAGTTTCGTCACCATTGACTCCATGACTTTATTCTGCTCATGAGGTCTGGCTGACATATCAGATTACCAGAGGATCATTAGGTTCTGAGATAATCACGAGACTAGATGACAACCACATTTCGTTCTGAGTTTGAAACCAATTTGACTATCTTATGAGTTCATTCACAAATAATTATCTGTTCAATAAATACAACTGAAAGTGGGCTTGGACATGTTCTATATGGATAGAAGGTGGGCCCTCAGGATTGTTTTCTCTGGAGGCCAAACAAACCACTTTTGTCTACATATATCTATACTAACAGTTATATATGCGAAAGTATTCGGCCCCCTTGAACTTTTCTACCTTTTGCCACATTTCAGGCCGCAAACATAAAGATATAAAATTTAATTTTTTTTTGTGAAGAATCAACAACAAGTGGGACACAAAAGTGGAATGAAATTTACTGGATATTTTAAACTTTTGTAAAAAATAAAAAAAACTGAAAAGTGGGGCATGCAAAATTATTTGGCCCCCTTAAGTTAATACTTTGTAGCACCAATTACAGCTGCAAGTCGCTTGGGGTATGTCCCTGAGTTTTGCACATTGAGAGACTGAAATTCTTGCCCATTCTTCCTTGGAAAACAGCTCGAGCTCAGTGCGGTTGGATGGAGAGCGTTTGTGAACAGCAGTTTTCAGCTCTTTGCACAGATTCTCGATTGGATTCAGGTCTGGACTGTGACTTGGCCATTCTAACACCTGGATATGTTTACTTGTGAACCATTCCATTGTAGATTTTGCTTTATGTTTGGGATCATTATCTTGTTGGAAGATAAATCTCCGTCCCAGTCTCAGGTCTTTTGCAGACTCCAACAGGTTTTCTTCCAGAATGGTCCTGTATTTGGCTCCATCTTCCCTGTCCCTGCTGAAGAAAAGCAGGCCCAAACCATGATCCTTGTTTGAGATGAAAGTTTAGAGGGACGGCTGGGTCTTGGTAGATTTCAGTGGTTTGATTCTCCTTCCATTTCAGTATGATCGCTTGCACAGTGCTCCTTGGGATGTTTAAAGTTTGGGAAATCTTTATGTATCCAAATCCGGCTTTAAACTTCTCCACTACAGTATCACGGACCTGCCTGGTGTGTTCCTTGGTCTTCATGATGCTTTATGCGCTTTAAACAGAACCCTGAGACTATCACAGAGCAGGTGCATTTATACGGAGACTTGATTACACACAGGTGGATTATATTCATCAGGATCAGTCATTTAGGACAACATTGGATCATTCAGAGATCCTCACTGAACTTCTGGAGTGAGTTTGCTGCACTGAAAGTAAAGGGACGGAATAATTTTGCACGCCCCTCTTCAGTTTTTTATTTTTTACAAAAGTTTAAAATATCCAATAAATTTCGTTCCACTTCACAACTGTGTCCCACTTGTTGTTGATTCTTCACAAAAAAATTAAAATTTGATATCTTTATGTTTGAAGCCTGAAATGTGGCAAAAGGTTGAAAAGTTCAAGGGGGCCGAATACTTTCACAAGGCACTGTACATATATTTTAATTGATTTTTGATTAATTATACATGAAGGTGTTTAATGAAGGCAATAATTATTATTGTTGGTGCTTATGGTTGGTTCTAAATTTATATTTCATTTCAGTCTCGCATAGGCCAAATAAAAATATAAGTAGTCAAAAAGATGATATTTATTAAAAACTTTTGATATTTTTTAGTTTTATTATATAAAACTTAAAGATGCAGGAATAATTTAGCTATTTGACTGACACAAATGCAGTGTACGTGACCAAAGATTGGAGGGAGAGTTGTTCAGGACACCTGCTGCATGTTTGGTAAGCGATCAGTCCTGTGTAGAATATGAAATCTGCACTGTAGGCTCATAATGAATACAAAGTAGGCAGCGTTGTACAAAATGCTGCAGGCTACAATTTGGCAGATGTATACGGTTTTAGAATAAAGAGGTAATCATACCTAGCCAGCCATAAATATAATAGCATTCAGTAGAAATGAGTGTTAACCATTATAAAACCAGAGGCATAAATCCTTCTGTTCCTGTAAAAATTCATTCCAAATGACATCTCCCCTTCATCTCTGAGACAGGGAGTGTTTTATTATCCCTCACCCACCCTATCACCATCACAGAGCAAATAAGGTTGACAGAGGTCATAGATTTGGCTCGGGAAAACTCTTACAGAATCTGCAGAGAAAGGGAAACGGCTGGATGTTAAGGCTTCAAATTCATCAATTTCAGAAGCCAAGTTGAAATAATTCTAAAGCAGGTCTAAAAAGTCACGTTGTGTTATTGTGTTGATTTGTCATTGGTGTTGCTAACCTCGATTAACTTGGTCTCATGAGAAGCACGGGTGGTAGTAAAAAATGTTTTTATTGTGTGCAGCCGTCCTTATTAAACTGAATACATATTTTCTGACATGTTTCTAGAAACATTAACAAAGTATGCTAAAAGAATTCCCTGGCTAGAATCCTCGCTACCAATGCTAACCACTGCTTTGTCACTTCTCTTTACTTACCAGAAAACACAACTCCATGCGACACTGCACAACTGTCTTAAACAGTTAAAAGCGATGTTGGATTTCGGGCAGAAACTACACTATAGAATTGCTACGGCTAGCCATTTAACTTACATGACATTCTGGAAGAACCCAAATATAGATTTCTAAAAACTGGGGACATCACATGGGGTCAGAGCGTTTCACTATTGTCACTTAGTACTCAAGTCCTTGTTTTCAAATTGGCGGAGACCACATCTGAATCTGTATGTTTTTCTCATGCAAGCATACAGTTCCTTCAAGTATTCGGGTTTACCCACACTCCAAAATGAAAACATACTGTATGAGATATAATTGCACTAGAATGGTCTAAGTGGGCTTATTAGCAGACATAGCTTTGCACTATAATTTGCACCATGTTTTGCCTTTTTGTTCGAGTGTTACTGGCCATGCCACACTCTGATAACCCTTTACACTTTTCGCAAAGCTTCCTTCAAAGGAAAAGTCAAACATTATAATGAAAATATGTAACTTTTCTACTCTAAGTACTGGCTATAAAAATTAATAAATTTGCTCCAATTTGTTTTTCTGCTGTGCTTTTTTGATTCTGGTGGACCAAGGGAATGAAATGGATAATATTGGAAAGCTGTGTTCTGCTTTCCCAAGGGTCCTACTGTGTGCATCCTGTTGACAGCCATGACATTGAAAAAAATCTTCCAGTGTATGCTTCCCTTATTGCACTTAATATGCCTGGACGCTGTTTGTATGAGGGAGGCTAGGTAGAGTAGACTGCACAAGAGCTCTATTGTAGAACTCTATGTTATTGCTTACTATTGCTGCTGTATAATGTAATATACAGTAGGTCATAGGAACTGAATTTTTTTCTCAAGGTATGGGTTGTTTAATATACTATACTGCAGCAGAATGAAGGAAATATATACATACTACAACTGCATGGGTTATGAAACACCCCAAGAACTAAATTTAAAGGGGTAGTCCGGTTGTAAAAAAAAAAAAGAGCCACTAATGTTATAAAAAGCAAACAAATAAAAAACTTTTTATTGTTTAAAATCATCAAATGGTGAGATCAGTAGTATGACATGTGGTTGTTGAGGTCACTGGTTGGCTCCAGTGGTTGCATGCAGCCATATCTCATCATGATTGACATCTTGTAAATAAATTCACAAAACTACTCGCCTTTTAATTCCCTTATGATTCTCATGGGTGGAAGCTTCTAACCAAAAATAACCAAAAAAAAACTACTCAAATGTTTAATGATCTGCTGATCCTCATTGGTGACAACTTGTAAAAAAAAAAACAAACAAACAAACAAACTAAAAAAAAACTTACCTCTTTCATTTTGTGCTGATCCAAGGCAATGGCTTTTGTTTCAAATCATCAAGCAGCATTATTAGTAGCCTGGCAGGTGACTGCTGAGACCAGTGGTTGTGTACAGCCATATGTCCTCACGGTTGGCAGCTTGTAAACAAGAAAAACATACTCACCTCTTTAATGCCTTGCTAATCCAGAGCGATTTTTGTTTTGTTAAAATCATCAAGTAGTGATGGCAGTAGTACTGCATACGACTGTTGAGGCCACTAATGGGCTCAAGTGGTTGCATGCAGCCATAGCTTATGGTTGGTAGCTTCTAAATTTTAGAATATTTGTGGCTTTTTATTTTCAACAACAGACAACTCCTTTAAATGCAATAAGACAGTGGTATACTACATCAGCTCCGACATAACGATTGTGATAAAAAGGTAACAAAACTATACGTATTCATCTACCTGGTTACAAAACTTTTTGAAAAACTGGCCAGGAGTTATAAATTACAGGTGTGAATGTGCTGGATCATGGTGTCCAGAGCTCAAGGGCATGGCTTGCAAGAGACAGAGTGTGACCCTACAATCTAGTTTTTGCATCTTTAAAAGATGGCCACATGAACATTTTGTTAATACAAACGAAAGAGCAATATTGATGTACATGAAAAGACAATTAACTACTTAATATCCCTGGCCTTCATGCTTTGTTACCTCACTGCCTAGTTATTAATACTGTATTTGCCTAATGAACTGGTGAACGGCTCTGGAAACCAGAGCCAAGAACTGAAACTATAAAATATGACTATGAGAATTAATTCACATGATTGGGGGTCAGATTTTTCTAAGTATCTATCCACTGTTTTCCTACCCGCAAGAAAGAATCTACTAATTGTGCTTGATCTTTCTACCTTTAATTTTGTCTTGTATTTGATCTCATTTTGTACTTTTGGTTGGCTGTAAGGTGTGTAGCTGGAGTGTGTGATCTATGCGGGGGTATAATTGTAGGCTCATGGTGTAACCTTAGTATACAGTAAGTGCAAGAGTAAGTGCGTTCAAATAGAATTACCCCAGGCAGGCGCGCCCAGGATATGTGCTGGGGAAGGGTGTATAAAACAATGATCTTTCTACTATAAATTTGTTCTTGCTTGTAAAAGCAGAAAAAATATACTATGATGTAATAATGCTGAATGTATTAGTAATGCATTATGTGTGATAGGTGTTTAGGATAACACTTGTATTACACATAAAATAGATGACCGAACAGAATTCCCAAATCTCATACAAAAAAATAGGATTAAGAGGAAGATCCCTCCAGTCTTACTTCTACAGGTTGGAATGTCACAATACTTCCAATACACGCCATCCTCATGTTCTGCTATATAACACCAGGGACTGACGTCACCATCTGGGTTCCTGGCAAAAGTAGAAAGCAGAGTTAACAGAATCAGCATGGTTAAGGGAAGACAGTAACATTACAGTACAGTATGCTAAACCAAAGACCTATACTAAATATTTGACATCTATGTAACATACATTTATTCAGTTGAAACCAGAAGCTTACATACACTATATATAAAGACATATCTGTATGTTTTTCTCACTATCTGACATGAAATCAGAATAAAACTTCCCCGTTTTAGGTCAATTAGGCCATGTCCCCAATGCACGGGTTTTCGGCCGGTTTTTAAGCCGGTTTGCGGTTTTTCAGACCGCCTGAAAATGAGCACAATTGTGCTCTATGGAAAACCCGTGCAGCAGTCCCCACTGCATGGGTTTTGCTGTCGGACGGTTTTGCCGCCGGCGGTCTGGCGGCAAAACATTGTAGAAGCACAATCTTCCGTCCGGTTTCCGGACGGAAGATGTGCTTCTCAATGGGAGGAGGGAGGGCTCTTCTCCGCTCATCGCGGAGAAAAGCCGTCCCCCCCGTGGCCGTGGGGATGGCCGCAAAACAGGACACATACCGGCCGGCAAACCGGCCGGTATTTCTCCACTGCCATGTGGATGCGTCCTTAGGATTACCACAATTATTTATATTTGTCAAATGCCAGAATAATGAGAGAGAGAATTTTAAGGCGTTTTATTACTTTCTGCAAAGTCAAAAGTTTACATACATTTCATTACTATTTGGTAGCATTACCCTTAAACTGTATCACTTGGGTCAAACATTTTGGATATCCTTCCACAAGCTTCTCACAATAGTTGGTAGGAATATTGACCCATTCCTCCTAACCGGACTAGTGTAACTGAGCCATGTTTGTAGGTCGCCTTGCTCCCACCTGAATTTTCAGCTTTGCCCATAAATTTTCAATAGGATTGAGATCAGGGCTTTGTGATAGCCACTCCAAAACATTGACTTGGTTATCCTTAAGCCACTTTGTAACCAGTTTGGAAGTATGCTTCGGGGCATTGTCGATTTGGAAAACCTATTTCTACTCAAGCTTTAACTTCCTGGTTGATGTCTTGAGATGTTGCTTCAGTATTGCCACATAATGTTCTTTCCTCATGATGCCATCTATTTGTGAAGTGCACCAGTCCTTTCTGCAGCAAAACAACCCCACAACATGATGCTGCCACCTGCCACCATCGTGTTTCACAGTTGGGATGGTGTTCTTAGGCGTTCAAGCTTTTCCCTTTTTCCTCCAAACGTAACAATGGTAATTATGGCCAAACAGTTAAATTTTAGTTTTGTAAGAACAAAGTACATGTCTCCAAAAATGTAGGTCTTTGTTCCTGTGTGCATTTGCAAACGTTAATCTAGCTTTTATATGTTTCTTCTGGAGTAATGGCTTCTTCCTGGCAGAGTGGCCTTTCAGCACATGTTGATACGGTACTCATTTTATTGTGGATAATGACACAATCTTATCAGCTTCCGTCAATATTTTTATAAGGTTTTTTGCTTTTGTTCTTGGTTTGCTCTGCACATTTTGAACCAAAGCACATTCATCTCTGAGACACAGAACCCGTCTCCTTCCTGAGTGGTACGATGGCTGGACATTTCCATCTTGTTTGTACTTGCATATAATTATTTGTACAGATGAACGGGGCACCTTCAAGTATCTGAAAATTGCACCCAAGGATGATCCAGTCTTGTGCAATTCCACAAATCTCTTCCTGATATCTTGGCTGATTTCTTCAAACTTTCCCATAATGTTACACACATAAGCAGTGTGTTTCTGGTGTGCTTAAAAACATCCACAGGTGTGTCTCTAATTAACTCAGATGTTGCCAATAAACCAATAAATCAGAAGCTTCCAAAGACATGACATCATCATATGGGTTGTCCCAAATTGTTTAAAGGCATAGTAATCCTAGTGTATGTAAACTTTTGACTGCAGAAAATAATAAAAATGGCTGAAAAATTATCTCTCTCATTAGTCTGGTATTTGCCAAATATAAATAACTTTGGTTCCTAATTGACCTAAAAAGGTGAAGGTTTATTCTGATTTCATGTCAGATAGTGAGAAAAACATTCATATGCGACTTTGTAGATTTCTCAATTCTGTTGTCTATAGGATTATGGGGGCAGTCATCTTCCCTGAGCTGCTTTTACAGCATTTAGAGAGATGCTTTAGCCTGTTGAAGAGGAACAGACCCATTTAATTATATAAGAGAGTTTTCTAGACATATTCTGTGACCTGGGAAGAAGTCACTGTGCAGGGAGTGGGAGGGGGTCAGCTGTGACTATCTCCTATTGTTAATGGTGGATCCTGTGTTATCAATACACATTGGTGTCACCTTTCAGTGTAATCCTATCTGTACTGATAATGAGGAGACTGCTGAAAAGTTTTTTCTCAAGAACAGGAAGTGTCAGACTATTATAAGGTCTAGTGGCCAAAGTGAAAACTGCAAGACTTCAGGATTTTCTTTTAAATAGAGGATGCCCCCTTGTTCTAGATACCATTCTGGGTATAAACAGATTTTAGGAGAAATCTGTATATTGACCCTTGATATATTTATACATATTTATTATGTCTCCTGGAAGCCGTGTTTTCTCTACACTAAATAACCCTAATCTTGATAGTGTTTCTGGGTATTGTAGTCCACCTAGTTCTTTTATTACTTGGTGCCTTTGAACCTGTTGAAGCTCTACAATGTTTTTCTTGTGCACTGGTGCTAACAACTGTACACAATATTTCATGTGTGGTCTGACCAGTGACTTGTATAATGGGAGAATGATGTTCTCATCGTGTGTCTCTATGCCCTTTTTTAATTTAAACTGTATGTTTATTGATTTTCTCCGAAAAAAACTTAAGAAACATACAAGATCCATATACATGAATCATACACTCAGCCATAAAATTCTCCCGGGAGAGTGATCGTAAAGCAAAAAATACAAGTAGGCATAAGTTTACATATCACATTTGGATCAAAGAACAATAAGTACCATTATATCAAATAATAAATCAGTATTATTCACAATTAAAGGTCCCTAAAAGACTTACAAACATTAGACAAGACGTGAACAAGAGGAAAGGGAAGACAACCCTTAACTAAATCTATGGCTTCATTCATAGAGTGGATCCGTGTGTAACATCCTAAGATGCCTTTAATATTCTGTGTTATCGCATAGGAATCTCATAAGGACCAGATTATATTAAAGCTATCAGTTTGATTATTTAAAGAGGTGGTCAAATATTCCAGTGTTCTTATATCCTTCAACCTTTTAAGTACATCTTGGATTGTCGGTGGGTTGTTACGCTTCCAAAAACATGAGATTAGACACCTCGCTGCAGTGAAAATATATCCAGTGGGTATGGAAAGTATTCAGACCCCTTTAAATTTTTCACTTTTTCTTTCATTGCAGTCATTTAGTAAAATCAAAAAGTTCATTTTTTTGCTCATTAATGTACACTCTGCACCCCATCTTGAAAGACAAAAACCAGGAATGTAGATATTTTTGCTAATTTATTAAACAAGAAAAACTGAAATATCACATGGTCTTAAGTATTCAGACCCTCTGCTCAGTATTGAGTAGAAGCACCTTTTGAGTGAATACAGCCATAAGTCTTCTTGGGAATGATGCAACAAGTTTTTTCACATCTGGATTTGGGGATCCTCTGCCATTCTTCCTTGCAGATCCTCTCCAGTTCCCTCAGGTTGGATGGTGAACGTTGGTGGACAGTCATTTTCAAATCTCTCCAGAGATGCTGAATTGGGTTTAGGTCAGGGCTCTGGCTGGGATAGTCAAGAATGGGCACAGAGTTGTTCTGAAGCCACTGCTTTGTTATTTTAGCTGTGTGCTTAGGGTCATTGTCTTATTGGAAGAAGAACCTTCGGCCAAGTCTGAGGTCCAGAGCACCCTGGAAGAGGTTTTCATCCAGGATATCTCTGTACTTGGCCGCATTCATCTTTCCCTGAATTGTAAACCGTCGTCCTGTCCCTGCAGCTGAAAAACACCCCCATAGCAGGATGCTGCCACCACCATGTTTCACTGTTGGGATTGTATTGTGCAGGTGATGAGCAGTGCCTCGGTTTCTCCACACATACCGCTTACAATTAACACCAAAAAGTTCAATATTCATCTCATCAGACCAGAGAATCTTATTTCTCATAGTCTGGGAGTCCTTCATGTGCTTTTTTACAAACTGTATGTGGACTTTCATATGTCTTGCACTGAGAAGAAGCTTCCATCGGCACACTCTGCCATAAAGCCCTGACTGGTGGAGGGCTGCAATAATAGTTGACTGTGTGGAACTTTCTCCCATTTCCCTACTGCATCTCTGGAGCTCAGCCACAATGATCTTGGGGTTTTTCTTTACCTCTCTCACCAAGGCTGTTCTCCCACGATTGCTTAGTTTGGCTGGACGACCAGGTCAAGGAAGAGTTGTGGTCATCCCAGACTTCTTCTATTTTAGGATTCTGGAGGCCACTGTGCTCTTAGGAACAGAGATTCTTTTCTACCCTTGGCCAGATCTGTGCCTTGCCATAATTCTGTCTCTGAGCTCCTTGGGCAGTTCCTTAGACCTCATGATTCTCATGTGCTCTGACATGCACGATGAGCTGTGAGGTCTGAAATACACAGGTGTGTGCCTTTCCTAATCAAGTCCAATCAGGAGTAGAACCATCTTAAGTAGGATCAGAAGGAAATGGACAGCATGCGTTTTAAATATGAGTGTCACAGCAAAGGGTCTGAATACTTATGACCATGTGATGTTTCAGTTTTTCTTGTTTACTAAATTTGCAAAAATATCTACATTTCTGTTTTTTTTCTTTCAAGATGGGGTGCAGAGTGTACATTAAAGAGTGTACATCTTACCAAATGGCTGCAATGAAAGAAAGAGTGAAAAATGTAAAGGGGTCTGAATACTTTCTGTACAAACTGTATAATCAGACTCAATATATGCTTCCTAACTGGGGTATATATCAATAAAAAGCATAGGGGTTCCAAAGGAACATTGATCCCAGTAATATCCAAAACAAAACTTTGAATTTGGCTCCAAAATCCCCGGATGACCGGACATTCCGAGAAGATATGAAATATCGTTCCCCCCTGATTTCCATATCTCCAACACACATTTGGTACATTGGGATTCATTTTGTGAAGTACAGAGGGGGTGTAATACCACATTATGAAGAGTTTGTATTGATTTTCCTTATAAACATTGCAAAGTGATGTTTAGGCCGCCCTCTTCTATACCAAACCCCACTCATCTCTCTCAAGTTGTCTACCTAGAAATTGTTCCCATTTTATCATGTATGAGTGTCGCACAGGTTCATCTGGACACGGATTTATCAGCATAGTATAAATGTCAGCGATTAAGCCCAGAGATTAAGTCAAAATACACAGTTTACATAGGATTTCAAATCTGGTAGGTGTAGAGGCTTTGGCAGGGTCCAAAATGTGTCGTGAGTAGTGAACCACCTGTAGATATGAATAGTAACAACTATTTGGCAGTTGGAAACGCTCTTTAAGTTGCTGAAATGGTAATGTTTGCCTGAAGATAACGACTTGTGAAGTATCCAAAGACAGTCTAGTCTTCGATGCAGGTCCATCCCCTGGCGGAGATCCCTTAGATCCCTGAGACACAAGGGTGGAAGCTCAAGTTCCCAGTGAGAAATATCTGGTGGGTCAAAGTCAATTGATGAACAGAAGCGTTGGAGTTCCTCGTGTGTTTTGAGAATGTTTTCCCGTCTTTTGTAGCGATCAGCATAAAAGGAAATGCCCATTTGTAGATTATGCTCCAATTTTTAAGTTCAACCAGCAGCAGCTTTAAGCATCATCGCTTGTGTAAAGTCATCCAAGATAAATCTGTAAATAGTTGCACAGTAGAGTCTTCAAAATGTATGACTTTCTGCTGTCTAAGCATAAAGCACTCTTTGAGCTCATAATCATGAAGACAACAAATGACATCTCTCGGGGAGCCAGTCATTGATTTTACTTCCAAGGCCCTATGTGCTCTTTCAAGTTTAATAGTGTGGGTGGGTGGTTCCTCTAGTAACTGGTTAAAAAGAGTGTTGAGAATAGATCTTAAATCTTCTTGGTCCTTAATTTTTATCAGACCATGGACTCTAATATTGTTATGTCTTCCTCTGTTATCGAGGTCCTCCAGATGTCAATTGGTACCTCTGATTGTTTGAGCCTGTAGGGACACCTGAGCTTGTAGTTCTGACACATACAGTCTGGTTTCATCTTGCGTTTTTTTTTTCAATCATCTACTCTTTCCACAATAGCCGTTAGGTCCGTTTGAAGGGCAAACATGTGCTCTATGTTTTTTTTACAATGTGACCCTGTGATGACAGATGCCACTGTTTGGCATCCATCGAACGTATATTGCCCGGCATGTGTGTTAAATGGTGGCAATAACCGTGATATGAAACTATCCTTTTTAGGATGTAACCTTGAGTCTTGAATAGTCAGTTCCAATGCTCTATTACACTGGTTTTCAGAAAATAAATTCAGATATCTCTTTCAAATTGTTGTGTGAGGTGGCGCCTTCAGACACTTGAAAAGATTACACACTTCAGAATGCAAAAATTATGTTATATTTAGAATCTCATCTTATGAAAAGGAAATACATTTTATGTATATATCATAAGAAAAGCTCATTCTGGAAAATAGTAAAGTTACTGTATATTCGGTATACAAAGACCGAAGCAAAAACTGAGAGTCAAGGGTATAGATAAAAAATACCTTTATTAATTACAAACAATAAAAAACAATCGTATAGATAAGTATATGAGTCCGTAAGAGTCCAAGAAAGAAATGGATGGACAGGGTGAATATGCAGGCAAGAGAGATACATAGAATATTGTCGTTGTGGATTAATTAGTAAGAAATAGATCACATACCCAAGGGTAGTGAGGACCATCATAAGTACATGCAAAGTTAGGCATATGTATCAACATACCCAGGGAAGTGAAATATATTGCACGACAAAGTGATAAGATCTCTTACCGGCAGTTCACCCCGTCCAGCACCCTCCCCAACGCACGTTTCGCGTCAAATTGACGCTTCCTCAGGGGGATATATATTCGGTATACAGCAGAAAAACCTGTGGTCAGAGAACTGATATTTTCCAAAATACATAGTTTTACTCAAGAGACATACTGCTGGCACTTGTTTAAAAGAACTTTCACTAAATAGATATATAATAGAAACAGCAGGTAATAGCCCATGTTAAAATCTTGCTCTGTAAACCTTTTGTAAGTTATTTGAATTAAACTACGGCATCGGGTGGCTACACTATAGCAGTCACAGCCTCCTGACTAGCATGCATGTTACCTAGTCAGCACACCAGCTGACTCTTCTAGTTTATGCAGTAGTAAGGGGGATAAAGTCACTTACTGCCAAACACATAATAATAAAAATATATACATTTAAAACACACATTTAACACTCAATACACATCAATAAGGTACATAAATATATTTCAGCGCATAGTGAACTTAATTTAGTCAATAAAAAAAGGAAACAGACAAGCCCTTTAAAGGGGTTGTCCCACATAAAAACATTTATGATCTATGCACAGAATAGGTAATACATGCATGAATGTTGGAGGCCCTACTGCTCAGATCTCCATCAATTCCTAGGATGGAGGTCCATAGCCTCCACTTAATTCTCACTGCTTGCAAGCAGTGAGTAGGAGTCTAAATGGAGCAGTGGATTTACATGTGCACTGCAACTCTATTCACTTATATGGAGCTGTTGCTGTACCCAATAGCCCATTCAAATGAGTGAAGGACTGCACATGCCCGTCCCCCACTCTATTAACACTCCTTCTCACTATCATCAAGCAGGAATGAGGGGCTCCCAATTTAGTGATTGGTGTGGATCCTAGCATTGTATGTCCACACAATTCTACAATTTTTACCTATTTTATAGACAGATGATAACCCCATTAATTTAACTGCATCTATAGATGACTCATATGCATCTTTTATTACTTCTTTTTGAGCACCATTTATTCCAGGGCTCAATACAAGCAAAGGGGTTCAAATACATTATAGGAGACAAGGACAAATACAATATATGTACAAAACAACATGATACAGAAGGCGAGAGAGAACCCTGTTCACGAGGGCTTAGGATCTACAATGGAGGGGGAAGGAGACAGAAGGTGAACCATGAAAAAAATGAGCCCTAGCTTAGATTCATAGATGGAAAAAAAAAGATATTGGTAGCAGAAAATGGCAATGTGACACAAATTTATAGTTGATGGCTTTAACCCTCCCTTACTGACATTTGACGTACAGTTATATAATAATTTCAGCAAGGGAGTTTGAAGCAGGCCACCAACTAAGCCTGCTCATTATGCAGCAGGTAACAGTTGTTATAGGGCATGTGTCATCAGGAAATGACTTACTGTTTAACTCATATTTTTATGTTAAACACATTTAAGAATTTTTGGTTGTGTTTTTTTTTTAAATTCTATCAGTATCATTATTTTTTTAAAAATTCTGAAATCCTGCGGTTTTCACTTTGGCCACTAGGCCTAATAATAGTCTGACACTTCCTGTTTTGTAGAGAAATCCTTACAGCAGTTCCCTCATTATCAGCACAGTCAGGATTACACTGAAAGGTGACATCTATGTGCATAGATAACTCAGGATCCTCCATTCACAATAGGAAATGGTCACAGCTCCCCCTCCCTGCACAGTGACTTCTTCTGAGGTCACAGATTTGTGTCTAGAAAACTCTCTCATAGTAGTCAGTGAGACGGATTCTGTTTACAGGCTCCTATGTGGGCATGGCCCGGCATCGTGACTGACAGTTGCCATAGGAACCAGTACACAGCCACAAGCTATGTACTGATTCCTATTGAATGAGGGATCTGAAGATCTCTCATTCAAATCCCCTATGGGGAAAAGTTAAAATTTTTTTTGAAAAAGTAAAAAAAAAGTGAAAAAAAAGTAAAACACAAACACGAAAAATAAAATAAAAACACGTACACCGCCCTTTTCCCCTTTACAAATGCCAATCGCCCCCAAAAAGATCAAAAATAAATAAAGTACCCATATTTGGTATTGCCGCGTGCGTAACGACCTGCCCTATAAAGCGGTCATGCTAATTAACCCGTACGCTGAACGTCGTAAAAAAAACCAAAAAAAACCCAAATCACATTATTAAGATTTTTGTTCATATCGCAGCACATAAAATGGAATAAAAAGCGATCAAAAACTCCTATAAATGCAAAAGTTGTAACAATTAAAACGACAGTTCATCCCGCAAAAAAAATGTCCTTACACAGCTCTGCATATGGAAAAATAAAAAAATTATGGCTCTCAGAAGATAGCAATGCATAAATATTGTTTTACACACTAAAAACGCTTTTTTTTTTTAAAGTGCTTCAACTTAAAAAAAACTATATAAACAGGATATCGCCATAATCGTATCGACTCAAAGAGTAAAGTTAACTTATCACGGATACTGCACGGTGAGCGCTGTTAAAAATAAAAAACACTACTAGGATTGCAGTATTTTCTTCACTATGCCTTCCAAAAAAGGGATTTAAAAGCGATCAAAACGCCTTCTCCCCCCAAAAAATTATACTAATAAAAACGTCAACTCATCCCGCAAAAAAAGCCCCTACACAGCTCCAAACACGGAAAAATTAAAATGGCTCTCAGACTATGGTGATGCAAAAACGTGTTTTCCTGGTTGAATAAAAGTGTTTTTATTGTATAAAAGCAGTAAAAAACAAAAAAAATATACAAATTTGGTATCGCTGTAATCGTATCAACCTGCTGAGTAACGCTAGCTTGTCATATATACTGTACAGTGACCACTATAAAAAATAAAAATAAAAAACACTACCAAGATTGCTGTATTTTGTTCAAAACGTCTCACAAAAACCTTAATAAAAAGTGAATATAGCATCATAAGCACCCCATAGTGGTAGCAATAAAAACATCAACTCATCCCGCAAAAACATAGCTCTGCACACAGCAAAATAAAAAAGTTATGGCTGTCAGAATAGGACAACATAAAAACGCAATATTTTATAGACATATTTCTATTGTGTAAAAGTAATAAAACAGAAAAAACCATATAAAATCTATATCATGGTAACTGTACCGACCTCCATAGTAAAGTTATCCTGTCATTTACACTGCACATGGATATTTAATGAATAATTTTTCACTACCATCCCAAAAAATCGGAATATCATCAATAAAGCGCCCCCAAAATAAAATCCGATCTGTGAATATTTCAAGGTGTTCAGAAAAAACAATAGCATCCTCCCACCAACCTAAAAATAGATTAGCAAAACTTGGTGCACAGACAGTGCCCATGGCTGCTCTTTTTATCTGATGGGAGTGGATAACTACCTATTCATGTGTATAAATTCATCTATGTATAGATTTATTGTTTCTGCTCGCTGCGTTAATCTAGTGCTGACTGGATGCAACTAGATGCAATAGCGTTTGAAGACTGCATGCCCCCATATTTTTGCATGCTTCCATTGTGACGTAATGAATTAGGTGGCTAGCCGTGAGCCGGAAGAGAGAATCTTCAATGGGGAAGTTGTGAGGCCAAACTACGAGAGGGAGAGTGGGCTAACCATAGAGCCTGCAGCTTTATTAAAATGAATAGGAATATTACATATAAAAGAGAAGTGGTTTATGCAAACAGTCTGAGACAATAGTATACAGCACAATAAAACAATGTACTTAATAGGCTTGCAGCTTTTATTAAAAATTTAATATGTATATTAGATATATAGGAGAAGTGCTTTATGGGAAGATAATATGACATTGGTGTACTGTACAGTGAAATCTATATTCCCAATGAATATGCATATTAGATGTGGAAGACAGGGGGCTTATGGGAGCTGATAAAGCTGGTAGTGTGCTGTGGAATGTAACACCTATTCTGCTCAGTCTGTTGTAGGTGAGGCACGCAGTTGCAATAATATGAGAGAAATAAGATGGAAGCCCATCACAGTCAGGGCTGAGGTGTCTGCTGGTGCAGTGCGTTGGCACGGGCAGTACGGTAAGATGGGGCGCAAGCCTGTTATGGAGATGGCGAATTTGCCTGAGGATTGCTGTTCATGGGAGCATGGTGGCACCTTTAGCAGGACAAATTATGAGTGTGCGTGCAGGAGAGCGGAAGGGGGAGTGGGCTTTATGTGGATTCTCTGATGGCTAATTGGTGAGTACATGAATAGGGGGTGTACCTAACATGATATAAAAGGAAGTGAGCTTACACCACATGTGATCGGACCTCTAATCCCTGATGAAGCCAGGTTAGCTGGCGAAACATGTCGGGCAGGTCAGATATGACGTTTTAAATTGTGATTTCTCACCTCTGTCTACAAGTGTCACCCGCTGCAGGGGTGTCACAAGGGGGCCTTATTTGTTCTGTGTCCATTAGATTAGGGACGATTGCCCAAGTAGTAGGCTTGGGATCCCTTACTGGAGCTGGTACTTTGCTATAGATATAAGGCTCTCCTGTTCATAGGTGGTGCTCCACCAGACTTGATAAGAGAAAGGGATTTATTCCCTCTTTCAGAAGCAAAAAGGGTTAAATGATGAGGTTAGAAATCAGGTTTTTAAATAGTGTGCATAGAGGTTAAGAGTTATACATAATAAAAGTTAAGTTTTAGTTTATTAAGTTTTAGCACCTTAAGGTGTCCTCAAACCTGAAATGGCACCTAAATAAAATCGTATTGAAAATGAGACCCCAGAGTCCAGTAGGTGCACCTTCTATTCTGGGGCTTATGGTTGAGCCAAATAATGCACTTGGGCCATATATGTGATATCGCTAAAAATGGCAGACCTGGGGGAATTGATATTACATTGCATTTACCTAGTCACCTTTACCGTATTCCAGTGAATAATGGATAAATATTGAAAATCTGCAAAAATAGTGAAATTTTGAAATTTCACCTCCACTTTGCTTTAATTTCTGTGAAATACCTAAAGGGTTATCAAACTTCCTAAACACTGTTGTAAATACTTCAAGGGGTCTAGTTTCTTAGATGGAGTCATTTATGGAGGCATCTAACAGGCCCCTCAAACCCAGGTCAGAACTGGACTGGTCCCTAAAAAAATGTATATTGCAAATTTTCTTTAAAATGTGAGAAATTACTACTAAATTTCTAAGCCCTCTAATGTCGTAAAAAAAAAAAAAAAAGTAAAAATTGATGCCAACCTATAGTAGACATATGGTAGATGCTAGTTATAAACTATTTTGTGGTAAATAATTATCTGTCTTGCACGCAGAAAGTTTGAAACTTTCAAAATGACAATTTTTTCAAATTTTCAAAAATATTTAGATATTTTTCACAAACAAGCAAGGATTGTATGGATCAAAATTTCTTACTAACTTAAAGCAGAATGTGTCACGAGAAAACATTCTCTGAATCACGTGGATAGGTAAAAGTGTGAAAAAAGTTATTCTTACATAAAGTGACACATGCCAAATTTCTAAAATAGGGCTGTGTCAGGAAGGTCAAAACAGGCTGGGTCCTTAAGGGGTTAAATATAAAATAAGATTGAAAGTAAGGAAGGAGTGGTGGAGCCATCTCAAGCGAGTACAACAATCAAGTTTATTAAATGTTAACTTTGTGAAGAGATCATCTTAAATCTATTTTCATTTGTCTTTAACATTAATGTAACGTTGAGGTACAGAATTTCTACATACTTTAATATACCGTACGAAGACATCCTTGTAGGTAATGGACAATGTTTATTTTCATATTCCAGCATAAATACATGAATATATAGGCTATGTCCTGCCTGCAGTGATAAGTTTTAACAGAAGGGATGTCAGGAGGTTTTTCCCATGTAGATAATTCCACACAGCTGCCTGCTATGAAGCTAAAGAAGGATATTTTTAATAGGATGCCATAACTCATTTATACAGCAATCTATGCATGAGTGTCTGGGCTAATCGCAGACAGATGGGCATGAGATTACTATCATCATCATTCACATTAATAAAAGCAACTGCTTGGATGCAAATGGTTAATGGTACCCAAGGTCAGATGGTGAATGGCGCTTTCAAATGAACAAGATTACATAAAAGTTTTATGCCCTTATGTCTCAATATGTGAGTAAATATAAACCATTTATAGCTAATGTCAAGCAGTATCATAATGACGGCAGTTATCTTGTCCATATTAAATAGGGACCAGTAGAGTTTCTGCTTCTTATGTTCCAGCTTTTATTTTTGCAGCTGAGAAGATAGATATTTATGGTACTATATGTGACCCAATATTTTATGCTGCTGTTGTAGATAATTGCATCACCTCCTCAGGCTTAGGCTTTTGTCCTAATAATCAGTGCGCTGTTTGCTAACCACGGTCTCTTGTATCTATGTTTTAAACAAAGTGACATAATTTTATTGAACTTCATTCCAGCTGTAATGCCACAAACTAAACTTACTCTGTTTCTGCACTACTATGCCCTGAAGCCAGTGGTTCCCAGCCACAATATTAGGAGGGACCCCTAATTGAATAAATTCACTACCAAGAGCCCCATTCCCACCTTAGAAAAAACTAAAAAAAGCACTTTATAATCTCATAAATAGATAAACAATCTAAGTCACAAACTCAGCTGGGTAAATGGGCTGTACATAGAAAAAAAAATAAAGTTGGCAGACCACAATCCTTTCAGATTCAATACAATATCATATTATTGCCCAGGTCGTTGCGCACGCAGTGATGCCAAATATGTGTACTTTTTACTATTTTTTGTGTGGGATTTATAATCATTATATCATTATTCTATTTATAATCATTATAAGTATTTATAATAGGATAATGGTGTTGTGTGTTTTTTACTTTTTTCTTTTTTTTTTACTTTTTTATAATTTTTTTCTTTTACTTATCTCTACACAGGACTGGACTGGGCGATTGCTTGGTCACTGTTATAATACAAACAGTATATAGCTGTACTGCAATCATTATGCCAACTGTCAGTCAGCCTGTCAAGCCCTGGCAGGCCTACATCACATACAGATTGAAGGCTGTTAGGTCTCCAACTGCCATGGTAAACATTGGCACCCAGTGATCACATAGCGGGGTACCAATAGAGGACACCGGGAGTCCCCTCCCTATGTCATACCCCTTAGATGCTGTAGTCACTATTATCCCCAGTATGTAAGTAGTTAAAAGCCGGACTGGTGCACCACTCCTTTGGCCTGCTCTCTGTTGTCTTGAATATGTCTTTGGAACTACTGTTTTTGTTGAATCAAGCATCTATTTCCGGTTTTCCACATGTACCATCTAATAATTCAAAGGGGACTTGACATGTTACTTGCTCTTGCTTAGGGTAGCATAAAGTATCGGCAGACATGTTGTCTCAAGCGGTCTATCACTCCATAACTCACAGCGCTGCCAGGTTGCTGAAAGTTATGGAACAAGTGAAACATAAATAGACAAGGTGGAGCATATACAGTGGTGTGAAAAAGATTTCTTAATCTTTTGGATATTTGTCACACTTAAATGTTTCAGAACACTAAACAAATTTAAATATTAGGCAAACATAACACAAGACAAAATGCAGTTTTTAAATGAAGGTTTTTATTATTAAGGGAAAAAGTAATCGAAACTTACAGGGCCCTGTGTGAAAAAGTAACTGCCCCCTAAAGCTAATAACTGGTTGGGCTGCCCTTAGCAGCAACAACTGAAATCAAGCATTTGCGATAATTGCCAATGAGTCTTTTACAACACTTTGGAGGAATTTTGGTCACTCGTCTTTATAGAATTGTTGTGATTCACCCACATTGGAGGTTTTCCCAGCATGAACCACTTTTTTAGGATCATACCACAGCATCTCAATTTAGGAGCTTTGACTAGGCCACTCCAAAGTCTTCATTTTGTGTTTCTTAAGCCATTCAGAGGTGAACTTGCTGGTGTGTTTTGGATCATTTTCCTGCTGCATAACCCAAGTGTGCTTCAGCTTGAGGTCCGGAACAGATGGCTTCACATTCTCCTTCAGGATTTGTTGGCAGACAGCAGAATTTATGCTTCCATTTATCACAGCAAATCTTCCAGGTCCTGAAGCAGCAAAACAGCCCCAGACCATCACACGACCACCACCATGTTTTATTATTCTTATGACATTACTTTTCTGAAATGCTGTGTTGCTTCTACGCCAGATGTAGTGGGACTTACACCTTCCAAAAAGTTAAACTTTTGTCTAGTCAGTCCACAGAATCTTCTCCCAAAAGTCTTGGGGGTCATCAAGATGTTGTCTTTTTGTTAATCAGTGGTTTTAATCATGAAACTCTGCCATGAAGGCCATTTTTGCACCGTCTCTGGAGTCATGAACACTGACCTTAACTGAGGCAAATGAGGCATGCGGTTCTTTGGATGTTGTTGTGGGGTGTTTAGTGACCCTTTGGATCAGTCATCGCTGCACTCTTGGGATCATTTTGGATGTCCGACCACTCATGAGAAGGTTCACCATAGTTCCTTGTTTTCTCAATTTGTGGATAATGGATCTCACTGTGGTTCTCTTGAGTCCCGAAGCTTTAGTGATGGCTTTATAACCTTTTTAAGACCGATAAATCTCAATTACTTTGTTTCTCATTTGTTCCTAAATTTCTTTGGATCTTTTGGTCTACGTGAAGGCAGGTCCTATTTAAGTGCTACCTTGAGAATAGTTGTGGCAGTAATGAGGCCTGGGTGATGCTATGGAAATTGAAGTCAGCTTCCCAAGGATTTATGAAAACACAGTTAATTTATGTTTTAAGGGAAGGTGTGGGGGGCAATTACTTTTTCACACAGGGCCCTGTAGGTTTTGATTACTTTTTCCCTTAATAATAAAAATCTTCATTTAAAAACTGCATTTTGTCTTTACTTGTGTTTATGTTTGTCTAATATTTAAATTTGTTTTGGTGATCTTAAACATTTAAGTGTGACAAACATCCAAAAAATTAAGAAATCAAGAAGGGGAGAAAATACTTTTTCACACCACTGTAGTTTGTGCCACATTTATTGTGTATTTTAGATTCAAGGGTAGTGTCTTTAAAGATTCTTCTAAATTAGAAACATAGGTTATAAATAAGGTGAAATAAAAAAAGAAGAGAACCTATTAGAACAAGAGTGCAATTTTGATAAATTTGATGCTATTCAAACTATTTGCAAAAACTTTGATGGTATTCAAAATATTTGCAATAGCTAAATCTCCCTAAGGCACCATTCACATCACATTTTCTGTTTTACCATCATGATACCTTAAAAAATTATCCTCTATACCATAGCACAGGCTGAACACTTGTGTCTGGTACATAAACCACATATGTTTGGGAAATGTAGTCCAAAACCGACTACGTTTGCCCAATAGATTTCCACCCTGACAGAGGTCAAAAACTGGATGTGAATGGGACCTAAGGGCATGTCCCCACGGCACGGGTTTACGGACGGTTTTTCAGATGGTTTACGGTTTTGCAGACCGTCTGAAAAACTGGCTGCGAATGAGCACAACGGGCGTCTATGGAAAACCCGTGCAGCAGTCCCCACTGCATGGGTTCTCCGCCCGGCGGTTTTTCAAAAAACATTGTGCTTGCACATTCTTCTGTCTGGTTTTCGGACGGAATATGTGCATGTCAATGTGAAGGGGGAAAAGCTGTCCCCCGCGCGGCCGTGGGGAGTGCACTAAAACAGGACAAATGCCGGCCGGATAAACCGACCGGTATTTGTCCTCTGCCGTGTAAACAGGCCTTAAGAGTGTTGCGAAGTTGTTTAAAATTTAATACTGGTTGTTTTATTTCTTATAAAATCAATTACAATAAGTTGATTCCAAATAGAATGATTAGTTTGAAATTGTATACAGTTAAATCTACCGTAGCCATTACCCTGAAGTCTCTGCAGTTTGGCTAATGCTAATAACAATGCTTTTTCAACCATAGAATTAGAATAGCTTTATTTTTCGACACATAAATAATATCAAACTGTTGATCACACTCAGTAGGGGTGCTGCAAATTTTTAGCATCTAGTTTACCAGTGAGACTAAAAATTATGTTAGGAGATCGTAAGGATGAAAATCATAATCTGTTCCCACATTATTTCAACATTGATTTGTGTGGAAAAATATATATTATGCAGAGACTTACTGGAAATCAGCATAAATCAGATGGCTAAGTCTGTACACCAAGAGAATAAATATTTGTTTCATAGAAAACTTTATCAACAAAACTAAGGTATGTCAAAAACAGTCAGTCAGTCAGTCAGGCTGTTGAAGGATGCATAGAAAAAAAGGAATGCAAAACTAAAACTTATGCAATAGTGTATATATATATATATATATATATATATATATATATATATATACACACACACACCACACACAATAAGGAAGGTCTACTATACTCACAGAAACAGTGAAAAAAAAACTCAGTGCTTTATTGCATGCCATTGGACATGCAATAAAGCACTGAGTTTTCTTTTCACTGTTTTTGTGAGTGCAGCAGGCCTTCCTTATTGTATTATTGGACCCTTTTCAAACGGAGGCTTTTTTCTGCTCTGCACCCATTTTTCTTAATTTGTATGGTGGTGCTGCCATTTTCTCTACTATATATATATATATATATATATATATATATATATATATATATATATATATATATATATATATATATATATATATCGTTTATACTTGAGTATTAGCTGACCTGAATATAAGCCGAGGCACCTAATTTTGCCATAAAAAACTGGGAAAACTTATCGACTCGAGTATAAGTCTAGGGTGAAAAAATGCAGCGGCTACTGGTAAATTTCAAAAATAAAAATGGATACCAAGAAAATTACATAGGCAGCTATAGGCAGGTATATGTCCCCCATAGGCAGATAGAGGAAGGGATATGTCCCCCATAGGCAGTCAGAGGCAGGGTTTTTAAAAAAAAATACAAATATTCACATTTCTCCACCGCTGCTCTGAGGCTCTCCCTGAGATCCGTCTTTTTCCCAACACAGGCAGAGTGACGTCATCAGGCCGCGCAGGCAGCGTGATAACATAGCACGCTGCCTGTTCCAGAAACTCCTCTTGTGGAGCAGGGAGCGCTCGCTCACTGCTCCACAATAGTATCTTCAGCTGTATGCACTCCCATGAGTCGCATACAGCTGAAGCATTCCCCGCCGGTGCCCAGGCTATGGCAGTGCCAGGACGCTGACGGGTAACTCGAGATTCAGCTGTATGCACTCCCAGAGGAGTCGCATACAGTTAAAGGGCCGGGGCCATGGCATCATCCAGACGCCGATGGTGACTCGAGTATAAGCCGAGGGAGGCTTTTTCAGCACATTTTTTGTGTTTAAAAACTCGGCTTATACTCGAGTATATACGATAAGTAGTAAAAAATCTTTATTAAATAATCAAAGGAAGCCGCAAATCAAATTAAAAATTTAAATACAAAGTGGGATAAAAAAGATCCCCAAAATTTCCTTGTGCAACCATGCACAAGGATATATGATAAACAATGCCCCAAATTTAGCACAATGATAATCTAGGATAAAACAGGCCAAAAAGACATCTCACTAAAAAGGAGAATTTTTTTCATATATATCAGATAACTCAAGGAAGAAATAATAAGATAAAAAGTAATATGCCAGGCTAAAGACAAGTCGCCTGCTAATGAGAAACACAATGAAAAAACTGTGGCAGTAAGAATATTACTGATAAAGATCATACAATATCCAGACCAAAGTAGAACAATAATTTATGGGGACCCTTGTGCAAAGGGAATGAATCCCAGGATGAATTATAAACATTGATGGCATAATTCATAACATAAGCCATCAATGTAAGATACGAGCCCCTTGAATCTGCACCTATCTCCAGAACAGGCCTGAAACTTCCCGTTCTGGATGGAAAAGGGGCCGTGCTTGTATTTCCACTCTCCATTTATTTCAATAGGAGTTCTGAGAGCAGCTGAGCAGAAGCATTCGGTTGTATTTGGAAAACCCATCAAAATTAATGGAGGATACCTGCACAAGCATTGCAACTTCCTAATTCAGATTGGAAAGTTTTGGGGGCCTGTTCTGCAGATAGGTGCATGCCCCAGAATCTTATTTACAGACCATAATAGGGTAGGATATTGTGAAGTCATGTTTGTATCAAAGTTGATCCTATTATCCAAAATGATAACAGTATCATATATAATAATATTGTTCTATTCTTTTAATTCTACTAATTTTATACCGTAAGATCCATGTGTAGGAGATGACATCAGCAGGTTAAGCTACTGTAAGGCTATGTTCACATGGCTTAACTGCGGGGCGTAATTCCGCCCCGCAATTACGGCGTGTGGCCGGGGGCGGGGCGGGAGCGGGGGAGCGAGCAGGGGGCCGGCACTTCGCCGGCCCATAGACAGTCATTGCTAGCGGCGCGGATAAGCCGCTAGAAAGTGACCTGTCAATCATCTCCCCCCTCGGCGTATTCGCCGAGCAGGGAGAGGAGTCGTAATGCATAGTTCTCTATGAGAACTGTGCATTACCGTAGTTACTGGGACGGATTCAGCCCGTAATTGGCGCACTTCGGCGCGTAATTACGGACTGAATTACGTCCCAGAATAAGCCGTGTGAACATGGCCTAAGGATCAGATGTTTAACCACATAAGTTTCTCGTGCTTTTCAGTAACCATAGTTAAAAACAGTTTAGATAGCGCATTTTATTGAGTGATATCTACAGCAGGCAGATTACAAGGTTGCAGTTTGTAGCGTTTAGACAGATAATCTGGGCCACATACCAAGCAGAAGACAGATAGCTAGCCAAACACTGCAGTAGAACATACTATTGAAATAACTTTATTTCTTTGTCTATACAACTTCATGCTGGCTTGCATTGCTGTAGTCAGTGTTAGATGCCAAGGCATAGTCTAAAAATATCACTTTTTCCCTCTGCACAGTTGGCAACTCTCAGTTTGCCAAACACAAATGCCAGCACTTCAGGGCATATGCACAACTATTATAGTGAACAGTTCGAGCAAAGTCTAGAAAAAGAACTAGACCTTGTAATGAAACAGTAGCAGCATTAGTCTTTTATGATGCCTTTGATTGGCAAAAGAACTTTGCGCTATGGTTTACCATGGAGCTAGCTGGAGCTCAGTAGAAGTCTACTACTGATTTATTTTGCAGGTGATTCTAATTTGGTTCATTGATATCAATCAGACCTATTTGCTTCTATTAAAGGGAAAAGATGGAATTTCTGATCATTTCGGTTGTACTGTGAAATGAGGAATTCAGAAAAAATATATAACATTGCAATCTGTCACAGGAAATGGGGCACATTTTACAGCACAAAGCTTGCCACATCTTTAATAACGCTTGCCACTTCCTTGCTAACGTGGAATAATTTGTATTCGTACCTGCAGTAGTTGTGATCTCCCAAACCTCCCTCACCATTGGGGTATTTCAAAGTATTATATGGATGCTGAAAGGTCTCGTTCCAGAAGAGACAAGGCTTCCCACAGTCCAAAGAAGTCTGGTTTTGGGTTCCTCTGTAATCAGCCCCGTTGACAGTGTAGCATTCTAAGAGATAAAAATTTTAAATCAATTTCAGTGATTATTTTATTTTTCTTATAATACATAATCATCTCCACAGGTACAACTTCTTGTAAAAAAGTTCAATAAACTCAACCTACACTGCTTCACACTATGCACTCCTGTACCCCTGGCCTAAATGACGCAAACCATCCAAGCTGGACAATAAAAAAGATGCAATTCTCTGAGCTTTTCACTACAGGGGTCTGTGCAACTACTATCCCTATGCTTCTTTTAGGGCACATGGATGTAATAGATGGGAAGTCAAGAGCTGGTATTAGACAGTGTGGTAGCTATCAATTACAGTGTCCACAGTGTTTCTCTTATAGAGTCTTCTGCAGATGATGTGAGTAGCCAATGGAGATGACCCTTTTGATTGATCTGCATAATATTATATATTATATATTGTAAGGTGACAGCTGGGAAGGTCCACAATGCTGTATACATCCCAGCTAGATTTCTTGCATGCACATGGGGAAAAGGTAATAAGGGACATGTCACCAAGGTTACCTGGCCTAGAGGAGGTATGAGCTGTTTCCTTTGTTGTGCCAGCCACAGTAAGTATGATTGTTTTGGCCAAAACCTGGGACGGCTTTAATCGGAAGTAAGCAAAGTGTAAGGTTGGTGCCTACTCCCTGTGTTGCAGGCCAGGGTTAGTTGGTCTTTATAAGTCTGCTAGTCAGCTTACCAGGTGTTCTGCTACACAGGTTAAAGAGTTTGACCTGGGAAGAAATACACTAGTGATATCCAGGAGCGCTTATATTGCCAGTGGATGACTATAAGGTGTTGTGTGGGAAAACTACATTGTGTAAGTCAGCGCTAAGATGAGCAGGAGTTTATTTTCTGTTGTGTTTATGTTTGGCACACATTGTATGCTATAAAACATGCTATGCTAATAAAACTTGGGAGGACCTGTGTTTGAACCCAGAAAACCTATCTACATTGGACTCTACTGTGATGCCAGAGCGGCAACCGCTTACGACATACATGTACCTATACGCACACGGATACATACAAAATATTTTTACCAAGGTCCACATCATACCACCTGGTTGACCTCAAAGAGCAATTGAAGGGTGGCTAAGGTGTCTGGTTGGGCTGTAGGTTACTAAACAGAGCCGTGTGGAGGTGTGCGCTGGAGCTCTGAATCCAAGATGGTGCCTGCTCCCTTTACCTCTGCCAAGCACTGACTGTGTCTCCTTGGGAAAGTGGACACCGTTGGCCTTATGTATGGAAACTGTCTAGATCTGTTTTCGCCCTTTCATATAGTGCTCAGAAAAAATGGAAGTGGACCTCTGATTGGTTGCTATGGGCAACAGAGAAAGTATTAGACCTATACAGTTTTCATACATGTCCCCCCTGGTGCCCACTTCTGGTTCTACTCTCTGTCTCTAAGGTCCCAACAGGACATAAAGGGCCAAATATGGTCCATGGGCCTTGAGTTTGACACATACCGTAGACTGTAAAACCGCTGTATATACCAGACTATTTACTTGGGACATCTTTAAGCTGTTGCAGTACATGTAATTCTATTTCTACTGCAACAGTCTCATAAACATTGAGGAAGAAGAAAAAGTTTATGCGTAATCAACTGATTTCAAGCAAGACATTATTACATTGCAATAAAGAACTATAAAGCTTAAGTCAGATACCTTGGAATTAACATCCATTAGTGTTTTTAAATATACAATGGGAACTTAAGGATCTAAGATGTTAGTGATGACAGCCCGGCACTTCAGGGATTTCTAATGTTTACAACAAAAAAAAATAAGTTTACTAAAACATTTCTACAGCTAATTAGGACATTCCGAGTCCGTGAGCCTACACTACACCTCCTTTTCCCTTTAGTTCACAAACTGAGACACATTAAGGTGCAGAGAGAGTCTGAAAATAAATTGTGGCATGTTCTGCTGTATGCTTCAAGGTTAAAATGCAGTGGCGCACAGAGGCACTAAAGAAGGCTCATAGAGTGCCCATGGTTCTGTAATGCAGAACCAGAGGGACTTTGTGTGCCATCCTACAAGTTTGTGTGCATAGCTTTGCATTAGGCCTCACTACTTTAGCTCTCCAAACTGCACAAAAATATCACCTATTCAGGAAATAAAATTCAAACCGGAAGGACTAAGGTTAGAAATGTTACTTATGTTCAAACTGCTACCATAATATTGACAATGCCATTTTGGCAGCCTGTTCATGGTATCTGTCGGAATACCATAAAAACCTATTCTGGCTGATGCTATGGTGAGGCTGCAGACTTCTATAGGGCAAATATAGTCCTAACTGGACAACATTTGCTCTATTTAGTGAATATATACAGTTCCTGCATCAGACACAAAACATGATAGATCAGGAGTTTGTGTCCGCTGCAAACAAGTATACGTTCCCTCAAAAGGGCAAACGTAGTCCAATTGGGACTACGTTTGCCCCCATTGAAGTCCATGGCCCAGCTATTGCCTCACCACAGTATCCGCCAGAATACATTTTTCGGGATCCCAATGAATACCACAAATTGGCTGCCAAAATGAAATGTGAATAGGGCCTTTCAGCAGAAATAGTAACACACCAACATAGAAGACTGACAACACTGACAGCCGTGTGGCCCTTTTCAGATTTCTAGTGTGCCTTTATGTTACGTCTTATTTTTATCTTAGGATAGATGGATGTTTAACCAAGTTATGTTTAAATTCACTTGCTGTTGATTTTCTAACCACATCTACTGGAAGACAGGGCTCATTACCATGGGGAAAGTTCATGTGGACTTCAGTGTGGTACATGCGTGCTTTCTGCACTCAAATCCTCACAAATTAAAAAAAAAATCCCATTATATTTAACGGGAATCCAAGCTGTAGTTTATTTGCTTATTTTTACCTATTCTGTAGGTATTTTGTGCAGAATAAGGCCTCGTTCACACGGCTTATTTGGGTGCTGATTTCAGCCGTACTGCAGTACGGCTGAAATCCGTCCCAGTCATTAGGTAATCCATAGTTCTCATAGACAACTATGGATTCCGTCTCTCCTCCCCGCTCGCCGAATCCACCGCGGGGGGAGAAAGTGACATGCACATTATTTACGGCGTGTACGCGCCGCGACTAATGAGTGTCTATGGGGCCGGCGAGCTGCCGCCCCGCCCCCGCTGCACGGCAGCCGACGTAATTGTGGGGCGAAATCCGTCCCACAATTATGTCGGCTTTAAGCCGTGTGAACATTGCCTAAGTGACACGGCACTGTGTCGATACAGGGAGGATGCAGATTAGCCCCTGAAATGGTTCCAACCTGTATCCACAGAGAAATCTTCCACACAATATACAAAATCCACAGCAGTAATCTGCACAGTTTTCTGCCATAAATAGGTTAATTTTACAGAAAATTCTGTGGTGTGAACAGTCTTAGGCTGGGTTCATACACTGCAGTCGCATCATGGTCAAGGAACAGCTGCAACATGGCCAAAACTGCACTGACCCAGGAGTCCATGTGTTCTTGAAGAGAACTTCAGCTTCAAGTTATTTGCTTGTAAAATGCGTTTTAACATTCGGCCATTAAGAACTAAACTGCTTGAAGCTGAAGTCATGTTGAGGAACGCACAAACTCACGGCTATGTGTGAACCCAGTCTTCGGATACTATTACACAAGCTTGAGTACAATAATAATTGTTCATGGAGACTACATAGTTTCTTGCAGTATTGTACAGAGATTGTCACATTGTTTCTTATACCAAATGAGGATTACAAAATAAATGTTAAATGTTTTATTTTTTTCTGTTGTGGGAGAAAACTGGAGAAATAGAGGAAACCTATACAAATACACAAGGAACGTACAAACTCCATGCAGACTTTGCTTTTCAAATGGACCCCAGCATTGAAAGGCCAAAGCGGTAACCACTGAGCCCGAGGGCTACTTAGAACACATCAATGACAAGAACTGTCACTTTTAAAGTGGAGATGAAAAAATAAGCCTGCTCATAAATTCTTAATATTGGGAATAGGCAGAGCAATGTACAACAGCTACAATGTAGAATAGCGTGCTTTACTCACAGAACCGTGTTTCTTTGTGGGAATAGATGTAAGGTTCAATGGAAGTGGAACTATTTAACTAGTTTTTTTCCCCTATGATGACATGATTGGAAACTACTGACTTAAAGGTATAGCCAGAGCTTTATCTAGCCTGTTCAGCAGCATAGGGGCCCCAGGTTGCTGGAGTTATGCCCTGGGCAGTGTTTATTTAATGGTCTGCGAATTCTTAGGATGAACAGATGGCTAAAAACAATGGAAAAGCAAGAAATCATCATCTACTTGCTCCACAAATAAGTATTTTTCAGCCAAAGGCTGCTATAGGTCTGTAGCCTACAAGACATCATGGGGGCACTTTGAAGCAGATGGCGTGATGGAGCCCCACCATTGCTGCTTTCTTATTGCTATTTGTATTTATTTATATAAAATAGATTATTTAATTACATCTATACAGACCCTATCAACTCCGCTATTGTCTTGGCGCTGATCTGCTGGAGGAAGCTGGCCATTATTGAGTGTGGTTAAGCATGGTAGGAGGTGTGGTCTGGTTTGATGTCATGTGCTTGGGCATGGTTAGAGATATGTTTTAGTGTGATGTCATGTGCTTGGGCAGAGCCCAGGACATTGCTGTGCCTGTTGGTCTATAATGCTGTTTAAAGGCTCTGGGTATAGCAGTATGAATACAAAGAAAGCAGCGTGTGGTGTAACTGCTTGGATGGAGCAATCTCGGTTCAATAAAATTGTCACTTTTTCAATACAGTGCAACATAGTGCAATGGTTACCAAACAGTACACCAATTATAAAGAATAAGACTTCAAGTAAAATTGATAGACTTCAGAGGTGACGCAATTATCTACAACTGCAGCAAAAATGCTGGATTGCATAAAATACAAGCATTTTTACCGCTATTTTTGCCACGTTTTTTGTTTAGCAATGTACAGCATCAATTGCTTGCCTTCCTGCACAAAAAACTTAAAAAAACGCTCCAAAAACGCACAGTTTTGGTGCAGTTTTAACTGCGCGCCAATTAGACTGCCTTTATTACTAGCAAGCTTCTCTCAGTTGTCTAAATACTCAGAAATATGTTTCAAGTAAGTAATCAATTACTGTGTTTGAAGTCTTGTGGATTAAACACACTAACGGATTACTGACTTTCCATACAGTTTAGATAAGTGAAAGAAGCCTGCTGTTGATAATGCGGTTTAATTGGAATGCAGTTAAAACTGCACCAAAACTGCGCTGTGTCCTGGGTAGTGCCAAAGTAAATAAGGGCAGCTGCCTTGCAACAGACTGTCACCAGCAGAAGAAACAGACAGATTTTCACACATTGAAAATGCATGGGAGTCACTCACTGTAGGCACAGGGGCAATATTTATCAATATATATTGCTTTGTACAACTAGCCTACTCTTGCCCACTGCTGGGTTACACAAAAAAAGCACTGATAAAACTTAAAACAAAGCAAGTTTGTACAAATATGGGCTCCTTTGTACAAATATGGGCTCCTTTGAAGCTTAATGTTCTAAGAAAATGGAGCTAAAGAACATTTGCGCTCACTAAGTGGTCTTGGGAATTGAACAATGGTTTGTCTCATATGTCATCGTACATAGGCCCCTCTGCAGGTCATATCAATTATATTGAAGTTCCATACTCTCCTGTTTTAAAGAAATTATATTGTTGCGCACTTCTGCTGACTTTTTAGAAAGCATAATACAAAAGGGCAAATCTCTGCCATCACTCATCGTCCTCTGTGTTGACTTTGGAACAGCTTTCCACTATGCTCCAAATATACCACAAGTAGAGAAAATCCAAGGCACCACAGTTCCAATACAAAAGCAGCATTTATTTAGTTCATCATTCAAAAGCCGACATTTCAGCCACACAGGGTCTTTTTCAAGCCAAGGCAATAGCAAACAACCGGTCTGCTTTTGCTTTGGCTCGAAAAAGACTGTTGTGGAAAAAATCTCACCTTGTTAGTAATGAACAAAAGAAGTGCTGATTTTGCATTGAAACTCTGGTGCCTTGGAACGTCTTTACTTTAATTGAGCACAGTTTCACCCACCTCTTATGGGCCAAATCTAAATCAAGGCTATTCCTAACAAAGGGTCCCACTAATGCCAGTCGCGGGTGATGAAGTAATGGTAGCCTAAAGTAAGATATTGCCAATAAAACTCAATTAGGTTAACAAGAAAAAAGAAGATGGCACAAGATGGGACAGAATCAATAGAACAAGTTCCAATATTTATCTGCATTTCCCATCATCCACTATTTAAACCTTTATGTTAACACTGTTTTCTCCAAGCGCTTTCTGCAGGCTGGATGTGCTTATTTGCTTTGCTAAAGTGCAACAACAAGAAAAGCAAGAGAACAATTTGCAATGACAACATCCATGGTTTGCTCTCTTTGGAGCTGTAGAAAATACATTTTCAATACTCTACCTTAGTGTCATGTTGTCACTTCTGTCTGGCGTACTAACGGGGTGTAAATTAGAACAAGGTGTTCTCCTTAAAAAGAGCCAGGCTTGTAAAAAAATATATATATTCGGTACTCATGACTAAATGAATCTGCTCGAGTTAAACCTGATCCTGTAATTAAATTTCTTTTTAATGTTTTCCTTCTGATCTATTGTTCTCCCGCACAGAGAGTCTTAGGATAATGGATTCCATATCCTCTTCTCACACATCTGTACTCCATCTATTCAGCAGGTTGTGTGACTTTTACATGTGAGGTCAAGACTTGGAGCTTTTATAACAACCTATTCCATGTGTGGACATTTCTGTGGGAGCGGTTTGAACCCTTTTGTTCCTACAATGGATGAGCAGTGAGTGCAAGCCTGAGAGAGATTCACTCCGGAAGTCATTAGCAGCTCGTTTGCGGCATGTTTGGGAACTGAAAATTGCTGCTCAGAAGACTGCTGCCACTGGGCACGTGATTAAAGAGGAACAAGTGCTGTGGTTTTGAGGAATTCAAGGGAATATTGTAACTTATTATATTTTGATTAACATCCACAACTATGAATGAATTCACTTTTACAAATAAAAAATGTGAAAATCGATTTATATTGTGTAACAATAAACATTTTATGGAAAGCACATGGTTCTCAATGGTAAAATGTCAAACTCAGTTGGTATGTGCTGCAAAGCATGTGACTGTATGTTCTTAAAGGGGTTTTATCATTACATGCTTTCGCAGACTTCAGCTGTTTCTATCAGTTAAAGCTTCAAATGCATGGGCGAGTCTCTCTTCACTGAAGAGTTGTGACATCATTCTGTGCTAGCAGTGGAAGGGAGAGGGTGTCACAGCTCTCCATACCTCCTGCACTGGTTCTCATGGTTGCAGAGCTGTCATCTCCAGGCTCCACAAGCTCCTTATAACCAGAACCCCTACATTGCTGTAAGCAGTCATACATACAATCTGAACTGATGAAACAAATGTGAGAAAGGTACACTGCCTACTCTTCCCATCTGTTAACAGGCAAGAGGTAGAGCAGAATCTATAAGGCTGTTTTAATCGGGGTGGGGTGGGGGTTGAGCAGTGTATAGGGCTGTGTTATATAAGTAGACAGTGAATATAGTAGCTAGAGACTCAGTAATTGCCCACCTTTACATAGAGCCATCACATAGAGAGGAGCTGAGACAGCCTTTATTATACACACACAATCATCTCAGGCAGTTTGTTTCACTTTCAATTTCAACAGCTCAGAGGGGAGTAAGCACAGAGTGCAGGCAGCCAATTACAGCACAGGGGGTGTTTTCCATCCAGGGGGCGTGTCTGAACAGGCTGAATGAAATGTCAGTCAGCCAATCACAGAAAAGGGGGCGTGTCCCATCCACCTGCTGCAGAAATAGCTATAGATGCACAGATTAGCTTATATCTGCTATACTAAGTGACTTAGGTAATGCAAACCAATTGCAAAAGTGCTTATTTTTACTGTCACCATCATTACACATATGATCTTTGTAGCGAGAAAACCCCTTAAAGAGCAGATCTGGTTGGTTTATTCTGTATTAACAGGAGTTATCCATATGCCTTGTGTGCAGTAAAGAATATACAGCTATTTTCCACATGCAGCCTTTTTTATCTTTTAAAAAGTGTATCTAATCTCTCTCAGGCTAAATACCTAGATGGTCATTTCAGCTTTCCGTTATGCTTTGACCTCACATTCATTTTTAATTCAGTAATTTCTAATCTCCAGAATATATCTGCATCCTCACCACTTAAAATGGATATGAATACCATTGTTTGCTGAGTCACTGTACACTAATCTGGATACTTCACTAAAGCTACAGTCATTAGATTTTCCTAAGATCTGCAAACAATATTAGGTTTATTAGCATCTTAAAAACACAGACACACAGCCATACTCACAGTTTAATGGCTGAAAAAAAAATCCCAGTAGGAGTCAATATAAGGCCAGTTCTCTATCGGAGAGATTGCACAGTTAAAGGTTACTGTTGAGAAATTGCTCATACACTGATTTATGGAGGGGGGGGGGGGGCATACATAACTGTACATTGGATAAGAACCAGTTCGCATTGGTATGCAGGTAAGCCGCAATACCATACAGGGGAGACTGCTCAAATGCAATAGTACAGATAAACAACCACTCTCATGCCTACTATCCATGAGGAGTGTGATTGCTAGTATTACTATTGCACATAAATAAGGCTTATATAGATTGCCATCTATATGGTTATGTGTGGTAACCATACTGGTTTGATTACCCCTTTACTATTCGATTGAGTGGGCTGTCAAGCATATTCCAAGTGTCTAACATAAAATACTGACACCTTTTGCTCCCCAGTATTAAAAGTACATACTGGAAAAATATCAAATAGGAGGCATTGTTAGACATTTTGGCCCATATACGAAAGTTCTAACGCACATCAAAGGTCACCATTGTCTTGTGAGTACCTACGCTAGCCATGGTAACAATTTACAAAAGAAAATCACAGAAAAATTGGACATTACTTAAAAACAGATACTTAGCCATAATCATAGCTCAATGGTTGGACATTTTTTTTCTGTTATGTGATTATTTTATTACCTAAAAAGGAATTTCCATCCTTGTCTTACAGATGCTAATAGCCAAGCTGCAAGGTGGATAATACCAGTGCCACAAGGGTAGTTGACATTGTTTGGTGTTGAATTGTACAACTTAGTCCCCATTGACAGAGTCATCTGTATACATTTGTTAAATAAGGGAAACACAGTCGTATTTGGACTGCGTTTGCCCTATAGACCTCTATGGTTCAGTCACAGCCTAGCTACAGTATCTGTCAGGATACATTTTTCACTATATCACGATGGATAACACAAAACGAATGTGACCAGAAACGTGATGTGAAGTCTTAGGGCGACATGTATGAAAACTGTCTAGGTGTAAAACTTTCTTTGTTGCCCATAGCAACCAGAGTAACCCTTTTATTTTTTCAGAGCACTAAATGAAATAAAAGGCGAGTTCTGATTGGTTGCTATTGGCAACAAAGAACGTCTTAGACCTAGACAGTTTTCATACATGAGGCCCTTAAACTGGTATTTATTGCATGCTGCAGGTCAAGATACTAATGTATGATATTGACAAAAGCCATGCTGTACTTTCTCATACATATATAGAAATTACATACAAGGGACTTTGTTTTATTCATGATGCCCTTCTGTTTTGCTGTGCAACTAGGGCTTGTTGACTTGTTGCTAATTTTTTTATAGTAGATTTGCAGCATTGTTTATCATGAAATACAAACCAATTTACTGTAATTGTATCTCTTATGTGTGCTTTGTCGCTAATTGATCAAATCACAGTTAAGCAACAAAAAAGAAAATACCGACAAGCAACAATAAACAAGCACACATCATCCATATAGCCCGTGCATAAGCAAGCACTGATTAGGTTGATTTGGTTCACTTGATCTTAGGACCTTAATGGTGTTCTCACCATACTGTTTCACAGAACCACAGCCAGCTTCAGAAGCACACTTCCTGGTCAGGTTGTGGGTGGTTCTATAGTAATGATTGGCATGTCAGATCTTCTATAAGACTGGAGATAAGACTCAGCAGGGAGTGACTCAACATCGTCCACGGCAGCTTGCAGCAGTGATAGATAAGAGAGAACAGAGAGAGGTGGTCTGTAACCAAGAGAAACTTGTGAATTCTAGCTGTAGATAAAATCTGGTTTATCCCCTTAACAAAGCAAAATGAAAACCGTAATGTGTTTCCTAACAGTCTTCATTTAACTTTCCCTACAAATTAAAAGCGAATCATTGTGGTGACGAAATCCCTTTAATACTAACCTGAACAGCGCAGAATCTCCCTTTAACTTGCTAGAGTTCATTCATGTGTACAATGTAGCTTCTACTTTCCAACACTCTTGTAATGATCTACATTTACTCCTTTTATGTTCCCCTGCTCCCAACATTCTCGGAAATGCCTTGACTGTTAATCTGCCATTCAAAACTCTGAAAACCACGTCTTCATGGATGCAAACCATTATTTCCTAACAACTGCTTTTACCTGTCTTTTCTCGTGCGTATTTAGAGAGTTGCTGTAAATGAGCTTCGGTTTGTTATGTATGTAGAGCAATTATGAGGTGACACATAGAAAGAAAACTGCAAATACATTTTGCTTCTTTTTTATGTTTTTCTGTACTCCACTACATATCACATAAAATATCAGAACTAACACAGCAACCAATTTGTGCAGGTCATAATCTGAAAAAATGGCTTGGATGAAACTAAATATGTAAGGTGTAGGTGACAGGGTGTGATGGTGAAGCGGGAATACTGGTCGAGTACTGGGAGTTGCAGTGCAACTGCCAGAGAAGAATCACAGAAGCACAGCATCTTGATAGGCTTTACTCATGGCTCTATGCTTCAGAATACATAGTTACAGTTACATACTCTTTACATACAATTCAGACAGATGGTCCACTTGGAGGAGAACACTTCTCTTGTCTACCTTTTCTATTACAATTGCCCCTGCCGGAGCTGCAATACAGCCAAGCAGGAAACACCTGCCGAGAATCTCTCTGTTGATGTTCCAGACCAAACAATAATGTTGTTCACCTGCAATGGAAAACTAGGCCTAGGGCCTTCCTGTACCCCTAAAAATTCTGGACCAGGCGACTGGCTACAGAGGGCTAGCAGCCTCTGTTTTTCCTTCCTTACTGTCAGTTTCCTCTCTCTACCTCTTTCTCTTTCTTTTTCCGGCCCTTACTAATTCTTGGTTACTTTTCTTCTTTCTGCGAGTACTTCTTCCCCCAGGCCTATGGTAACTGACTGATGAACAGATGACCCCTTTATGTTGCCACAACTTAAACCACAGTTGGAAGCAGGGCCGGGACGATGGGTAGGTGAAGGTAGGCGACCGCCTAGGGCGCCACTTCATCCCAGGCAGAAAAGGGGGCGCAAGGAGGCATGGAGTGGGCTGAATTTTCCATTTGGGGGGCACTTTATGCCTTGTTTGCCTAGGGCACCAGAATACCTTGTCCCAGCCCTGGTTGGAACTTCTTATCACTAACAGCAACTTTAACAACTAAACTGCTTCTGTATACATGTCTGCAGCCCCTCTCTTCTTCTAACCAGAGATCCCCTGTAGTTCCCGATTGACTGCAGGAGGCTCTGATACTTAAAACATGAGAACCCAATTAGAGTGCTATGTCATAAATATTATAATTATCATCATCAGATTTCTATAGATTAGTAATATAAAGATTATTTAAATGTCATTATTATATACATTTATAAGATCGCTAGTAGAGTGCTCACACACTCTTCACATGGACACATTTATATATTTGTTTGCCACAATATTCTCATCTACATAGTTTAAGCAGCAGTGAAAGTCACTGTCCTACAATAAGTACAGAATTATTGTTACACATACATCAATCATGGGCCAAAATATTCAATAGCTTATACATAAATTCAGTGTCACAAAAACATGAATGAAGAAAAAGTATCAGAGTAAGTAAATAAGAGACAATGATCTGGGCTCTGCTATCCACATTTTATTAACCAATTCCTTTATAAGAAAACCCTGTTTGTTAGTAGTGACCAGCAATATAGTGTAGAAGGGTTAACTAAGAAGCTGTGGGCCCATAATGAAAGATAGCAAGAACACATAGCAGCTGGAAACAATGCGTCATACCCTATAAAACAGTAGATGTTTAGGGTGGTTTTGAGACAAGTCCAACTGTCTTGAAAGCAAAATACCCCATTTTTAGAAAGGTCCCTACACTCAGCCACAGGATGAGGTAAAACATTTAATTACAGGGGTCTGCTGTCTGAAACCCATAATCAGTAGAGAGTGTGTTTCCGGCTGAATTTTCATCTTCAAATATTTTCTTTTGTGGGACAGTTTCAATAGGGTACCGTACATAATCTGTGATTACAAACTGAGAAAGACAATTTTCCACCTCAATAACTTCGTCATTGCTGTCCCTGGGACACCCAGCCTCAGAGGAAAAAAAATTTCTGAGTCATTTTCATCCTGTTATTTTTATAAAAGCCATATGGCTCCGTGTAAGCTCCTATTTGCACTGATGTTCTCTTTCCAGTCTTTGTTGTCAATGTAATAAAAATCACTGGAGAATAAAATGTTATTCAAAGACTGATCACTTAATGTCAAGATGGCACTATTGGCTGAGTTTTATTGGTTCACGTCTTGCTTTATACAGAAACTTTGAAGTGAAGCTTGAAATGCTCTTCACTTGGAATAGAATCAGGCCATTGTGTCATGCGAGGCAGTGTGACATCAAGTTACAGTAAGAATTGGAGAATTAGAGACTTTGCTACCAATAAACCAGAGTGCATTTTCTGTGCTAATTCTACGGAATTAGTGAAACTTAGACATATCCAGGGCCAACCTAACGACAAGTTAGAGTATCACAGATCTGAAATCACAGCGTTTCCTTAATGTCTATTAAAAAACACTTAATTTTGCCGATAAACATTACATAACATAATACAAGGAAAAAAAAGACCTTATGATGTCTTTTTAAGATCTTTACTTGTTATGTAAATAACAGGAAATCATACAATTTTCTAATATACATATATTTAAATTTCTGCGTTGGTACCTCTTTTATATCAGTGCAGTCAGTTGGAATAAAAAAATGTTACAGCCGTCATTCCTGTCCATAGTATAACTGTAACAACTAAACAATCATGTGACTACCATACAAATATGCATGTAGTTTGAGGAGCAGAACTTCTCCAGTATTATAACCCTGTTACTTTATTAACATCATGACATCACTTAGGGAGACAGCAATTATACAAGTAAATCTGCACAGTGAAGAGGCTGCTGGAATTAATAATAATTACTCCACCATAATTCCTTTTCAGTTACCATCATGGCTGTCATGTAACCCTGAAGTTAACGGACTGCCTGGAAGCAGAGACGTAGTTAAGTGGCTGCTAGGACACCGGTCCAACCTGAGCAAGTGGAAGTCTGTGTGCACACAGTTGAAAAATATGGCGAAACAGGGAGTCAATAGTGGCTTCTTATCCACCAACTGACTAGTCCTGTAAGCCAGAGGCTAGCCTGCGACTCACAGTAGTTAGCAACGCAGAAAGCGAAGTAATCACGCCTCCTGCGCTGCTGTAACTCCTGGGCTGTAAAGACGGATTTGTCATGGGATCCTCTCAGTTTCGGACTGGCCCACCGGAGGCAAAGAGGATCCTCCAGTGGGCCCTGGGTCCGACACCTTTACTGCCAACTAGAAACATGCTGGGGAGCATACCTACAGGGATCTACCTTCCTATAGGGAGTCTACTTATCTACAGGGGTGATGCATAACTACAGGGGGGATGAATACCTTAGGGTCTACCTACCTACAGGGGGCATGTATACCTACAAGGGGATCTACATACCTACAGGGAGCATGCATACCTACAGGTCTACAGGTTTTTTTGTCTGCTTATCTACAGGGGGAATGTATATCTACAGGGGATCTACTTAACCATAGGGGGATGTATACCTACAGGGCATTTACTAATTTACAGGGGATGGGGGGGTATACCTACAGGGGGTCTATCTACCTACAGGGTGCATATATATATATATATATATATATATATATATATATATATAGGGATCTAATTATCTACAGGAGGGATGTATACATTACAGGGGGTCTACTTATCTACAGGGGGCGTGTATATCTACAGGGGGGGTCTACTTATCCACAGAGGTTGTATACCTACAGGGGATTTACTGATTTACAGGAGGGGGTGTATACCTACAGGGATTCTACCTATAGGGGACATGTACTGTATACCTAAAGGGGGCTATATGACTACATGCAGGGAGTCTATATACTTACCTACAGGAGGCCTAACTACATACAGGTGCTTATATATTTTTCTACTGGGGATCTAACTACCTAATTTTGGGGGTGTGCCTACTTACTATATTGGGGGTTTACTTACCTAATATATGGGGACACAAAAGAAGATGAAAACTTGGTACACAAATGGGAGCCTCATAGCCCATTGGAGGCATTTTACAGTTTGGGTCACAAGGGGTCATAATTATTATTGTGGGCACTATGGATGGAGAGTTTATACAGAGGTGGGAATTTGTAAGGAAGTGTTGGAAAAGTGAGGAATCTAAGATGTTTCTGTGCAATTTCATGGTTGTCTGGAACCTAATGTAGAAGGAAAGGGAAAGCGAATAACTCATCAGAGAAGATGTCACCTGTGCGTCCTTGGACGTAACGTTACTATAATCACTTATACATGTGCAGAACACCTCTGTACAACTGGTAGCTATCACTATATGGGCACAGTATGGAGGTAATATACAGTCTGCAGAGCCTGTGTACACTGGTATACACCACTATATGGTCATTGTATTTACGTAATATTGGTTGTAAAATCTTAGAATACCTTAATTACCAAACAACAAGTCTATTGGCAAAAAAAACAAACTCTCTAATGCATGCAAAGAATTCTAACACTGAACAATATAATATCCTTCAAAGATCTATGTAACAAATTTCAGAGCCACGAGGGCCTACATTATTTTTAAATCCAAAACATTGACTCTTATAAGCTGACCAAGCCGAGTTAGAAAACACTCACATTTTCAATAGAACATCATGAACATTGCAACACATTGATACATTCCATAAATATTTGAGAAACAAAATCATAGTGGACATGCATTTTTAAATAGGTTAGCAATTGATTCAAAGAAAGATATTTTAGACATAAATGATGGTGATGATGAAAATGGTGCTTATGCTTTGTAGGCTTAACATACCTAAATAGAACTATATTAAGAACTCAGGATGTTCTTCAAAATTTAACAGTGGATGTATGTTTTAGTTGTTTATGCAAATATTTGAGATAAGATCATATTAAAAAAAAAAAGTAGCTCACCTCATGCATACTGCTTTAGTACAACTTTTGCATATAAACCAAAACAGTATGTAAATGGTGACGGAGCAGTAAAGGTCGTTATAAATCCATCCGTACAAACTAAAATGGTTCTTTATGAATCGTTGGCTGGAGAAATAGCAGTATTAACATGTTTCTATCCACAACTCGATTGGTTTAATATGGGCATTGTGATTTTATGGTACAATGTACAGTGTCTTGCGAAAGTATTTGGCCCCCTTGAACTTTTCAACCTTTTGCCACATTTCGGGCTTCAATCATAAAGATATAAAATGTAATTTTTTTTGTGAAGAATCAACAAGTGGGGCGTGCAAAATTATTTTGCCCCCTTAAGTTAATACTTTGTAGCGCGTTTGCTGCGATTACAGCTGCAAGTCGCTTGGGGTATGTCTCTATCAGTTTTTCACATCGAGAGACTGAAATTCTTGCCCATTCTTCCTTGGAAAACAGCTGGAGCTCAGTGAGGTTGCATGAAGAGCGTTTGTGAACAGCAGTTTTCAGCTCTTTCCACAGATTCTCAATTGGATTCAGGTCTGGACTGTGACTTGGCCATTCTAACACCTGGATACGTTTATTTGTGAACCCTTCCTTTGTAGATTTTGCTTTATGTTTGGGATCATTGTCTTGTTGGAAGATAAATCTCCGTCCCAGTCTCAGGTCTTTTGAAGACTCCAACAGGTTTTCTTCCAGAATAGTCCTGTATTTGGCTCCATGCATCTTCCCATCAATTTTAACCATCTTCCTCGTCCCTGCTGAAGAAAAGCCCAAACCATGATGCTGCCACCACCATGTGTGACAGTGGGGATGTTGTGTTCAGGGTGATGAGCTGTGTTGCTTTTACACCAAACATATCGTTTTGCATTGAGGCCAAAAAGTTGGATTTTAGTTTCATCTGAGCAGAGCACCTTCTTCCACATGCTTGGTGTCTCCCAGGTGGCTTGTGGCAAACTTTAAACGAGACTTTTTATGGATATCTTTGAGAAATGGCTTTCTTCTTGCCTCTTCCATAAAGGCCAGATTTGTGCAGTGTACAACTGATTTTTGTCTTATGGACAGACTCTCCCACCTCAGCTGTAGTTTCTCTGCATTTTCATCCAGAGTGATCATGGGTCTCTTGGCTGCATCTCTGATCAGTCTTCTCCTTGTTTGAGATGAAAGTTTAGAGGGACGGCCGGGTCTTGGTAGATTTGCAGTGTTCTGATACTCCTTCCATTTCAATATGATCGCTTGCACAGTACTCCTTGGGATGTTTAAAGTTTTTTATCCAAATCCGGCTTTAAACTTCTCCACAACAATATCACGGACCTGCCTGGTGTGTTCCATGGTCTTCATGATGCTCTCTGTACTTTAAACAGAACCCTGAGACTATCACAGAGCAGGTGCATTTATATGGAGACTTGATTATACACAGGTGGATTATATTTATCATCATCAGTCATTTAGGACAACGTTGGATCATACAGAGATCCTCACTGAACTTCTGGAGTGAGTTTGCCGCACTGAAAGTAAAGGGGCCAAATAATATTGCACGTGCCACTTTTTTTTTTTTTTACAAAACTTTAAAATATCCAATACATTTTGTTCCACTTCAAAATTGTGTCCCACTTTTTGTTGACTCTTCACAAAAAAAATTTACATTTTATATCTTTGTGTTTGAAGCCTGAAATGGGGCAAAAGGTTGAAAAGTTCAAGGGGGCCGATACACAATCTTTTCAATGGAAACGTGCAGTTTCAGTAATTTTACTACTCCTGGAGAACTGAAGTAGTAAAATATTGTAATTTTACATATACAGTACTATTGATTACATAGATTATAGATGAAATGTGTGTTCCAAGCACAAGGAAGAGACCTTAGAGGTCTCAAAATCTGTAATTTAACCAATAAAAATGTTTAAATTACAACGTCCAGATGGCATACATCCACGTCTCCTAAGAGAGTTAAGTGATGTCATAGATAGGCCCCTATTCTTAATATTCATGGACTGTCTAATAACGGGGTATGTCCCAAAGGATTGGCGCATAGCAAATGTGGTGCCAATATTCAAAAAGGGGTCAAAAAGTGATCCAGGAAACTATAGGCCAGTAAGCTTAACCTTGTTGTAGGTAAAATGTTTGAAGGTTTTCTCAGAGATGCTATCCTGGAGTATCTCACTGAAATTAAATGTATAACGCCGTTCCAGCACGGGTTCATGAAGGATCGGTCCTGTCAGACTAATCTCATCAGCTTCTATGAGGAAGTCTGTGCTAGACTGGAGCGGGGTGAGGCTCTGGATGTTTTATATCTAGATTTTTCTAAAGCCTTTGATACGGTGCCACATAAAAGGTTGGTAAATAAAATGAGAATGCTTGGACTGGGGGAAAAGGTGTGCAAGTGGGTAAGTAACTGGCTCAATGATAGAAAACAAAGGGTTAGTAATTAACGGTACATACTCAGACTGGATCGCTGTTACTAGTGGGGTACCACAAGGGTCAGTATTGGGCCCTATCCTCTTTAACATTTTCATTAATGATCTTACACAGGGAATACACAGTAGAATATCGATCTTTGCAGACGATACTAAGCTCTGTAAAGTAATCAACACAATAGAGGATAATATGTTATTACAAAGGGATCTGGATAAGTTGGAGGCCTTTGGGCAGGGAAATGGCAGATGAGGTTTAACACTGATAAATGCAAGGTTATGCACATGGGGAAGAGAAATCCATTACATGATTACATGTTAAATGGAAAAACACTGGGTAAAAGTTTACATGAAGAAGGACTTGGGAATCCTGGTGGACAGTAAACTAATTGTAGCAGCCAGTGTCAGGCAGCAGCAGCCAAAGCAAATAGGATCATGGGGTGCATTAAAAGGGGCATAGATGCACATGATGAGAACATTATTCTCCCATTATACAAGTCACTGGTTAGACCACACATGGAATTGTGTACAGTTTTGGGCACCAGTGCACAGGAAAGACATTGTAGAGCTTGAACAGGTACAAAGGCGGGCAACAAAAATAATAAATGGACTGGGTGGACTACAGTACACAGAAAGATTGGCAAGATTAGGGTTATTTAGTTTAGAGAATAGAAGGCTTTCGGGGGGACATAATAAATATGTTTAAATACATCAAAGGTCAATATAGAGATCTCTCCCAAGATTGATTTATACCCAGGGCTGTATCTAGAACAAGGGGGCATCCATTACGTCTTGAGGAACGAAAGTTTCTTACTAAACATAGAAAGGGATTCTTTACTGTAAGAGCAGTGAGACTATGGAATTCTCTGCCAGAGGGGGCTGGTCATGGTGAATTCAATAACCGAGTTCAAAAAGGGTTTGGATGCATTTCTGGAGCGTAATAATATAACAAGTTATAGTGACTAGGATTCAGGGAGGGGTCATTGATCCAGGGATTTTTCTGATTGCCAAGAGTCAGGAAGGAATTTTTCCCTAAAATGAGGACAATTGGCTTCTACCTCATTGGGGTTTTTGCCTTCCTCTGGATCAACACCTTAGCACAACAGGCTGAACTAGATGGACGACTTGTCTTTTTTTAGCCTTACAAACTATGAAACTATGAAACTATGAAACATTCTACTACTACATCATTTCTTTAAAAATAGTGAAGTGCCTGAAAGTGCACACTTACATTGAAAAGAATATATATCTTGGATCTGGATGTTTGCAGGGTAATTCTTAAAACTAAAGCTGAAAAAAAATCTTCAACCACTGCTTTTACTTAATCTTTAGGTGCACAAGTGACAGTTGTGGTATTTCACAGAAACATGGTTCCAACAATCTGACACTGCTTCTCCTGCTGCTCTCACCTATGGTGGCCTACACTTAAACCACACCCCCAGACCTGAGAACAGACAGGGTGGAGGAGTGGACATACTTCTTTCTCCACACTGTATGAATCGAGTCATTCCACCTGCAACCTCCCTCACCTTTCCCTCCTTTAAAATCTACACCCTCAGACTCTTTCGGCCATTTTCTCTTAGAATGGTGGTTGTATGCAGACCTCCCGACTCACCCCGCCATTTTTTTTTTATCATTTTGCTGCCTGGTTCCCTCAATTCCTCTCTACTGAAATACCCACTCTCATAACAGGTGATTTCAACATCCTCATTGATGACCCCATGTCTCCTGCCTCCTCTTAATTTCTTTCACTAACACCTTCCCTTCGCCTCTTGCAATTTACAGCTTTTTCCACCCACAAGGATGGGAACTCTCTTGATCTGGTCTTCCGTTGTCTTTGCTCAATTTCTAACTTTACTAATTCTCCTTATGCACTCTCTGACCACAACCTTATCTCCTTCGTTATCACTAATTCTCAGCCTTCTCTGGACAAACCTGCTCATCACACATTCAGAAATATCCATTCCATTAATACTCGGGAACTCACAGACACCATACAGTCCTCACTGCCCCCAATCTCTTCCATTTCCTGTCCTGACCCGGCTGTCAAACAACACAATGAAACGCTCTCAACCACCGTAGACATATTGGCACCACTTACACTCAGCACCACCAGAGTCAGAAACCGGCAGCCTTGGCACACAACTCAAATGCGCATTATGCAACAATGTTTCAGGTGTGCTGAACGTCTGTGAAGTCAAAGCTATCTGCAGACTTTCTCCACTACAAACTCATACTCAGGACTTACCACACTGCCCTTCACTGCGCCAAACAAGAATATTTCATCTTCCTCATCTCAACTTTAAACAATAACCCATAACGACTGTTTGACACTTTCCACTCCCTCAGCGGGCCTAAAGCTCAGGCCCCGGTCACTGACCTCTGTGCTGAAGACCTGGCCACACACTTCAAAGTGAAAATCAAAAGTATCCAGCAAAACATCATATCTCAGTCCTAAAGTAATATCCATACTGCCTTCCTCCCCACCCCCCGCATGCTCTCTAGTCTGCTCTTAGCACTTGACCCGATGACAGAAGAAATATCTAGGCTTCTCTTGTCTGCTTGCCCCACTACATGCTCTAGTGACCCCAATCCCTCTCACCTCATCCAGTCCTTCTTCAGCTGTCATCTCTCACTTAACGGCAATCATCAACCTGTCTCTATTTGCTGGGATCTTTCCATTGTAAATTAACACGCTGTTATAACCCCTTTACTAAAAGAAGCTCACTCTGGACCTGTTCTGCACTACTAATTACTGAGCAGTCCTTAATCTGCTCTTCATCTCTAAACTCTTTGAATGCTTGGTCTCCTCTTGCCTAACACTAGCTCTATGCTAACTTTCTTCTCGACCTTCTGCCATCAGGTTTCCGCACCCTACACTCCCCAGAAACTGCTCTAGCTAAAGTTTCAAATGATCTCCTGACAGCGAAATCTCAGGGAAACTACTCGTTGTTGCTTTTTCTGGATCTCTCTGCAGTATTTGACACTGTAAATCACTAACTTCTCCTCACCATGCTCAGTGCCATTGGCCTCCAGGACACTGCTCTCTCTTGGTTCTCATCCTCTCTCTCTGACCATTCCTTCAGTGTCTTATTTGCAAGTTCCACTTCTTCTCCTCTTCCTCTTGCTATTAGGGTTCCTCAGGGATCAGTTCTAGGTCCTCTCCTCTTTTCACTGTACACAGACCCTATTGAACAAATCATCAGCAGATCTGACTTTTAGTACCATCTCTACACCGCTTCCCATGACAGCACCCCCCCCCCTTGTTACAAAACCGTTGGTGGTACTACCATAACTCCTAGGCAGTAGGCCTGCTGTCTTGTGGTCTTACTAGATTCTGATCTGTCCTTATCTTCAATCCCTTGCCCGCTCTTGTCGCCTGCACCTCAAATACATCTCCAGAAGCCATCCTTTTCTTACTGTGGAAAAAACTTGTTTTGACTACAGTAATTCCTTGCTTATTGGTCTCCCTTTCTGTAAACTCTCCTCTCCCCAATCAGTCCTGAATTCAGCAGCCAGGCTCATCTTTCTTTCCAGCCACTATACCGATGCCCCTACCTTGTGTCAGGCACTGCACTGGTTGACAATTTAATACAGAATAAAACGTAAACTAATCGCTCTCACCCATAAAGCTCTCCACATCGCTGCACCCCCCTATATCTCCTCTGTCTACTACCATACCCAGCCTCTGCTCTCTGCTGATGGTCTTAGATAACATACCTCAATCATCCGAGCCTCCCATGCCCATCTCCAAGATTTCACACCTGCTGAATCAGTTATCTGGAACATGCCACCCCTTACGACTCGGCACACTCTGAGTTTTAAGTGCGCCCTTAAAATACATCTTCTTAGGCAAGCCCACCAAGATCCCTATTTACTAATCCCCCACTTTCAATCACACACATTTCTGTCACTCGCTGTACTTGGGCACTTACCTGTATATGTAAACCACCCCATATTTATGCAACATGGCTGGACCATTATGTAAACCAAGAACTTCTCACCATCCGTCTCACCCATACACATTAATAGATTGTAAGCTCTGTTAGCACGACCCTCATACCTTGAGTCTGATCTGTAAGAAACTTTTTCCTGTGTAAGATTTGTTTTTTGTCTGTACTTATATCCCCTAAAGGCCTGCTGAATATTTGGCGCTATAGAAATGAAGATTATTATTATTATTAATACTTCAAACCCATAAAGCCCCGGATAGCAGTTGTTGTCATCTTGCTCTTATTTCTGTGACAGACGTTTTTAACTCCAGTTATTACAGGCTACTAGATGACCTTCTCCCTAGTACTTTTCTAGCTAGTTGACTATATTTTAGGCTAGGTTCACATGATATTATTTTGGTCAGTATTTCACATCTGTATTTGTAAGCCAAAACCAGAAGTAAAACCTTTACAAAAAGAATGAAAAGATTTGCATCCGTTATGTGTTTTGCATCTGCTCCTGATTTTGATTTGCAAATACGGATATAAAATACTGACCAAAACACTACTGTGTGGAACTGATCCTTAGAGGATAGCATGTTCTATGCAGATTTATAGCTGTGACTAAGTACATATCTTAAATAAACTATTATTATGGATGGTCAAAGACTTATAGTAGTAGAAAATTCATACAGTCCACTAATCTATTGGGGCATACCGTTGAAACCAGAAGTTTAAATACCTTATATAAAAAGACACATATGCATGTTTTTCTCAATATCTGACATGAAATCAGAATAAACCTTACCTGTTTTAGGTCAATTAGGAACCAAAATTATTTATATTTGCCAAATGCCAAAATAATGAGATAATTTTTAAAGGCATTTTTATTACTTTTTTGCAAAGTCCAAATTTTACATACATTTCATTAATATTTGGTAGCATTGCCCTTAAACTGTATGACTTGGGTCAATAATTTTGGATATCCTTCCACAAGCTTTTCACAACAATTGGTAGGAATTTTGGTCCATTCCTCCTGACAGAACTGGTGTAACTGAGCCATGTTTGTAGGTCACCTTGCTTGCACCTGCCTTTTCAGCTTTGCCAATAAATTTTCAATAGGATTGAGATCAGGGCTTTGTGATGGTCACTCCAAAACATTGACTTGGTTATCCTTAAACCACTTTGTAACCAGTTTGGCAGAATGCTTCAGGATATTGTTCACCTAGAAGACCCATTTCTGCCCAAGCTTTAACTTCCTGGCTGATGTTTTAAGATGTTGCTTCAGTATTGCCATATAATCTTCTTTCTTCATGATGTCACCTATTCTGTGAAGTGCACCAGTCCCTCCTGCAGCAAAACAACCCCATAACATGATGCCCACATGTTTCATGTAACGATGGTCATTATGGCCAAACAATTCGATTTTAGTATTGTCAGACCACAGGACGTGTCTCCAAAAATGTAGGTCTTTGTTCCTGTGTGCATTTGCAAACATCAATCTGGCTTTTATATGTTTCTTTTGGAGTAATACTTGAGAAAAGAAAGCAGAGGCTTCCGAAACGTTGTAAATACCATGTGCTATCATCTCTAGTTTGGGAGTCCTAAGGAACTACTCTTAAGGACATGCAAAGATTTTACTAATGAGGACATGAACCAGTTGAATGACTGAAACAAGTTGCTGTACTATCAGGTTTTTTATAAAATTTGTAACATTGCTACATGGCTAATATTTGTATATAAATCAAGTTTCTATTTGCTTGAAGATAAAAAATGAAGTAGATGAAATATAAGCCTTGAATGTTGATTTATACTGAAGGTGCATTACTAAGGGTGGATTGAGATGATACCCTGAATCAAGTCATACTGGAGTACAGGTGTACGTTGAAATAAACAGCTTATAGTGAATAGTAAAGTAAAAAAAAAAAATGCATCCACAGGTGTGTCTCTAATTAACTCAGTTGTTACCAACTAACCTATCAGAAGCTACCAAGGATATGACATCATCATATGGGCTGTCCCAAATTGTTTATAGGCATAGTAATTGTAGTGTATGTAAACGTTTGACTTTTCAGAAAGTAATAAAAATGCCTTAAAAATCTCTCCCCCATTATTCTGTTATTTGACAAATATAAATAATTTTGGTTCCTAATTGACCTAAAATGGATAAGGTTTATTCTGATTTCATGTCAGGTAGTAAGAAAAACATGCATATTTTTCTTTTATGTAGTGTATGTAAACTTCTGGTTTCAACTGTATAAGGTAAGGATAGACAGTAAAGGCCACATGTATGAAAACTGTCTAGATCTAAGATTCTCTTTGTTGTCCATAGCAACTAAGCAGAGCTCCCCTTTAATTTCATATAGTGCTCTGAAATAAAAGAGCTCTGACTAGTTGCTATGGACAACAAAGAAACTCTTAGACCTAGACAGTTTTCATACATGTACCCCTATCTAGATATCCTATGATGCATAATACTACTTTCTGAATCATACTTTTGTACAAAGAATAGAACGGTTTGGTGTACAATACTAGAAGGTTAGCATTTTTTCAGTCTCCCACTGAACTGCATGCCTTAGTTGGATTTGATAAAATAACCAGATGTGTTTATGCTGAAATGTCCATGCCTAAAGACTAAAAAAGATTCTCATTCCACTTTAATTTACACCAGTCTGAAATGAAACGTGGATTTTGGATTTGCATTTTCATGGATTCGTGGGCTGTTTATGAATTTTCATTTATGCTAAAGAGTTGCAAATTCTTTAAAGGGGTTGTATCATTTCATTAAATGGCCTTCAGAATAAGGGGACAGTGAAAACAAGCAACTTTGCAATTGGATGTCATTAGCAAAGCTGTCTTGTTTTCACAGTATTCCTTATCTTCGTTTTCTGTAAACAAACTTCTCCAGTGCTGGTTGGATCCCTCCTCCTTGCATTTCATTAGCTGAGGGCTCTAATAATTTACATTCTGTTCGGCCCCCCCAGACAGCCGTATTCACAGAGCTTGCATTCCTGCCTCTCACTCAGAATTAGGGGCCAACAACAATTTCACTCTATACAGCTAGCTGCCTCCTCATTGACACTGCAGCTGTCTCTATAATCAGAAAACAGCAGAATTGTGCCACGGTGCCTTAATGCTCCTGCATGTAAGGGGCCAACAAAAATTTCACTCTATACCTGCTAACTGCTCCTCATTGACACTGCAGCTACTGTTACAATCAGAAAAAAGCAGAATTGTGCGTTGGTGCCTTATGTAACCATGAAGGGAGACAGATCTGTGCTCTGGATGGATTCAACTGTAGCAAACCTCCAGCTGTGAGAGATCAGTGCTGAGTTCATAGAAGACTGTCTAGACTGAATGCAAGCCTGTGGTATGTAAATAGCTCTTACAAAATAATACTGCATAGGGAGAGGACAGTGATGTGTGGAGGGGGGGGGGACACACACTGTAGCGAGCATGGACAGTGAAGGGGGCATGCTGTCATCCCCCCTTCAGTTAAGAAACACCCAGCTGGGAGGGGAAGAAACCCCCTTGGATTTCAGGAAGTGAGAGCATCAAGCTTCAAGATAACAGCCCAACTGAAGAAGCGATACATCCCCTTTAAAGTCTTTCGCAATGGGCCTATTACTGGTATTATTTATGGTCTACCATATGTATCTACAGTAGATTACATTTATTAAATATAGGGTAAACAGGTAAAACATTTGGGGAGACTAAATTAAAAACTACTATAGATTTTACCACATGTAATATTACATGTCAGAAATTTGAAAGTATTTAAAAACAACCAGACCTTTTGAAAATGGCTGATAAAAAAATCTAAATAGTGAAATCAAACATTTAAGATATGTTGGGGTGGTTCATGCTGCTGGAGTAACCATACTATCTATCTATCGCAGTAAATATTTGTGCTCCCCATGAAATAACAATTCTGAAGCATCTTTTCTTATACCCATGTAGTTCTTCCATTATTTCTCATGGATACATATCACTAAACTGGGTGTTGCCATTCCTGTTGTCAAAGGGGAGTGTCCCTACACACTGACTGAACAACGTCAGGCTGTTCAGAGACACACTTTCAATTGGTTATGCCTCAGAATTGTTATTTAATGGGGAATACAATGATTTACTATAACATGCACATCACAAAAGGCCACAGTTAGGCCGTGTTCACACGGCTTATTCCCGACGGATTTGTGAGCCGTATTGAGCTCACAAATCCGCCGTGAATAAGGGGCGGGGCGGGGGCGGGGCCGGAGCGCGGCGGGGGCGCCGCTCCCGGTCCCATAGACAATGCATTGTTTACGGCGCGTATGCGCCGTAAATAATGTGCATGTCACTTTCTCCCCCCGCGACGGATTCGCCGAGCGGGGAGGAGCGACGGAATTCACTGTTATCTATGAGAGCTGTGGATTACCGTAATGACTCCGATGTATTGGCGCCATACTGAAGCGCAAATCCGGCGCGCAGTACGGCGCCAATCCGCGGCAAAATAAGCCGTGTGAACGAGGCCTTACTCTCTTACTGGGTTGTACAGTATGTGAGAAGATTACTTTTGTCCATAAACCATGTGTGTTAGACTTGGTTTAACTTGTGCTTTGATCCTCATTAGCGTACTCACTTTTGCTCTGTTTCCCAAGTGTAAATGCTTTTTGGTGTCAGACAAAACAGCGTGGTCAACCACAGCACAATGTAAACCCAACCTTATAACAGCTAAGTCTCATTCACTTGAATAGGGATAAACTACATTACCAGGTGAACTCTGTGGAGGAAAGTGGTGTGGTGGGTAGAAAAACCAGACCCTTGAAGTATATAAAGCTGACTGAACAAGGATTCAGAGGTTCCTTGGAGTTGCAGAAACAATGTGCACTGAGAATAAAATCACTAATGATAAAATTGTGCCATAGATTATGTGCTGCAGAATCTTACCAGCTTACTGGAAATTTAGATGTAACTAGATGTGCTGTCTGCATCCTAGACTCAAGATAAGTGACTGTAAATTTCATTCTCATCTTGGGAGATCAGAAAAAAAAACCATTCTACAATAAGCTGTGGGAATGACTTTCTGGATCCTAAATAACAGAATCAAATCCCATCCTTAGCACTAACTTTACTGTCTCATACAGGGGCCTGTAAAATGACCATGTCCATGAACCCTTATGTCGTCTACCATGGGAGACTGCAATCCAACTGCATCAACTTATTGACAATGCACAGTATTGCCAGTGTTGGTGGCCATAGAAAAACAACAAATTTAACTCTTTATTTCATGCATAGCACTAGCAAAATGACAGCCTGAAGCTGAATATTTGCCACTGGAAATGTCACCATTTTCTTTGCTCTTATTAAGAATGTGAAACTTCGGTTGTGTACCTTCTCAAATGCATCATTATCTACTTTTTGTGTCAATTACCAATACAATTTAAGAAATAAGTTTAAAATGAATTGTTGGTCCTTGGAAAATACAGTAGTCAATCCATATAGATCACAATCTTCTGTGAAGTCATAAAAAATTACATACCCCATTTCTGATACATAGTGTTATATACATTACTCATAAAATGTTAGGGATATTTGGCTTTTGGTTGAAATTTCAGGATGGACATAAAATTTATTGAATTTTTTTTAATGAACTAAATCAGACCATCTGCTACCTTTAGAATGCACATGTCCAACTGTTTCAGTACATTTTCCACAACTTGCTGATCACTAACACGGAGCTTAATGGCAGATTTCGCAACAGGAGTTTTGGAGTGAATTGGGATTTAAACAGTCCTTCTCACCATGCTATTCACATTTTGACATCATGAGACAAAGACAACACCTTACAAATGATCAACAGTCCCTGCCCATTGCGGGGCTTCAAGCAGGATGATCTCAGACAGAAGTGACCACTGAGCTTAGATTGTCACCAGCAGGTTGAAAGAGACTGTCTAGTCTAAGTTTATATTGTCTAAGTATTAGATAGAATTAGTAGATGTTTTAAAAGTAGCAATTGCTATATATTAAGTTTCTGAAAGTTGAGGGATGAGGCATCACAGAACACTGGGGAATTAAAAGAGAAGGGTTTACAGAAAGAAAAAAGCTCCGAAGTTAAATTAAATGACAAATCACTTCATGACAAAAACTGATGGGATAGTTGACATGGGTTACAGGATGACAGTAATGAGGCGAGGAGAAGGGACAAGGTTAGCGGCTTGTAGTTTACCAGCCAGCAGCAAGGCTTTCAGCAGGAGTGAGTTATTCTGAATGTTTTAACCCCTGGATTATCCGGTATATGATCGAAGCAATTATTAAGAGCAAGGAGTAAAACCATGGTCTGCATTTTAGTTTATAATAACCAATATATAAAAGTAATATTACTTATCTAGTTTAAAAAGAACTATTGGTGTACAGGCGACAAGCCTTTTATAGGAATAGAGGGGATTCTGCTTCTGGAACCCTACAATCAGATCACATCTTTGGGAGAACCGTTTGGTGAAAGAAAGTCCATTGCATTCATTAATTAATGTAGCTTTCAACACCAGGCGGCCAAGTGGTTAATGGGCATGATGGTGTATAGGCCAAATCTAAGAGAGGGCTTTTATTAGTACAGGAAGTTATCACTTTTACATAGTACTCTGTATATTACTTAAATAAGTACTGCATAATTGGTCAGGAAAAAGTGAAATGTGTGAGCAGTGCAATAAGAAATTACATATTTGTCCTCTATTTAAAAACAGACAGGCATTTAGTTCTTGGCTGCATTACACATGATATTTCTATACCACCAGTCTTTAATGTGGATTGCATGTGTTTTTTATTACAAGCTACAAAGCAACCCCCATCTGTCATTTTCTAGTTCTATATTCTAGTGGAAAAAACTGAGGAATATGATAAGCATAATACCAGCTTTTTTATACAGGGCAAAATGGACATGCACGATACTGATCATTAACAGTAATAATGAAAAAACCTAATATATTTATCCAATGATCCCACCATGATTTACTGTAAAGCCTTAAGGTGAAAATAAAGTGTTAATGGTAAAATAAAATCTAGAAACGCTAAAAGCCTGTTCATAGAAAAGTTTCGGTATGTGGCTAGTTTATAGAATCCACTGTATCCAGTAAATTGATACTGTGTCTGGGTGAAAGACTTAGGCTGGTTTTACACTTTGTTTTGACTACGTCTCAGTTATTCATCATTGTATCCGGGAAAAAAGATGCCTCAATGGATATTGCAATTTAGCAGCGGATGGCCATAGACATTAGCAACACCAATATAGTCTTATTTGAAATATGTTTGCTCTATTTGCAGAACAACATCTTTCTTTCAACTTTGACCAAGCTTCCTGTGCCTTTGTAGCTCACACATTCCCAAAACATCAGCGCTCCACCTCCGTGCTTTATAATAGGAATGGTGTTCCTTTCATCATAGGTCTTGTTGACACCTCTCCAAATGTAACGTTTATGGTTGTGGCCAAAAAGTTCGATTTTGGTCTCATTACTCCAAATGACCTTATTCCAGAAGTTTTGAGGCTTTTCTCTGTGCTGTTTGGCATATTGTAGGCGCGATACTTTGTGGCATTTGTGCAGTAATGAATTTCTTCTGGCGACTCGACCATGCAGCAAATTTTTCTTCAAGTGCCTCCTTATTGTGCATCTTGAAACAGCTAGGTTTCAGAGAGTCCTGTATTTCAGCTGCTGTTATTTGTGGGTTTTTCTTTGCATTCTAAACAATTTTCCTGGTAGTTGTGGCCGAAATTTTTGTTGGTCTACCTGACCGTGGTTTGGTTTTTACAGAGCCCCCGATTTTCCATTTGTTAATCACAGTTTGAACACTGCTGACTGATATTATCAATTCCTTGAATATCTTTTTGTAGCCCTTTTCTGTTTTATACAGTTCAAGTACCTTTTCCCGTTGACAATTCTTTTGCTTTCCCCATGACTCACAATCCAGAAACATCCAGGGCTGGATGAAAGATGCAAGAGTCTGTCTGGATCCCAGAAACTCACTCAGCTTTTATGCACGCACACTGATTACAAGCAAACAGGACACAGGTGAGGATGTTACCTTTAGTAGCCATTCAAACCCATTTGTGTCAACTTCGGTGCATTTTATCAGGCCAAAATCACCATGGTATGTAAACTTTTGAGCATATATATATATATATATATATATATATATATATATATATATAAAACAACAAGAAAAGATACTGCAACTTTAAATCCAGTACAGTATGACAGCATTCGGTTGAGACTGGAGGCCAGCAACTCTTGGATATCATCTGGGGAACATTTTGCTCAGTGCAGTTTACTACACGCTTCATAATATCTTATTAAAAAATGCTGTGCCATCTGTGAATGATTTTGTGACCCAAAATAGCACCTAAATTTAGTCAGACGTCTTCCTCGGTCATTTCCCAGAAACTGCAGGAGCTACAATGGCAGTTCACCTCACGCATCAGGAAGATTGGCAAGCTCACCTTATAATAATAGTAGGAAAATCATCATTTTAGTGTTTTAGTACATGGAATGTCAATTTAGGCTGTGTTGGACATTACTATGCTAATTTGTGTTTATGTAATTCTTTATTGTCTGTGCATTTCCATGAATTTTAGCTGGTTTTAATTTCGAGTAGATAATGCAATGTTCTTATGTTTCTAGCAAGGTCTTAAAAAAAGAAAGGTTTGACTTTGACCAGTTTATTACAATACTGTGTTTTATAACCAATAGCAGTTTACTGGAAATGGTCCTAGACATACTTATAACAGAAAATAATTAGTATCCTACAGAAAAAAACCTCAATACTTCAGCTATATCCATCAAGAAGATGGGAAAGATGCTGTTGGCTGCAATAAGTTGACTTCAGAACTGCTTGCATATAATTTACTCCAGGACATTTCACCTTGCTGAGGGGTCAACTGAAGCATTTACTGAAATAGGAGGAGGTGTAAATCCTAGGAGAGGATCCCTTGAAGGTCTAAGAGAGTTAGAAGTGAAGTGTTAACCCAAATTCACTTAAATTTAATGAAAAACTTTAGTTTTGGAGAAAAAGACTATCATTAAATGTAGTTTGTCACAGCTTTAAAGGGGTATTTCTACCATAGACACTGATGACATACTAATAGAATATGCCATCAATGAGCCCCAAGTACAACTCCGCACCACTTTATTGTACTTAGAACTTCCTTTGATTTCAGTAGGAGAGTTCTGACCACCTCTCTGTTCAAAATGGAGGCTCATTTTTGAGATAGCAACCTGCACCATTAACACATTGATGACAGATCAAACTGATATACCATAAATGTATATAGTTGGTCAGCCCCTTTAAAAACATGTACTTGTTGTCAACTTTGTATTATCTACATACTGAGTATAGTATTCACACAGTAAATTATAAATACAGCCTTGCACCTATTGCACACATCTTGGTGAAAAGGGCAAATTTCCAAACTGCTAACACTGCAATGACTCAATTTAACAGCATTACATGCAAAAGAAGAAGTATTGTTTTTCAAATCACCATCTGCCCACCAACATTGTTTTCAGGCATTGATATAATAATTTATTTGCATAAGAATTGTATTTCTGAGTTTTCGACATCACAGTCGCCTATACCTTTGCTACAATTTTATTCATTTCTTCCAAACATGTTTTTATTCTTTCCTTACTAAAAATTGTTTTATTAGATTTTGTTGTGCCAATTTTGCATTGAACCCAATTGAGCATCTCTGGGACCACCTCCCTTGTCCGATTTGTTCTATGGTTTCCCCCCATGCACCCTCCAGCTGATGTTGACTGCACTGCAGTCAATATGGCTCCAGATACCTGTGACAACCTACCATGACCTTGCAGAGTAACTAACCCCGTCTAGCTGCTGTCTGTGCTCCACACGTTTACTCTGGATATTAGCTGGTCATAATAATGTGACTCAACTGTACATGATCTCAATAAAAGTGGACATGTACATGTTTTGGATACCTATGGAAGACCTCTATAACATACTGACCCTGATTCATGCCAAGAATACTCAAAGTTTAGTTTACATTCAATACCATCTATTTATGATCACATCTCATTTAATGCTAGTTTCCTGCCCATATGTCTACCTGATAAACTGAGCAATTAAAAATTATTAACAATTATTAACCAAGCAAAATGACTGTCCAATAATAGGAGCATACAAAGGTTTTGATTCAGGCTCACACCTGGCTTGGGTGTGCCGCCACAGGCATTTAAGCTATTTAGGTTTACTCTTAGGATACCTTAGATTTCAGGCATTTTTTATGTAAGCTATGACAGGCAATGAATGCTCTGACATTACAGTAACAGAAAGCTGAAGATAATCCTAATATAACAGAACATATGTGCTGCTGAGAAGATTCTGTTCTGCATTTTCTGTAGGAGACGTTTGTCAGGAACATGTCACTGACTGACAGCTGCAATAGTGTGGTATCTATAAGTAGTATTGTTAGTATGATATATTTTTTGTCATGGTGTTAAATCTCTTACATATTTTTGTACACTTGATAATTTGTTGAGCTTTCAAATGGAGGGCAATCTACAGGCCAGGTATAAGAACATGATATAAGAACATGGTATAAGAACATGATATAAGAACATGGTATAAGAACATGGTATAAGAACATGAGTACCTCTTTTTACTTCCATGGAATAGGTTTAATGATCAACTAGCTTACTGCAAAATAAATCAATCATCACTAAGCCACAGGAACCCTACTAAGTGGGAGAAAGGAGGTTCCTTATGTGAATAGGGTGACAGCCAAGGGCCACAAGGCCTCAGAGGGAAGATGACATGACTAGGGTTCGAGAGACTAGCAAATTGAAGGGGGGCTCATAGGTGACCATCGCTAGGGTTGGGTGTGGTTGCAGCAATTTTGGGCGACATGTATGAAGATCGGCGCGTCCGAGCGCCGATTTGCGCTTTGTTTCCAAATGAAAACTGCGCCTGATGTATGGCCGCGCCCAAAGTGCGCTCATAAATGTCGTGTAAAGTTCGCCGCGCCTCGCCAGGCTGTGAGGCGCATTGCGGACTTAGGCGCACAAGGAATGCGCCTAACGTAGTAAGTTTATGCAGAAAGACGAAAAATACAGGGGGCGCTCCTATGGTGAAGTACGTCTGTGCAAAGTACAGTAGACAGTAGATGCAGTGACAGCAATGTGCAGGCTCCCCTGATAGAGTTGTGCAGCTATTATAGAGGCACAACTCTCATCAGAATTTACAACACTCAGTCCAAGTCTATTCCCGGCAGCCGTGGGTCCTTTCTCCGAAGCAGCAGAGTCGCAGCAGCGGGCGTGAATACTGGAATGCAGAAGAAAAAATGAGGTCCCTGGCGGGCTTCTATACAACCTCCGTGAGGCATGGCGTATTATTAAATAAATCGTTTTTATTAGGTGTAAAACATTCTCTGTAAATGAGCAAAAACCTTCTAAAAACATACATAAATAAAATCACTAACAACGCATTTGTCGCCGTGACCGTTGCTACATCAGGAATTGCGATATTGAAAATTGCTGGGAAAGACAGTAAATTCTGTAAACTCTTCTCATTGGTCGGCAGAAACCAACCAATCAGAATAGGAGCGACAGTGAACCATTATAACCTATGTAGTAGTATTGACCAATCAAATGAAAAGGCGGTACAGTTCAAATTACATAAAAAAATGCAGAAAAGAGCTGATTGGTTGAACGAGCGGGGGCTTGACTATCCCAGCCAATCAGAGTCCGAGCTACTTTGTTCCATTGTAGTCTAGGGAGAGATCGCGGCAATATAAAGTATATGTATAAGAATTTCCCATAGAAGGGATATGGATGAACTGATTGGTTGAGACCAGGCGGCAGATATGAATCCACCAATCATATGTAGTGCGTTGATTTTGAGTATAGCTAGATGGGCGCGATAGAATGGTGCCATAAAGGTTATAACGGTCTACGGGAAATATTCTAGTACTGTGATTGGTTGGGAGGAAAGGGGCTCGTCCAGCTTAGCCAATCAGCGGGTGAGCTACTTATCTCATAGAGTTCTATGGGGAAAAGAAATGCAGAGAGAGCTCTGTTTGTGATTGGCTAAGTTAAAAGAGGCGCGATTATTTGGGCCAATGGGAGAGCGAGCGACGCTCTTATGGGTTTTCTAATACAATCTATAATAAAACTGTACATGCCCAATGAGTTCATTTTTATTTGTTTATTTTCGTTACCCCCATATTATTGTTCATTTTATATACACATCGGTACAACTTCTTGAGTCTTATCATTTTATTTCTGCCATGTCCAGTTTTATTATAGATTGCATTAGAAAACCCATAAGAGCGTCACTCGCTCTCCCATTGGCCCAAATAATCGCGCCTCTTTTAACTTAGCCAATCACAAACAGAGCTCTCTCTGCATTTCTTTTGTAAAGATGCTGAGAGCTGAGATTTCTTTCTTTTGAGATCTTATATATATTTCCTTTAATTTTAAATGATCCACTTTTTCAAATAATTTAAATCGATTTTAGACAACTTTGATATTTCTCTTTATAAAATTATTTAATTAATAGACAACTCATTTTTATTAGTGTACTGTTGTAACAGTAGACCTAGAACACATTTTGCCCCATTCCAATAAGTTCTAGCTTCACTTCACCTCCTCCGACTCAGGTAGACCACATTGAACTAGGTCTTCCTGTCGAAGCTGTAATGCGCCTCACTTTGCCGAATGTCATTCATACATGCATCGGAGTATTCGAATGTGGTGCGTCCCGCCCCAGAACGGCCACAGCACGACCCTTCATGTTAGGCGCATTCCAAAGTGGCGAAGCTTGTGCCTAACATCGCAGTTGAGTGTCCTACGGCGGAGTCGGCACAGTGAGGCGCAGTATACGCCTGAAAACAGGCGGAATGCCCGATCATACATGTCGCCCTTTGTGTTAATGGCTAGGTAAAGCAAGCTCCCCGAACCTCCTTCTCTATTATTATATCCAGTATTGCATAGTTTGGGGGTCTTTAAAATTCCTTGAGTCTGGGTGGCCTTTTAATTAGCTTTTTTTCATCCGTTTTAGTGCCTTAGATGATTTTTGTTGGCTCTGTAGCTGTCTTGTAGTCTTTCACTGCAGTAGCGATGGGGGTCCTTAGAATTGGTGACAATTATGAACATAGGATTGTTTGTGGAGGGATCTAGGAAGGCTCTATACTCCCCAGAAAGCAGTGGTGGGGTCTGGTGGTAAGCTGCCAGGGAATAAGTGAGTGGTAGCCTATGGTTCAGTCCTGCCTCTGAGTCAGCGTAAGCTGGCTAGAGGTAAGTTACAGTGGTGGTATACAAATTAGTGCCAGATTGTGGCTCCAAGGACCCGATATACATTTATTACAAGGTTTGTGTATTATAGGGTTTAAGGTTAATGATTATGTTACATTATGAAAAGTCTTTATGTTTTATGTTGTCAGTTTTAATAAAATGGCTGCTGTGGCCAAGAAAGTCCAATCCAGACTTGGTGTGTTTTTTTAGCGGGATTGGTTTTGGGGGAAGAGTAGGCAAGGGGCATTAGTAGTAAAAACAAGGGGACAATCCCCAATCAGGTATGCATGCATCTGCTTTATTTAATCTCTATATAACTTACAGAGATAGTCAGGTACAGTGCCAGCTATTAAACTCTATTGCAAAAAATAAAAAGTATGTGTCAATTTGTGGCATCCAGCAGCATTAAAGGAAGTACTGAGGCATATGCTTTTGAGTATTGTTGGAAAAAAATTTAAATATCATATTATGTGTCAAAAAGTACAGTCTTTTGGCAGACGACTGGCCAATAAAAGTTTTGGGCATGTTAGACGTGTACACGTCAAGACAGAATTTAAACAGAGCCTTATATTATTCTTGGATATTTTTTCTTCACTCTTAAGTGACCCAAACTAGTTATAGTCCATAAAATCAAAAAGTAACAGCCTCTACCAGGGTGTGACATAGTATTTATTAAAAAATGGCAGAATTTCAGCTGTATATGAGTCATTGAGGACTTCTCCAAACTAGGTGTAGTGACAAGGGGAATAATAACATAAAGCTGTAAATTTATTCATATCTTCCCAGGGAGAAAAACAGAACAATGGAACAACATACGTTTGATGAGATGCTACAGAATGCCCATGTTGTGTTCACATGTTAATTGTTTATATAGAAACTCCAACCTCTAAAATGGACTTACATTAGCCTAAATCAGAATTATAAAGAAGGAAATGTATTAGGACTAGTGTTAAATACAATTGCCTTAATATATAAAGGCTTAATACATTTAACTCGTCTTACTGTGTCTATGATGGAAATGGTGACACTACCTACGACCAAAAGTACATTTCTGGCCTAATTTATGCCACTTTCTGGCATTAATATTAATAAATCTGCTGGGCTATTCAATAAAATGTCTATTTTTGTGAAGCTCTCCTACTTTCTGAAAAGTGCTGAACTAGGTGTAAAACAGCTTAAAAGTCACACATTTTTGAAAAGTGAGGGTTCTGCAAAAATTTGCAGCTTTTATGCCAGAATTTTGGTGTGAATCACTATATAAACTTCCCTCTATATCATCTTTAGGAGTTAAAGGGTTGTCAAATGAATAAAACATGGGGCCAGGTTGGGTTTAAAAAAAAAAGTTATACTTACCTACTAGTCCTCAACTGCTGCTGCTCCAGAGCTTCCTGGCAAACTCCTCCATTTGACTTTTGGGTTCTTGTCCCGACATACAGGAGAGGGTTGCACTCCATTTACTTATAGTGGAATGCAAGTCTCTTCTGTGTGTCGGGACAAGAAGCTGAAAGTCAAGAGCATTAGGCCATGTTCACACAGCTTATTTCGCAACGGATTTGCGGCCGTATTTACGGCCGCAAATCTGTTGCGAAATCAGTTACTAACAAGTAACTGGCCGTTTTCCATTGATTTTAATGGGAAATACGTGTCGTCGTTTAGACTACACCTATTTCCGTTCCGGATTGCGGCCGCGGATTGCGGCCGCAATCCGGCCGCAAAAACAATGTGCATGTCAATTATTTCCGGACGGATTCACCAACTTTAATGAATGGGGATGGTGAATCCGTCGGGAAACCAGTTCCAAATACGTGCCACACTTAGTGGCACTTATTTGAAACCGATTTGCACCTGATTTCGGAACGTATTTACGATTGGCAATCCGACGTAAATACGTTCTGAAATAAGCCGTGTGAACATTGCCTTAGATTACCAGGGAGCTCCAGAGTGGCAGTGGCGGGGGACCTGTAGGTAAAAGTTTGCAAGGGAAAAAAGACTACTTGTTTCCAATAATTAAAAATAAAAGCCATATAAGGATAAGATTTAGGCTAATACATAGAGGAGACTGTATGGTCACTGATCTAAACAATTTTGATAAATAAGAATAAGGCTAGGTTCACAATTGCATTGTAGAATCCGTTCAGAAACAGTGCACAATTTTTCCGATAAAACAATGGATACCAAAGCAGAAACCCAATGGGGTCCATTGTGAGCCATTGATGTCCTTCGTAAAACGGATCCGGTTCTACCTCTGTGATGCAAGCGTGAACCTAGCCTAATGAGACATTTTAGGTAGTTTTGATCACTCTGAACTGAAAACAATTACAGCGCATTGATTGATGTAATGGAGTGATTGAGCAATCTTAATTAAAGGATCTGTTTTCTGAACATGTTCCAGTCTTTAAATGTATTAGCTGGTGTTTGTTCTTTTTGCTTTGGCTTATATCGTTCCTGCAAGTGGATCAATGCATTAAAGGCTAAGTGCTGTAGAAGTGTCCTAACAGTGGTGTATAAAGCCATTTAGGATTATTCAGTTACAGCATGTTCTTTATCTTTTGAGCTTCATTTTGTCTTAGAAACTAGGTAGCCCAGCAACATGCATGAAAGATGAGGTGGGAAGAAAAGGCGCAGGTTCCCGAGTCCTGAGAGGAGTAAAGGGTAGAGAGAACATACTTCATAGCGATTCGTTTTTTAAAAGGGCTGTCCACTTTGCTAGAAAATCTAACCGGGTAGCTCATGTGGCCCAATTTAAATAAAAAAATGAATAATCCCCTTCTTCTGATCCTCAGTTCCAGTGCTGCGTTTCTCTGGTATTCTGTTTTCTTTCTTCTACTTCTGAATGGGGACACCACTGCTGTAGCCACTGATTGGCTGAAGCAGTCACATGACACCCATTTAAATCACCGTTTGAAAATAAACTGCTCCGAACAGTGAAGTAATTAGAGGCACATGACCGCTGCAACCGATTGGCACGTTCGGAAGCACCAGAATAACAACAGAATACCATAGAAACGCAACTAGAAAGAGGATTATCAGTTTTTAACTTAATGGGACCCTAGGAGCTGCTTGTTAGATTTTCTTACGAAGTGGACAACCCCTTTAAATTGCAAGCAAGAAAAAGGCGTGTATTGAAAATAGAAGTTGAACAAACAGTCCAGATTTCGGGAAGCTAACATTTCCAGGTACACAGATGCAAATGTAAAGATCATACACATATTGAAATAAAATGTCATTTTTTCCAAGACAAAAGTGCACATACACTTAAAAGCCAAGCACCACCTTTCAGAACAGTACTATGTATTTAATGTAATATATTAGTATAGCAGTAAATGTAAAATCCAGTCATTTGCCTTCATTTTACATTTTAGCTGCTATATACTCTGTGCTCTGCTAGTCCTATAGCTACCAGGAAGCTGGCAACAAGTTGCTTATGATGGTTCAGTTGTCATAAATTTGCAGAGTGAAAACTGCAAACAATTAATGAGTACATATAAGAAAGATGGCAGATTTTACCTTTGGCAAAATGACATTGCTTTACAAGGAAACTTTTTTTTTTTTAAATAGCAAACTAATTAACTTCCTGCTCTGCTGTAAAGGTTTAACCTGTTTACAATTTATCTCTTTCTTTTTTTAAATCCTCAAAAATGCTGTTGGTTGAAAAGCAGAATTTCAGAATACAAACGCGATTTGTGGGACTTATTAAAAGTTGTGTTGATCACTGAACTCCAGGGGAGTAGCTATAGGGGATACAGAGGTAGCAATCGCTACTGTCTGCTGGAGATTGAGGGGACTGAAACTCTCCTCTGCTGCATAAGAAAACACTGGTCTAACAAATAGCATATGGTATTATAAATAGCTTTTGCATTGGGGCCCGAAAGCTTTAAATGACGCCTCTGTTTACCATATATAATTACAAATCGTATTACGTCTGACTAACCTTTGAGCAGAATGTAAGAAAGGCTAAGTTCACACTTCAGGGTAAATAGAAACCACAATGCTATAGGTCATATCTGGCATATATGACCTTATTGAAGTGTGATGGGATATATTGGGTTCCAGCATTGTGTCTTAAGTGGACATAAAAATAATGCGACAGGCAGTGTTATTTTTCCAACAGAAATTATGAAAAGTGCAATAGAGACTCCAACCCAGCTGTGAACATCATCTAAATATACATCCCAAACTGTTTAATATTCCCCAATATTCCAGTGTGTACAATATACAGGATTAATCTGGGCCCACTTTGTCATATGGCAGTCAACAATATGCACTACTGGTATGCAGCACTGATTCATTTTAGGGTGCATTCTCACGGCACAGGACAAATACCAGCCGGTTTGCCGGCCGGTATTTGTCCTGTTTTGCGGCCGTCCCCACGGCCGCGGGAGGGACGGCTTTTCTCCGCGATGAGCAGAGAAAAGCCCTCCCCCTTCACATTTACAAGCACAGGTTCCGTCCGAAAACCAGACGGAAGATTGTGCTTGTTGAATGTTTTGCGGCGGGACCACGGGCGGAAATACTGCCCGACGGAAAACCTGTGCAGTGGGGACTGCTGCAGGGGTTTTCCATAGAGCACCAGTTTGCTCATTTTCGGCCGGTTGTTCAGGCGGTCTGAAAAACCTCAAACCGGCTGAAAAACCGGCCGAAAACCCGTGCCGTGGGGACAGGCCCTTACAGTCCATCACTCTTCCTTAGATTTTAGACTTCTAGTAGATAACTTGCATTGGAGCAAAGTGTAATCTTTTTCCTAAGGCGATGTTAAAATGAAAAACTTAAAGGAGTTGTCTCATTACGAGCTTTCAGCCTGTCAGTGTCCCTGGTAAATTGAACTGAGGGGCGTGCTTCTTGGTCTGTCTGTTCTGCTCCCTCTCCCCCCTCCCATCAGCACACAGGCAGCTACGTAACTTCTATACAGGGGGGGAGGGGGTTTGCTCTCAGAGTTCACCCTGTGTGTGCCTGCCTAGGTCTGTTGCAGGAGAGGGCTGATCTAGGAGTGTAGAGAGGAATATGAAGCTGTGTGCTAATAGAGCAGAGGGGATGCATGTGTTCCTATATCCCCTGCTTAGCTTACAAGGGCAGTGTTACTATACTCAGGATGTGTCCCTAATACAGGAGAACATAAAGTATTCACATGCCTGATTTGTATAGTATTAGTATAGTCACAGTTCCAAAGACATATCATGATTATAGTAACAGACAGGGTCACTGCTGTCACATCTATCTGTGTAGAGAGCAGGAGGAAGCAGGGACACACAGGGTTAATCCAGGCAGCTCCGACACAGACGCCAGAGTCCTCCCTCCCCCCTCCCTCCTCCTCCCTCCACTACAGAAGCATTCTGTGCGGGAGGGGCTGTCTTCAAAGGTGATGAGTCATTCAGACCTGACAGCCAGTAAGATAAGGATCAACAGGTCAGCTACTATAGAGATTTGAGAAGCTGATGTAGTAATACTAACAGTGCTAGCTCATAATCAGTATAACATTTGTAATGAACATATATTGCAACGCTGCTTGTTTTTTAAAGATCTTTAAATTAAAACCCTATCATTGTAGCGAGACAACCCCTTTAACTGTGAGAAAAATCTTTTGTGGAATCTGCAGCGGAAATCCAAGCCATATCCTTGTTTTCTGTCCTGGATTTGCAGTTTGTAAGTGGAGAATTCAGCCACAGTTTTGGATGTGGCTTAGTCCTTTCAAATGGGGCTGACTTGCACCACGTTTGTTCATATCCTCTGTCTTTATATATGTATATAGATATATATATATATATATATATATATATATATATATATATATATAATATATATATTATATATATATATATATATATCAATTTTCTTGTTACATTCTTTGATATGGGTGCTGAAAGCCTGTGAACACTGCCCTCTTGGCTTGCTACCGCCCACATCATGCTGTACATCCCTTTAATGTGGGTGCTGAATGCAGCAGGAGCGGCTGGCGACAGGTTGGTGAAGCAAGGCACAGTGGAGTGAATTTGGATGAAATGGATTTCCCCTCCTGTTTGGAACCATCCACATCACATTGTACAGTGCTTGGATGAGGGCACTGACTAGGTGAAGCAGGAGCCACTTTTCACTACACTGGTGAGTTGGATGGTGTGGCATCATTTTCCCTCAACTCCGGCTGGTGAGCTTGGGCCACGGTGACCTCTACAGTATAAAGAATTAGATGTCAAGTCTGCCTTTTTTGGTTTACATACATAAATGCCTGGTCAAATAGTCATCCAACTATATGATGGCAGTATTTATGTTACAAAACCGACACTATGGTTTCTATCTATCTATCTATCTATCTATCTATCTATCTATCTACACACACAGTTGAAACCAGAAATTTACATACACTATATAAAAAGACGCATATACATGTTTTTCTCACTATCTGGCATAAAATCAGAATAAACCTTACCTGTTTTAGGTCAATTAGGAACCAAAATTATATACATATATAAGTAGCAGAACTACACAGAATAGATATTGCACCGTGATATCACGGCATAGAATGTGATCTCACCTTTTTCAATGCTTTTCAATGGCCTTTGTTTACAGATCAGAGCAGATAACACTAAAAGTCGTGGTTATCACAGTCAAGCTGTACTCTGCTGCATCTGTGCTACGTCTACTTCTGTTTTCATCTCAAATTAATTTCTTATTATGACATCTTAAAATTTCATTAAAGCAGCCATATAGGGAAATGTTTATCAAGCTCCTTCCTCCCTTGAAGGCACCTTAGTTGTCTACTAAGGATGGAATGAACCAATATCTTATGGAACGACATAGCATGGTAAGAAAAGGCCATATTGCCCAAAGCACAAAACAAAGAATCTCACTCTACAGAAAAGAACTAAATCACATTAAAACAAGGCTGCAGCTGTTCTCCTCCACAACAGTTTTGTTTTTGAACACATACTTGGCATAGTGCTGAAAATAACTGTGAAATTTAAGTAATATGGTTCAATTACAAGCAGACCCTCCAGGCAAAAGTATATACTAAATGAATGATAAAAGAAACATTCGTATTCCAAACATACCCATCAAGTCCCTTCAAGTTCTTAGCAGACTGTTTGTGCACCTAACCCTGCTAAGAACACTAAAACTAACTTAAAATGTTATAGACACGACCTATAGCATAAGAGTTAACTAATAATGTTTTATTTTATAGAGGTCAATGTTAAAAGAATACATTTATTATGCAGAGTATTCTAGCAGGTGCAAACACCAACATCAGTGGTCCCCTGTGCACGAACAGTATAAGGACCCTTGGTTTCCAACTCCCTATTTTGTTAAATGTTACGTCCACCACTAATCTGACTAAAACTAGTTGTGATGTCATAAAATAGATGTCATGGAAGTTCACCTCAAAGCCACAGTAACTTACTCAACTTAAAAACTGCAGTTGCCTGATAAATACGCCCTTTTGATAATAGCACATTTGTAAGGTCACAGCATAATCTGTCTGAAACTCGCTTGTGATGTCACAGCAGTTTGCCTCACTTTGTGACATCATAATAGCTGACAGCTGTTACTGGAAATCCTCATATTGTAATATCACAATGGTTATGTTCCCATCAGTTAACTGTTGTGACATAACACTTATGATGTCATAGCAACTGACTTGCTTAAACCCACTAGTGGTATCACTGCAGGGAACCAGACTGAAATTTACTTGTGATACTACTGCAGCTAATCTGACTGAAACCAGCTTGCGTTCCAGACAGAAACATAGCTATGATGTCACTGCAGCTAACGTGACTCCAAACCTACTTCTGATGTCACAACAACTTAACTGACGGAAACTCAGTTGTGATGTCATTGCAATTAATCTGCCTGGAACCCACTTGTGATGTCAAAGGAGCTTATATAGAGGCAAATACCATTGACACAAACAGGGCTGCCATCAGTCATCTATTAACCGTTTCAGGGCCCCATACAGCCACGTTTTTTGTTTTTATTTTAACTCATTATAGCGGGTCTTTTACTTTCAAATGCTGCCCCAATGAAGGACAACATATCATAGGGACATGTCCTATGTACAACTAGCCGAAAATGCACCATAAAAAAGAAAATATTGTGCTGTTTGGTTAACACCAGTTTAGACAAAATACAACATATTCATTGCCATGAGTCTGCTGTATCAATGAGGAGAGCTCCTGTCTTCCTCTCCTCACCCATTTACCGCTGTGTATATGCCTTTTACACTGATTATAGTCAGAGGCATACAGTCCATGAGGCAAGTTAAGCATGTTGCCCCAGGTGGCACATTTTAGTGCCTGCAAGGGGCTGCATTCTGTAATAATACAGAAAAAAGTATGTTTACATTGTCCTATATTGTTGAGTATCCCGGTGCACAGAGACAACATCCGGCTGCGGGTCATAAAGTCCAACGTTTAGCATAGGATTTCTAGCACACGGTGAATAAATAAAAGACTTAAAAACAAAGCGCTTGAACAGGAGCACGTTGCTATGTCAAAGGTCCATTAGGAGACTCGAAATGCGTAAGATGCGTGCTGCTTTTCAAGCACTTAGGGCGACATCTATGAATTTGCATTTCCCTTTTTTGTAACTTGGCGCTGACACACTAGTTCTAAATAGATATAAATGAGTGTATAATACGACAATACAAAGGAAAGTGTTATGCGCCAAACATTTTTGCTGCAGAACCCTCAAAATTGGTGCATAGAGTGTTATGCACCACACTTTGTATGGCAATTAGCATTAAACTTTGTCGCATTAAAATGCGTTGTGAGGCGCACATTGTACCAAGTTTGGCCGTGCACCTGTTCATACATCTATAGAACCGGCAATATACGGCAAAATATGGCGAAGGCGAATTCATAGATGTATCCCTATGTTTTTAAATCTTTTTCTACTTTAATGGCATGCATAAAAGTCGAAGTTTTATTTATTTATTCATCGTGTGATGGAAATCCTCTGCTAAACGGTGGCATTTTGTTAATCATGCCTCTGCATGGAAAAGCATCCTGTCAATTTACACAGGAGATGATTCAGTGCTGCTCCATGCTATAGCTCATCTTATATCAATGTGATGAGTGCCCTGAACCTCCCCTTCAGTCATATAAAAGCGGTAAAGAAGTTCAAAGGTGCTGCTTATTACTGTGTTATATAAAGGATTCACAGCACAGAGAAACAGTAAAGCCATACCCACTGACAGATCTCTGCAGGGCTGTGAAACATGAGGGGACAGAGCCCAAATCAGCAGGTAAGAAAGAGGTAACTGGGTGCACAGTCAGGAAGAACAGGCAGCATCTACAGAGCACCAACAACATATCTCACAATTTAGAAATCATTGATAGATGAAATGTTCACACACATATCTACACCAACCCTCTATATATGTATGTAGACACAGAGAGTGAAAAAGGCCTTTGCTAAAACATTACTATTGCATATGATGAAACAAACTTAAAACTTGTTCACATTACATTTACTGGAGTGCTGCACCTTTCTTCTGTATTAATGTGGATAAACCCTGGACCACAGTCTTAGATTGCGACATCCAGCATGTATGTTTCCTTTGTTGTGCTGCTTTTTATGCTTTTGCGTGTGAATATATATATATATATATATATATATATATATATATATATATATATATACACGTATAGAAGTCTGAAACCAGAGCAAGGTCGGGTTATTTATAACACTCAGGAAACAAAAATGGTCTTTGCAGGCAAAATACTACCCTGGATATAACAAAGTCACTGAGTGACACTGGAAGTACAGTGTATCCATAGTTTAGGTGAATAATCACTGTAGCTCCAGCAGTAGCATTCCACCCTAACTGTCACGCTACTAGTGGATACAGCTGGAATCCAATGGCGAGGACTGGTTGGAACACAGTGAAGGCAAATAGAGACTGGAACCGGAGGCAGCAGAGATGGAGACTGGATCCAGGCAAGGTCAGCAGGAGCACAGTAGATGGTACGTAGGTATGAGAGGTTTGCAGGGTAAACCGCAAATGAGAGGAACTAACGGGTAGGTAAGTTCCAGGCTAGAGGACTGCAAAACAGCAGGAGCTTAAACACAATACTCAAGCAATGGACATCAGGCTTGAGGAGTTTATATAGGAACCAGGAACAGGAAACAGGAAACAAGATGGCAACCAGCTGAGACACGATCCACCATCTTGGCTGAGGGCAAACTTAAGGGCAAACACAGTTAGCAAGTTCTAAGGTATAGCAGGCGGTTGCTGACATTACTCCCACCTCAACAGCGGCCTCTGGACGATATCTGACTCGGTCTCTCCGGATGTCTTTGATGAAATCTTTTGATCAGTCTTGGAGCACTGATGTTACTCACAGGTTCCCACGAATTTTCTTCCGACCCATAACCTTGCCACTTAATGAGGTACTGCAGCTGATTCCTGAAAATTCTCGAGTCCAGGATTTGCTCCACCACAAACTGTTCTTGCCCATCAATCTTCACTGCATCAGGAGGAGGAGGAACACGTCCCGGAAAGGGGTTAGACACGGCAGGTTTTAATAGAGACACATGAAACACAGGATGGATCTTCATCGATGGTGGGAGTTTGAGCCGAACAGCTACTGGACTGATTATTTTGATGATCTTATACGGCCCGACAAACTTCTGTCCCAGTTTTGGTGAAGGAACTCTAAGTTTCAAATTTCTGGTGGAAAGCCATACCTTATCCCCCACTTTAAAAGTTGGTGCTGGCTTACGATGTCTATCTGCCATCTTCTTGTAGCTTTCTTGAGCCCTCTCTAGTGTTTCCTTCAGTAGTTGTAAATTTTGCTGTAGTGCAGAGATCCTTTCCGTGGCAGCTGGAATATGAGGAACAGCAGGGAATCTTGGAAGAATATTTGGATGGTACCCCAAATTTGCAAAGAACGGAGTCTGTTTGGTGGAGGCATTTTGGGAATTATTATACGAAAACTCGGCAATAGGAAGCAGATCAGCCCAATCATCTTGTAGATGAGAAATGTAGCATCGAAGATACTGTTCCAGGGTCTGATTTGTGCGTTCAGTCTGTCCATTAGATTGTGGATGAAAGGCGGTTGATAGATTTATATCAATATCCAGTGCTGAGCAAAAACTCCGCCAAAATTTTGATGTAAACTGCACCCCACGATCCGAGATAACTTCATCAGGAACTCCATGAAGACGAAACACATTCTGAAGTATGAGATCCGCAGTGTCTTTAGCAGAGGGTAGACCAGTACATGGGATGAAATGTGCAGCCTTGGTGAGTCGGTCCACTACCACGAGAATTGTATTTTTCCCTTTAGAGATAGGGAGATCTACGATGAAGTCCATGGAAATTGAACCCCAGGGGCGAGAGGGGATCGGCAAAGGCTGTAGAAGACCCGAGGGTGAAGAACGTGGAGTCTTGCATCTAGCACAGATGTCACAAGATGTTACATACTTCCTTACATCCTGTAAATAATTGGGCCACCAGAAGAATCGGGATAAAAATTCCTGCGTCTTCTGCACTCCTTTGTGACCGGCAATCTTGGAATCATGGGCTAGTCTCAGGATCTTCAGTCTGACTTTTTCGGGTATGTATAGCTGCTGCCCGTGGGTCCACATCTTGTTCTTAAGTACCAACTGTACATCATCCGGAGGTTGGGACAGTAAGGAGTCGGTGTTATAGGCTTCCCTTATTTCTTTGAGCAAGTCCTTATTATGAATTACTCCCACAACGTTAGACTCAGGAACAATGGTCTTAGGTGGAATAGCAGGTGCGGAATCACTGGAGAACATTCTTGATAGAGCATCTGCCTTGCCATTACGGGATCCGGGTCTGTACGAGATTAAGAAGTTGAACTGATTAAGAAAAATACTCCAACGAGCTTGGCGAGGAGATAGACACTTGGCAGATCTCACGAATTCCAGATTACGGTGATCCGTCAGAACTATTATTTGTTGTGAGGTTCCTTGAAGATGATGTCTCCATTCCTTAAAGGCTGCAACGATAGCTAACAGTTCTTTATTCCCCACATCATAATTCTTCTCAGCAGGTGATAAACGTCGGGAGAAAAAAGCACAAGGATGCAATAAACACTTGTCTCCTGTTCTCTGAGACAGTATGGCCCCTACAGCACAGTCTGAAGCATCTACTTCCACAATGAAGGCGAGTTCTGGGTCTGGATGAACTAATACAGGAGCTGTAGTGAACTTGGTCTTCAGAATAGAGAAGGATTCTTGTGCTTGAGGAGACCAAACAAAAGCATTTTTCTTCTTAGTCAACTGTGTGATAGGAGAAATTGTTTCCGAAAAATTCTTTATGAAGCGTCTATAGAAATTGGCAAAACCTAAGAAGCGTTGCACATCTTTTATGTTTCTGGGAGTAGGCCAGTCTACTATTGCTTTGATCTTGTTAGAGTCCATCTGTAGACCATGTGGTGAAATAACATAGCCAAGGAATTGGATCTCGGTCTGGTGGAATTCACATTTTTCAATCTTAATGTAGAGTTGGTTCTCTCTTAGCCGCTCCAGAACAAGTTTCACATGTCTCTGGTGTTCTTCCATCGAGTTGGAGAAAATCAGGATATCGTCCAAGTAGATAACTATGAATTGATCCAGGAGATCTCTGAAGATGTCGTTGACGAGATGTTGGAAAGTGGCAGGAGCATTACAAAGGCCAAAAGGCATAACGCAATATTCAAAGTGTCCGTAACGTGACCTAAATGCCGTTTTCCATTCATCGCCAGCTCTAATACGGACCAGGTTGTAGGCGCCTCGTAGATCTAATTTGGAAAAAATCCTCGCATGCCGCACTCTCTCCAGAAGTTCAGGGATCAGTGGTAGAGGATAACGATTTTTTATTGTAATTTTGTTAAGTTCTCTGTAATCTATACAAGGTCTTAAAGAACCATCCTTCTTTTTAACAAAAAATATGGGAGCCCCCGCTGGTGAGGAAGATGGGCGGATGAACCCCTTAGCTAGATTTTCTTCTATGTAGTCTTTGAGAGCTTTTAATTCAGGGGCCGCCAAAGGGTAGATGTTTCCAAAAGGTATAGGTGCACCTGGAAGCAAGTCTATGGGGCAATCATAGGGTCGGTGTGGGGGGAGCTGGTCTGCATTCTGTTTACTGCAGACATCTGCAAATTCCCTGTATTCCGAGGGTAGCTCTAATATTCTGATGTCTTGAGCTGGGTCTTCGGGGCCCTGTTCAGAATGAGCTGAGGGAAGGATATCCCCCGCTGGGAAGCTTATCTCCTTGGTTTCCCAGTTGATGACTGGGTTCTGTGCTTGTAGCCAGGGTAGGCCTAGGATGACAGGGAAGTGTGGGGAAGAGATCAACAGGAAAGACAGGACTTCTCGATGATGGGATGTCATAATGATCTCAAGTGGTTCTGTCTCTTGGTCCACTGGCCCTGAGTTCAGTGGGGATCCATCTACCGTTTCCATTACAACAGGTGAGAGTTTTTTCTGAAATTTAACCCCATGCTTCTGAGCAAAAGACAGGTCCATGAAATTGCCACTTGCCCCCGAGTCTATCATCGCTGAAGTAGATACCCATTGTGAGTTAACCAGGAACTTGATGGGAAGGATGTAATGAGAGTCTCTGTTTTCTTTCTTGATATGAGACGCCACCGATGAGATGGAATGGATAACTGTCTTTTCAGATAAGTCTGTTTCTGAAGCAATTGATTCTTCATCTGAGCTATCGTGGTCCATAATGGCTGCCACCAATTTCCGTGGACGGCTAGGGCAGTTGATAAGGAAGTGGTCAGACTTTCCACAATAGAAGCAAAGACTTTCCCGGAGCCGATGCTCCCTTCTTTCCGTGCTCTCACGTTTTAATACGGAATCCACTTGCATAGGCTCAATTCCTGGCTCTCTGCGGATCTTCCCTTGGGGTTCCTTAGGAAAGCTGACAGGGACTGGCAGGAACTGCTTAGTGTCAAAATTTAGAGTAGCCCACTTCTCCTGTCGTCGTTCAGATAGTCTGGTATCGATTCGGATGCAGTGATTTATGAAGGCATCCAAACCTAAAGGGGCCTCTGCACGGGCAAGTTCATCTTTTATTGCACTGCGTAGTCCTTTCCTAAAAAAAGACAATTTTGCTGCATCATTCCAGTTGGTGTCGACTGCCCACCTCTTGAACTCCATGGCATACTCGGCAACCGGGCGTTTGCCCTGGCGCAAGGATAGTATTGCAGCTTCAGCTGTAGCACCGCGATTGGGATCGTCAAACATCTGACTCATGGCGTCAATGAACTCCTCCAGGTGATTCAGCCGGGCGTCTTGAGTTTCAATTAAAGGACTAGCCCAGGCAATGGCTTTGTGTGTCAGCAGCATGATGATACACAGGACCTTCGATCTGTCGGTAGGGAATTGCGTAGGGTTTGCGTCGAAGTATAGTCTACATTGGTTGAGGAAACCCCGGAATTTGTCACGATCTCCCCCGAATCTGAAGGGTGGCAATTTCGGGCTCATGACAGGCACCGAAGTGGGTGGTCCCGAGGCTTGACTCTCCAGGTGGACCATCCGGTCGGATAATGCGTGCACAGATTCGCGTAGTTCCTGAATCGCTTGTCCATACACTTGGATATTATGGCCCGTCTGGCCTTCATAAGCGTCACATTTGACTTTCAATGCTTGCATCTCAGTGCGCATGTTAGCCATAGCAGTCTGAAGCTGTTTGATGCGAGCGTCCGGACTCCCAGCCCCAGCGGACTCCATTTTGTGGCTTGAGTATCCTGTCACGATACTAGTGGATACAGCTGGAATCCAATGGCGAGGACTGGTTGGAACACAGTGAAGGCAAATAGAGACTGGAACCGGAGGCAGCAGAGATGGAGACTGGATCCAGGCAAGGTCAGCAGGAGCACAGTAGATGGTACGTAGGTATGAGAGGTTTGCAGGGTAAACCGCAAATGAGAGGAACTAACGGGTAGGTAAGTTCCAGGCTAGAGGACTGCAAAACAGCAGGAGCTTAAACACAATACTCAAGCAATGGACATCAGGCTTGAGGAGTTTATATAGGAACCAGGAACAGGAAACAGGAAACAAGATGGCAACCAGCTGAGACACGATCCACCATCTTGGCTGAGGGCAAACTTAAGGGCAAACACAGTTAGCAAGTTCTAAGGTATAGCAGGCGGTTGCTGACACTAACTCTCACACAGTTCCACACTGAGCGTATACCTGTTGCAGATGCTCTAACGAATCAGAAACTCATTCTAACTATATGAAATTGGGAACCCATCCTACTCATCCTTAATCCAACTACAGGACCTTTTTATCCAAAACAAACTTTGGAAAACCTGAATTTTCCTTATAGACGGAACACTCTCTAGCTTAAAGGGGTTTCCTCACCATACTGTTTCACAGAGCCACGGACAGCTTCAGACTCACATTTCTTGGTCAGGCTGTGAGTCGTTCTATTGTATTGATTGGCATATCAGCTCTGCTATTCTTAGTTATTCCTGTTACAGTGATATGAGTGCAGGAGGTTTATAATCTGCAGTTCACAAAGCTAGAGAGTTCTAAGGGCATGTTCACACGACGGATTCGAACGTGGTTATGGCCGCGAGTTCCGACATGGTTTCCGCAGCCAAAACTACGTCCAAATTGCGGCCAGTTTATTAACATGATTTCCTATGGGAAACCGTGTTAATATTCACACGCCGCGCGTGTTTGAGAACTCTCCTGTCAATTCTTGACATGGAGTCCTCAGTGGGGCAGCGCGGTTTTCCTCTTGCCTACTAATTTGCATGGGGGCAAACCCTTGCCGCAAGCCACGCCCCAAAGCACACCCCACTTGCGCCGCGACAACGGCCAGCGCCCACGCGAGTTTGCGGCGAGATTAGGACGAGGTTTGGCCGCGGGGACCGTGGCGAGAGCCGCGGACGGACCTGCGGCCAAATCCGTCGTGTGAACAGGGCCTAAGTGTCTTGCCATTAAGTTAGGTAAATAATTTCTTGTGCTGGAGAGAACACTCAGCGGAGAGTGAGTTACCATGGTCAGACAGCAGCTTGGACAATCAGATACAAAAAAAAGCAGGTAGAGATGGTCCGTTACCAAACTAGCAGTTTATAAAATCTTCTTAATCTCCTGATCAAAATCAAAACAGCAATGTATTTGGCAACAGTCTTCATTTACCTTTCTCTACATGTTGAAAGCTAATCATTGTGGTGAGAAACTCCCTTTAAGGCTTGTTTCACATCTGTGTCTGAGGTTTTGTTTGCATCCTCCGTTGCAGAGGTGGGACCAGGTCCATAAAATTATGGACATCCAAGTCGACAGATGGACCATGTTTCTGTAGTGGTTCCATTTTGTTAATGGAAAACAATAACGCTACATACTGCACTTTTTCCCCTGTTATTTCAATCAGAACCTCCGCTAATAGGCCTAACACCATATGACAGGTTTCTAGGGGAAACATACCTGCCATCAATGACTCTCCCTTCCGTGGTGTCACTATATATATTTCTCTCTCACCACACATATATGTATATATACACACATATTATATATACAGTACTTATACATACATTGTTATATGCATTTATATATATTCATATATAAATGTGTGTGCTAAGAGGGTTAACTATATGTGATGAGGGTGTGAAGTGTTCATTGCAGATCACATCATACAGTATTTCATGGGAAGAGTAGTGCAGCATGCAGTGCTATTCTATTCATGAAAATGATGGGCACAATGACAGATATTATAAGTAAATAGGATCCATTAGGCACCACTGGTGTCCTTTGCGTTGAGGATCTGTCACAGCTTGAATTCAGTTTTTCTACTTTTCTGATGGAGCAAAGAAATGTTGTTCCCAATGCAGGTGTGAACTTCTAACATAAAACTTAAAAGAGTTATCTCACTACACTGATTCATCTTACCACAGTCCTGTTTTCTTGGTTTCATTTTGAATTCAGGGGCGTGTTTACTGGCTTCCACTAGGTTGCAGTAGAAGCCAGGTCTGTAGCTATAGCGACCAGTGCTGGCAGCCTATCAGGAGAAATAAACAGGTCTGTAACTATAGCAACCTGAGGAGCTGATGCGACCCATACAAGAGGGGATATCTCAGAATAGGTAGGACACTGTTAATGGACATATATTGCAAAGTGACTTGTTTTTGCAAGATCTTTAACATAACAAGCAATCCTTGTAGTTAGACAACCCCTTTAAGGAAGAACACATTTATATTCAGGTAATCCTGTGTGAGTACATACGAACATGTATTTGTATACTTGTGTGGACTGTGGATCCATACAGAATAGAATCAAACCATTAAACATATTTTTGCTAACCTATCCAAAAGCATATCAAAACCACGTCACACCCCACCGCTTAAAGATGACAATTTGTTGTCATCCCTGGATTATATTCAGGCAGTCCCCGACTTACACTGTTCCGACTTACATATGTCCCCTAGTTACATACGGAGACTTATGGGGCGTGGCTGACATACAACACTGAGTCACGCCCCATGATAACCAAGTGCCAGCATGCCACAGCTGCACATGAGATACAGAGCGTTAGGTGAAATCTTGTAAAGAAAAGGGCACAGACAGCAAAACAAATGTAAAAACTGTTCCCTGTAGTATCAAAAATGAAAAAAATGTGTTTTGTTGGGATTACATGTAATAAATATACCTGTTCTGACTTACATACAATTTTAACTTAATAACAAACCTAAACTCCCTATCCTGTTTGTAACCCGGGGGCTGCCTGTATTTTTTTTTTTTTTACTAAGCCCCCTTATTTATGAAGACTTGGTGTGTTCACATGGTACAGTACTGTTGCGGTTGAAAACCACACAGATTTTTATCATGATTTTTGGCGGTTCTGCAATGTGATAATTAGCTATGTGTTTTTTTTGTAGGTAAAACATAAAATAAATGTATTTCAATTGTAAAAACCGCATAGACGCATCGCAAGACCATAGCAGTTTTGATGTGAATTTTAACTAATAGAACCACACCTAAGAGTGCATGTTAACAACTTGTCTCTGAAATACCCCCTCTCTCCCTACAGCTACTTTTGAACATTACTGCATGTAAACATTGCAGCAGTGTATGTCCATACATGATCCCCAGCCTCCCTCTGTGAGCAATGCACAGGACAGGCTGCCCAGCATTTTCTAAGTGTCCAACACTGGCACACTCTGCTCCCCAGCACTGTTGGGCAAATAAAAAAGGGGCATACTGGAAAAATATTGAATATGAGGTATTAGTTGGTAATGGGGCCCCATGACACAAGCTCACAAGCCTCTTCACGGCTCCTCATGTCTTGTGAGTCCCTACACTAACAAATTTACAGAAAAAACATACAAAAATGGGACATTACTTACTCAAAAAAACACTCCAATTCTTTGGGGCTTGGGAACAGCTCAATGGCTGAACAAACATGAACCCAGTAGCTAGCAACTTTGTGTACCACATGTATATATATTTATGGCACACTTTTGTATCGCCTTATTGTGTGCAATTGTAGTGGCGGCAACCACCTCCCTCATGCCCTGGGGTTGTGTGGGTGGTTGTTTGGTTGGTTGCTTTGCATCTGTGCAATCTCCCCATGCCTTATACTGTGGCTTTTCTGCATGCTGGTGTGAATAGGTGTTAAAGTTGGGGTGCAGCTTTTCATCTTGCTCTAGCAATTAGCTGCACATGTGATCTTTTTCCCAGTCAGCATAAATGGCAAAGTTGCTAGCTACTGGGTTCATGTTTGTTCAGCCACTGAGCTGTTCCCAAGCCCCAAAGAATTGGAGTGTTTTTTTCAATGCACAGGACATCCACATTTCCTCAAACAAAGTGCCTCTGATGCGACCATGTCACATACAGATGTGTCCTTCCGGAACTTATCTTCTAGTACGACACAGCTTAAAAAAAGGTTTTTATGACAATACTCTTTCGGGAGATGTTTATTCTACACCTGGTGGTTGTGATGCGAGTAGCAGTCTGTTTTAGCTAGCTTGTCACAATAATACATTGAACGTGTACTGTGAGAAACTTGCAGAGAGATAAGAGGGCACACATCTGTACTAACAATTTGTGACACAGATGCATAGAGGAGACACTCTTTACCTTGCATTGTAGGGAGGGAGGTAGTTTTTAATTTTTAGACAGGGACATATATGCTGTGGATTATGATAGGGCATAGTTGCCAACTTTTGAAAATGAAAAAGCTACGCGCGCCGCGGCAAAAAATTTGCATGGACACGCCCATCTTGATGGTATGCCACGCCCTTTAAAAAGCCACACCTACTCCACCTAATTGCATAACGGCTTTGGAAGAAAGCCAGGTAGATGCCCTTATAGCCAGGTAGTAGCCCCCCATAACCAGGTAGTGCCCCTTACAGGCAGGTAGATGCCCCCTTGTAGCCAAATAGATGCCCCCTTGTAGCCAAATAGATGCCCTCTCTGTAGCCAGGTAGAGCCAAATTTGTAGCCAGGTAGATGCCCCCCTTTGTTAGCCAGGTAGATGCCCCCTTTGTTAGCCAGGTAGATGCCCCCCTTTGTTAGCCAGGTAGATGCCCCCTTTGTTAGCCAGGTAGATGCCCCCCTTTGTTAGCCAGGTGATGCCCCCTTTGTTAGCCAGGTGATGCCCCCTTTGTTAGCCAGGTGATGCCCCCCTTTGTTAGCCAGGTAGTGCCCCCTTTTTTTGCCAGGTAGTGCTCCCTCTGTTTGGCAGGTAGATACCCCCATTGCTTTCCAGGTAGATGCCCCCATTGTTTGCCAGGTAGTGCCCCCTCTGTAGCCAGGTAGTGCCCCCATCGTTAGCCAGGTAGTGCCCCCATGCCCCCATTGTTAGCCATGTAGTGCCTCCATTGTTGCCAGGTAGACCCCCATTGTAGCCAGGTAGTGCCCCCATTGTAGCCAGGTAGTACCCCGTTAGTACCCAGGTAGTGCCCCATTAGTAGCCAGGTAGTGCCTCCATTGTTGCTAGGTAGTGCCCCCATTGTTAGCCAGGTAGTGCCCCTTCTGATGCCAGGTAGACCCCCCATTGTAGCCAGTGCCCCCCTAAAACTAATAAAAATAAAATAATAAAATCCACTTACCTGACCAGGCTCCTGCAGAGCAGCCCGCTCCTGGACATCTCCTCAGCAGTGTCACAGGGGAAGTGAGAGCAGCCGCGCGTCACGTCCACTGCGATGCTGACAGGCGTGTACGGCGCCCAGCCGCACCGCACATACCGGGGGAGGAGGGAGGCGGGAGCGCGCCCACCCGCCTCCTCCCTGCTCAGCGAGACCCCAGGCGGGTGAAGCCGGCGCTGCGCCCCCTTCACCCGCCTGTGGGAACGGCCCGGGGGCGCCATAGTAGCCCACCAGCGATACTCCGGCGCCGCGGCCATTTAAAGGAATGCCAACTCCCCCGGGAGGGCGGGGGGGGGACCCCAAATAGCGGGACCCCCCGCCAAAAACGGGAGAGTTGGCATGTATGTGATAGGGAGTTACTCACTGATTTTTGTTTGGGGTTGATTTATTAGGATATTAGAAGGATTTTTCTACGCCGACATGAATAGTTAAAGGGGTTTTGCCACAATATAATATTGACATGGGAACATAAAAAATGTGCATTTAATCAAGTTTGTAAATATAATTGATTAAAAATATGCACCATATTAGATCAGCTCACTCCTGGTCGTTGTCAGGGGTTCCGACCAGCACTGATCTTCTGCCTTGCTGACTGCGCTTGCTCTGTTGTCTCTTCACAGCATGTTGTGTGCCAAAGTGTCTTGTTATGCGCCAAAAATTGAAGAGGCATAAATAGAACCCTTTTAAAGGCATAGTCCTTTTCGGTGAATTCTCTCTCTATCTCATTATTCTGGCATTTGGCAAATATAAATAATTTTGGTTCCTAATTGACCTAAAAGGAATATTCTGATTTCAAGTCAGGTAGGGAGAAAAACATGCATGTGTGTATTTTTATATAGTGTATGTAAACTGCTGGTTTCAACTGTATATGTGATATTTACCTGTACACGTTTGCCATAGGCTGTCATAAAAATATGCACATGTAAATGTTTCTATATACAGATTATTCTGCTTTGCAATAAAAAATCCTGAAATTATCCTTGTCAAAATCTTTGAGCATATTTGGGAGAATTTAACTTTATGGCCACATCAGGTGATCAGATCCTGTATAGCCTACTAAACTAGTTTCATATGGTATTTTTTGATGCATACTTTGCAGCACTTATTGTAAACCAAAACTAGAAATGAAGCCTACAGACAGCAAAAGTATAACAGGAAGGCTTGTACTTCTTTTTTGTTTTGGATTCATTCCTGGTTTTGGCTTACAATCAACGGTGCAAAATACGCTCCAAAAAATACTGTGTGAACCCAGCTTTAATCCGAGAGCGAACTATTAGCATGCTGACACGAAGGGTATGTTCACACGGGGTAATTTTGGCGCGCAGTTCACCGCGTATTTGTCTTCTAATAACGGTGAGATGCGTGCCTAAATTACGGTAATCCATAGTTCTCATAGAGAACTATGGATTACGTCACGTCCCCCTGCGCGTACAATACGATCATATTGTACGCGCGGGGAGACAAGCGACATGTCAATTAATTGCGGTGAATACGCGCCACCAGTAATGCATGTCTATGGGGCTGGCGGGCTGCCGCCCCCCCGCGCCCAGGGAGTATGTACGTGTTAGCGTGAGCTCCCGAAACACATGATGTACAGCGGCGTATACTGTACGCGCCGCAGTACATCATGTGAACATACCCAAATGGCCTCATGTATAAAAACTGTCTAGGTGTAAGATTTTCTTTGTTGCCCATAGCAATTGGTTACTTTGGGCAACAAAGAAAATCTTACACCTAGACAGTTTTCATACATGTGGCCTAAAGAGTGTACTGGGTCTGGTTTTGTTCATATTCAAGTTTTTCCACATTTACATCTGCTGGCTTGCTATGACATATGCTGTACAGGCATATAGGAGTATATGTTGTCAATGGTCATCTGTGTGTTTGTAAGGGTACGTTCACACGGCGTATTGGGGTGCGTATGGTACGTGCCATTTTGGAAGCACGCGCTGATCAGTGCATAATTCCAAAGTACGGGTGGGAGTGGGGGGGTGGCCCCATTGACACGCATTGACATGTCACTTTTCTCCCCCCCCCCGTGTACAATACGATCGTATTGTACGCCCGGGGAGACGAGGCGTAATTCTTAGTTCTCTATGAGAGCTATGAATTAACGTAATTGCGGCGCGCATTTTGCCATGTATAAAGCGCAATATGTGACAAAATATGTGCAAAATTACGTGGCAACATAAGCCGTGTGAACATACCCTATGTTTTTTGACAAAATAATTGTTATACAAAATGTATCATTTTTCATTAATTGGCCTCAGTTAGATCTGGTCTCTGGTACACGGAGATCCAGAAGGTTCTGGAAAAATGCAGAACTTGATTTAACTTGTCAGAGTAGAATTTGAACAGAATTTTCAAGACTTTTTGCTTAAATGGGTTCTCCAGGAAAAGAAGAAAACTAAATAGATAAACTACATGTCATGATAAAAAAAATTTATAAATAACTTTAATCGGAAAAGTCTGCTCGTTTTTGTCTAGAGGATTATCTTTATAGAAGAACAAACTGGCCGCCGGGCTCTTTCCTCATGAGAAACCTGGCCTACAGAAAGTAGGACAGACTCTGAGTTACTTCCGTCTTAGACTGACTGACCTGAACTGACAGACTTGTGGTATAAGGGACAGCTCTGCAGAGTAGAAAGCAGACTGAGGGCTGTACATGTAGCCAAACATCTCTTGGTCCAACACAAGGGAGTAACTAGAATTCAAACAGCCCCACAGCAAAATGAGATGGGCTCCACCACCTAATGACAATAAATGAAAACAGCAGAATAGGTATAGATAATACGGCCATATATGAGGGAAGCCACATAGTAGTGCTGGGCAGCAGAAAACTACCAACTACTTGTTCCTTACAAAAGAAGACCTAACTAGGCCCCCTCAACCTTTGGGCCCCATAGCAGCCATTATGTCAGGCTTATATCCTGTAGGAACGAAGAATGGTACAGGTTGAGACCCTTCTTTCACATATTATCTGCTGTCAGGAGACTTTAGGAGAGCCTCCATAACATGGGATCATCAGCCAATCCATTGATATCAGTGAGTTCATCTTACTTTTCTTTCATGCATATTGGAAGCTTTAGACTGGATGCTTTAGACTGGACATAGACTGTAATGATCTCTTGATGTGATCCGAGTTAGCTATGTACAGTACCTCACATTGTTCCTGGTACTAAATTAATAATGGTCCTACTCAACCTCATCTTAAAACTTAAAATAAGATGGTACTCCCTACGCCCATGGCTTTTTTTCCTTGGTGAGACATAACGAGTATGGAACAGTTTTTAATTTAAAGCTGTAGCTGTGATATTCATCAGCAGCTCTAGATCCATAATATACAAAGGAATTCAGAGGTAGCTACCATCAACATGGTCATGAATGGTGACTGCTGACATACATGTAGTGGAGGAGCAGTCAGAAGGTCAGGGCAGGTGGAGTACTTTTGTAGTCAGGTCAGTGCAGGCAGTGGACAACTGGAGGGGTCAAAAACAAGCCGAGGATCAAAACCGAGAAACAGGGTACTGGAAAAAGCTCAAAGGTTAGTAACGCACAACAAGAAACTGGCAGCGTAAGGTGGTGGTGCCCTTTGAAATCAGTGAGGATGAACACGGGCAAGACCGATGTAGAAGACTACAGCTGAACGAGAGACAGAGATGTCACATGGGGCAATACATTACGTGGAAATCCCTAAAGAAGCATTTATGCTATCTATCATACATGAAAAAACTTTGAGACTCTCGGTTCACATATTTTGATCAAAAGATGTTTAAGCTGCCCACGACTTTCAACGTGATCTCAAAATCGGGCAGTCCTATGCTATCTTTACCTCTCAATAGAGCCAATTCACGGCCTCTCACTGGGTCACCGACCTCCATTATTCAGAGAGAAAAAAATAAGAAAACACACCAGACTTGCAAGCTGCCCTTCTTATGACAGCCTGTGAGAGTGGGCGGGTGCAGAGATGTCACATAGACGCAAGGTACATGTCATGACAACAATGTCTGTGGCTGAGGACATGGGGGCCGTGGTGCATGCCTATTAGAGTTGAAAAAAAGGTATAAGTATAATCAAAGATTAATCATGTGCTAAATCAAGGGTTAATTTTTATCCAGAACAATGGGCCTCATGTATCACAACTAATAATAAAAAGGTCTTTGTTGTCCTTAGCAACCAATCAGAACCCAGCTTTAATTTTTTAGGTGGCTCTGCAAAAATTAAAACTGAGCTCCGATCGGTTGCTTGACAGTTTTACTGTTAGTTTTTATAAAAGAGGCCCAATTTGTTTTGTTCAGAGAATGTGTTTGAAGCACAGTTTCCTATCAGAAATGTGCAATAGAGTATTGCTATTAGAGCACCATAAATCTTCAGATAGTGGTATATGGATATAGTGCTGGACACAATGCCTAAGCCTTCTTTCTTAATATATGATTACCTTAGTTATCTCTTACTTGTTATTTTGTATTCTGATTGGTTGCCAACACCCAATGTGAGAGTTTCTCGTAGAATGATTTGAAGTATGTAATTTTTTCTATATTTCTATATTTTCATTCTAAATAAAAAGAACTGAGGGAAGACTACCCCTTACACTCCATTATGTGCAAAATGTCGTGTTTGTGTTTTTGCTCCATTTGCTAACATACCTAATTTATGATCAGGAACTCCAGAGTGCCCAGGAGCGGGGGCGGAGGGACTGGCAGTCCGCCGGCCCCATAGACATTCATTATTCACAGCGCGTATACGCCGTGAGAGGAGACGTAATGCATAGTTCTCTATAAGAACTGTGGATTACCGTAATGAATGGGACATATTTCGCCCTGTATTTAGCGCAGTACGGCGCAAAATACGGGGTGAAATACATCCTATTTTAAGCCATGTGAACATAGCCTTAGGTGGTTTACATTCCCCTATCTGAGGAAAGGATGTAAGAGAGGGAGAGAAGCAGAGTTGTGTGATATACAGGGCCAGTTCAAATGGCTTATTGCCGGCGTAATTGCGCAATTACGCCGGCTGCCGGATAGCGGGGGCGGGGGGCCAGCAGCTCGCCGGCCCCATAGACATTCATTATTCACGGCGCGTACACACCGTAAATAATTGACATGTCTCTATGAGACATGTCAATTATTCTCTATGAGAACTGTGGATTACCGTAATGCCTGGGATGGATTTCAACTGTATTGGAGCGCAAATACTGTGCGCAATACGGCTGAAATCCGTCCCAGAATAAGCCGTGTGAACGAGCCCATAGGGTTACATGATTTGATGCTGAATTCCTGAGTAAAAAGCAGAGGACATCTAGCTTTTGATAGCAATTGATATTTTCCCCTGTTCACACACTGACACAGGAAAATGTGTCAATCACTGTATGTTAGCAGGACTCTCACTGTCTCTTAAAGAGTCCAGTCAGGATTTTCTCTGCATTTTACTCAAAAATGCAGCTCCAAAACATATACAGCAAACCTATAGTGGGTTTCAAAAGTATTCATACCCCTTGAACTGTTCCTTATTTTTAAACATTACAACCACACACTTAAGTGTATTTTATTGATATCTTATAAAGGGGAGAATTTCTTGTTAGGGAGAGCACTATATAGGTGTGTGGGGATTTGAAATTGCATTTTTTGCATCCCAGGTATTATGGGAAGAGAGCTGAAAGCTGTAACCACTCCTCAATTTGCTTGCTCACTTGCTTGATATTTTATGTGATCGAGCAATACAAAGTAGCAAATATTTGTGAAGTATAAAGAAAATTATATGTGCTTTTCCAATTTTTTGCAAATTAAAAAAACTGAAAAGTGTGGCGTGCATATGTATTCAGCCCCCCTGAGTCAGTACTTTTTAGGATCACCTTTAGCTACAATAACAGCTACAGTTTGTTGGTGTATGTCTCTTTGCACATCTAGAAGCTGGAATTTTTACCCATTTTTCTTTGCAAAATAGCTCTCGCTCAGTCAGATTGGTTGGTGAGTGTTTGTGAACAGCAATTTTCAATTCCTTCTACAGATTCTCAATGGGATTTAGGTCTGGACTTTGATTGGGCCATTTTAAAACATCAATATACTTTAATTTAAACCATTCCATTGTAGCTTTGGCTGTTTATTTAGGGGTGGTGGTATGGGGGTGGTGTGTTTAAGGTGATGTATAGTGTTGAGTTTCCTTCTCATATAGTGTTTGGCACTTAGGCCAAAAAAGTTAAATTTTGGTCTCATCTGACCAGAGCACCTTCTTCCATATGCTTGCTGCGTCCCCTACATAGCTTTTTGCAACCTGAAAACAGGACTTCTTTTGGCTTGCTTTCAAAAATGCTTTTCTTCCTGACACTCTTCTGTAAAGGTCAGATTTGTGGCGTGCACAACTGAGTTTTCCAGTGGACAGCTTCTCCCACCCGAGCTGTGGATCTCTGCAGCTCCTCCAGAGTGACCCTGAGCCTCTTGGCTGCTTCTCTAAGTAGTACTCTCCTTGTCTGGGCTGTCAGTTTATGTAGACAGCCATTTCTTGGTAGGTTAGCAGTTGCGCCATAATCCTTCCATCTACTGATAATGGATTGAACAGTGCTCCATGAGATTTTCAGAGCTTCGGCTTTTCTTTTTTTTTTTTTTTTTTTTTTTAAACCTTACCCTGCAATACACTTTGCTTCCACTTTATCTCTGGTGTGTCCCTTGCTTTTCAGGTTGATGTTTGTTTACTGATGTTCTCTAACAAACTTCGGAGACCTTCACAAAACAGTTGTAGTTATACTGAGAATAAATTACATATAGTTGTACACCATTTACTAATTAAATGACTTTTATGGGCAATTGATCAAACTGGAATTTATTTAATGGTATCAGAGTACATGGGACAGAATACATATTACCTCCACACTTTTAAGTTTTCTAATTTTAAAAAATTTGGGAAAGCAAGTATCATTTTCATCATTTTCTTCACACCTCAAAAATACTTGCTACTTTGTGTTGCTCTGTCACATAAAATATTAATAGTTTGTGTCTGTAACATTTAAAAATGAGAAATATATCTAGGGGTAGAAATACTTTTGGAAGCCACTGTATATATCCCAAAACTCAGTTTCTCTCCCTCTATCATAGTCTCCTTTGAGATAAGATAGTATAAACTCCCTGACAGGTTCTCTTTAAGATATATTCATATATTTCTATTATTTTCTTTTATGAAAAAATAGATTGCCCAACAAAAGATTTACAATAGATTTATAACAAAAGGTTTACCCAGCAAATGGTCTGAGTACCAGGAAAATATTGATATAAATCTAAATTGGAAGGATAAGACAGCAGAGTTGAGAGTATGTTGCTATGCTTCTATTGTGTCTCCCAATCATTTGCATGTATACCCTGTGTTTTAGTTTTGAGGACAGGATCCCCTTCCAAGTCCTAAGCTACAATATGTCATTTCACAAATGTGTGCACATTCCTAAAGCAATCATAGCGTTATTTTGACACATTTGACATCCACAGCAGGACGATCCAACTGGCAAGGTATTACTGCTGTACAGGCGAGCGTGCCTGGCTACCAAGGTGGCTTTTTTCAGCAATGATAATAAATTTCTTCCTCCAAGTAATTTCTTGTTAATAGCATTTCATACATCATTTAGTGCAATGTTCAGACTGGTGATTGATCTTCTTACAAGACATAATAGATTGCTCTTAATATGATTCTTCTTTTTAATTAAGGGAGTTAACTACAACGTACATTAAATATATTAGCACCGTGAGCTTATGTTGACTTGATTACTGCTTACGACAGAATTGCTTTAGGAGTGGTTTCATGGCAGTGCATGAATATTTATACAACTCGTTGTATTATATATGATCATGCCTTAAATTAAAAAGGACATCATCCTGAGGTTTGCACATAAATTCTAAGACTTGGGAAACTTAGCAACAAATGAGTTAAAAAGATAAAAGAGTAAGTAAAACCACCTTAACTATGGCACTGCTTTTCCCCAACCATTATTTATGGGGGGAGGCGGTGAGCAGAATTCTGCTCAAGTGAACAGGACTTCTTTCCAAACCACTGCAGATGGGAATGGTTACACAGACACTGTAGCCAGATGCACAGTCTCTAATTTAGACCAAAGCATGTAATTATCAAGCAGAAAGTCTGTAATGAAAGATCGAAATGCAGAGGGGTAGGAACAACCACGGCCCATCAATGTCAACAGGACCAGGCGCTCACCCTGTCTTACGAAGCAAATGTCTGATATCGGTAGAGTATATAATGTGCCCCTAAATTCTCTGACTAGCCTGCTGCATATGTGAATAGAGCACTCCCATGAACGGCCAAATGGATCTAATAATAGTGATTTGTGTAATAGGTAAAATTAGATGATTACTTAAAGTAGCAGACAGCTAGATCTGTTGTTTTATTCACAGTCGGCAGAATTTAATAACCATAAATTAAATAACTGCTGTGTAAGGCTTCATATTGAAAGCACTGCTTCAGGTACAGGTGCCGTTTATCAACATTTTTCCCAATGCAACTCAGGTAGCAATATTTTGAAGCAAATTCAATTACATGTATAAACAAACACTTTACCTTTTGAGGTAAATCTGAAAAGACTTGTTCATCATAATATTACTTAGGAATACAAGAATGGAAGCTTAAAGGGGTTGTCTCACTACAAGGATTGTTTTTTATGTTAAAGATCTTGCAAAAACAAGTCACTTTGCAATATATGTCCATTAACAGTGTCCTACCTATTCCTAGATATCCCCTCTTGTATGGGCTTCATCAGCTCCTCAGGTCGCTATAGCTACAGACCTGTTTGTTCTCTCATGATAGGCTGCCAGTGCTGGTCACTATAGCTACAGACCTGGCTTCTACTGCAGCCTAGTGGAAGCCAGTAAACACACCCCTGAATTCAAAGTGAAACCAAGAAAACAGGACTGAGGTAAAATGAATCAATGAAGTGAGACAACCCCTTTAAATATGTGCCAGGGCATATTGTCACGTATTCTCCATGTACTGTTTTTTTTAACAAGTTTTAAAAAAGAATGTGGAGTACCTAAAGGGAAGCTATCACATTGAACATGCTATCTCAGTGTTCCCCAGCTCCAGTTCTCAAGACCCATCAAAAGGTCGTGTTTTCTGGCTTTCCTTAGCAGTGCACAGGTGATTCAATTATACTGCACAGGTGATTTCATTATACTGCACAAGTGATTTCATTATTGTCAGTGCATTCTGAGGGGTATCCTGAAAACATGACTTGTTGGTGGGGCACGAGGACTAAAGCTGGGGAACACTGTACTATCTGATCTGCTGGTAGCATATTATAGAGCAGGAATAGTTGAACAGATTGAGATAAACTTCTGTGTATTCCATCTCTGCATGCACACACTTACACATAGATGGCTGTCAATCACTGATAGGACCGCCTACTGGACTCCTAAACCCAGAATAAACAGGGATTTAGATGAATGAAATACAAGTTCTATTGAATCTTTCCCCACAGAACAATATATCAATCTGTTAAACTCCACTTGCTCTATAGCAAGTTACCAGCAGATTAAATAGCTTTTTAATGTGACAGGTTACCTTCTATACAAGTGAGAAAGTCTAAGATAAAAAAAAGACCTGTCACATCCTCTGTCGGGTTTTAGAAAATATTTGTATTCACAAAATTATACTTTGCCTTTCTGTGTTGTGCCATCCCTACTGGAAATGAGTAAATAAATTGACAACTGGGCATTACTATACACTGGTCAGCGGACATATCATTGCAAAGTCTAACAATCGTTGCTATGTTCACATGATGTATTGTGGCGTGTACTGTACGCACCGCAGTACATGGTGTGTCTCGGGAGCCCGCGTTGATCCGCTCACTCCTGAGGCGCGTGAGGGCCGGCGGCCCGCTGGCCCCATAGACATGCATTATTTGTGGTGCGAGTAATCTCCCCACTTATCTCCCCGCGTGTACAATATGATCGTATTGTACGAGCGGGGAGAGAAAGCGTAATCCATAGTTCTCATAGAGAACTATGGATTACCCTAATTTCGGCGCACATCTCGCCCGTATTAGAGCGCAAATACATGGCGAAATGCGCGCCGAACTTACGCTGTGTGAACATACCCTTACAGTATTGGACTGTGTAGGATCTGGAGGAGCAAGGCTAAGTTAATATCAGCATCAGAGGTTCTGGAGGGGCCTATATAGACAAAGCATTTGGAGGGTCCTGTCTGTTACCAGTTCCATTCTTGCAGGACCCCCCCCCCCACCCCCCTTTAAAAAAAAAAAAAAAAAAAACTCGTTCAGGGCCTCTGACAAGAGTACTATCAATAGTGCTCTAAAGGCACCTCTGATGGAGTCAGTCTGTTGGTGTCCATCAGGTAATGGATCGTTTGCTACTCTTATTTTCAGTTTTCTGTTCCTATGATGGAACAGAAAACAGGAAATATTAATATCGAACCTAACAAAGCTACAATTGAGATTTTTAAGAAAAAGATGCTCCAGAATTATTGTTGTTATCTACAGAAATAAACCCCTCAGAAGAACAAACAGAACCTATTTAAAGAAACATTCCTGGCAAACATATACACCTTGTAATGTTTAGTGCAGAGTCTGAGGCGGTGCTTGGCTTTTCTTTTAGGTGTTGTTTGAATTCCCAAGTGGTGCTTTAGCCCCTCAGATTCTAGGCTTACAGAGAACCTGTCACATAGGTTATGCCCCCCTTGCTGAGGGCAGCACAAGCTAGTGTCAGACCTGCTGTTACCAGCGCTGTCTCCCTTATTCTGTAAGATGCTGTAGCTTTAGAGTATTTAATGCTCAAATCTGCAGTTTTCAGCCAGAAAAGTCATGTAAAGAGTCAGTTTTTTTCATAGCCCGCCCACCTCAACTGATTAACCTATTACTTTGAATAGATAGGAATATGTGAATAACTGTCAGGTGGGTGGGGCTAGCCTTTGGTGGGCGGGGCTAATACCTGTTCATGAATAAGATTTGAGCATTAAATGCTCTAAAACTGCTGCATCTTACAGAATAAGGGACACAGCTCTGGAAACAGCAGGTCTGTCACTAGCTTGTGCTGTGGGGGGCATAATCTATGTGACAGGTTCTCTTTAATATAGTGAATCAATTTCTCCTGGAGTGTTATGCTAAGTTTAGAAAAAGCTGCCAATTTTATTTACATACACATAGTTGAATGTTTCTGTGGGTTCTCAGAAATGAAGATATGTGGATGGAAGAATCTGCTAGCTAGTAATCACATTGAAAAAATACTGACGGGGTCCTGTGGTTATTCCTGACGTGTCTACTTTAGTAAATACTTGTGTTGTCTGTGAAATAACAATTCTAGAGCTTTGTTCCCTCTGTTATTCCCCTTACAAATTAATTCCCAATCTGTCAGATAAGTGTTACCAACTGGGGGTGTGTCCTTGCACAGTCTGACAACATCCAATCAGCGCTCACAGTCAGCGGCACACACATTTTAAAACTTGAATGGTGACACCCACCTGACAGATTCAGTCATACATTTCTATAAGGAATAACAGAGGAACAGCACAGCACAGAGCTATAAGAGAGGATGTCCCAGACTTGTTATTTCACAGAGAACACAAGGATTTACTAAAATAGATATGTCAGGAGAGGTCATGGCTCCTCTTTAAGTTAGCATCTTCGTATCCTGAAAGGGCTGTTTACAGACAACAAGAGATGGCATTCAACAACAAAGCTCATGGTCATAGCATAAACCTTGAGTTTAAAGTCCCTTTAAGAAAAGAACATAATACACAGCTGCCTATCTTAAAATAAAATAGACACAGAATTGATAAAAATATTAAAATTTTCATAGTGATTTAATAAAGTGTGCGACTTTCTGAATAGTTAGCAGATGTCTAGTACTGAATAAGTAGCTTGATATACAATTTCGACATACTATGAAGTAACTGAAACCTAAATATAATTATAATGCGTGACAATCCTTCAGATGTGAGAAGCTATGGTCCATGATATGACTGCCAATACTGAGAGGTTACTATTAAAGTGTGACTGTACATTGAGCTGTATGGAATGTTAAGGCTATATGCAATGTTACCATGCACTTTCATTCCTGTGTAAGTGTCACTTCCTGTGTAGATTCACTTACTGGAATGCACATTAATCTGGCTGCACTCTGCACAGTGTGGTGCAGTCATTTACTTGGATGTTCTCAGTGAAATAATGCTTTGAAATCATTACTAGTCTTTGGAGATGACAATTGGAATTAACTCCCTTTTGGCATCAGGACAGTTAAAGGGGCCATAACTAACTACTTCAAAGTTTCCAAAGAGACTTTGGTTCTATTGTCCTGAGATGTTGTGGAGTTCCCGGAGTTTGGACCCCACCAGATATAATGTTATAGCCATAGCTTTGTAATCTGCTCACCTATGAGCAATTTTACCAATGCAGCTGGAGGACTTTACTAGGATATACCTATGATTAAGCTCAGACTGGCACATAGGGGAGCAAAGGAAGCCCTTGGTGGGCCCTTGGACAGGGTAGGCCATTGAGAATAGCAGATCTGGAGCTGCTTTTCATGGAGAAAGGCAGAGAAAGATAGGCAGAAAACAAATGGCGTATAAAGTATGTGCAGTCATGCACAGTAGCTCTAAGAGGGACCCAAGAATGAACTCCACTAGTGGGCCCCAAATATCAACTTGACTGGGGGGCCCCAGATATCAACTTCACTGGTGGGCGCCAGATATCAACTTCACTGGTGGGCTCCAAATATCAACTTCACTGGAGGGCCCCAAATATCAACTTCACTGGTGGGCCCCAAATATCAACTTCACTGGTGGGCCCCAAATATCAGCTTCACTGGTGGGCCCCAAGAATCTAGTCTACTGTTGCCCCAAATATCAACTTCACTGGTGGGCCTCAAGAATCTAGTCTACTGTTGCCCCAAATATCAACTTCACTGGTGGTCCCCAAGAATTCACTCTACTTTTGGCCCCACATATCAACTTCACTGGTGGGCCCCAGGCATCCTTGTCCGACACTGCCTACAAGGCAAATGTGTCCCATAGCACCAGTATCCTTTTAGCACTGGTTACTAGTTTTTTTGGGTTGTCTTAAACATGGCTGTGGAAGGAAGATGTGAAAGCCACTTTTCCTTCTGCCAGTCTCAGCTGCACTATAGGCATACGGTCTAGTTGAAGAAGATCTTATGGATGTAAGAATCATATAAGTGATGTTTCTACATGTGACACAATTTTGGACCAGAACCGATTTATTTTTGCCGTAACAGCGTTCACATTGTATCATGCAGTTGCCTTGGCTGTATGAAAAGACATAATTTGGGGCGGGGTTCTCTTGGATTTTGCAAGGCCAAAACTATTTTGCAATTACACTTTATTAAACCTATTATTTATATGTTAGCGGTTACCATACTAATGTGTCAGGGCTTGTCTTTATGCTTTTGTTTTAATAGAGAAAATTAAAATTGTTGGCAAACTACTCCATGTGAGCTGTGGTTCCTGTAATGTCTGTGAAATTAACATGTATTTTCTAGTCCCAATTTAAATATTTTAGTCTATCGATGTAGCAGAGTTTAACGACCATGATATATTATGTTATTAGATCAGAACCAAAGACATTTGAAAGCACTGAAAAATTGAGAGAATAATCTGGATTGTCATATTATGGCTTGTTACTTGTAAAGGGAATGTGTCATCAAAAATGACTGATTGTTTAACTCACGATTTTATGTTAAACACATTTTCTAAGAATTTTTGGTTATTTTTTTTCATTTTCCATACCACTTTCAATATTTTTAAATAATTCTTAAGTCCTGCAGTTTTCACTTTGGCCACTAAGCCTAATAATAGTCAGACACTTCCTGTTCTGTAAAGAAAGATTCTCAGTTGTCTTCTCATTATCAGCACAAAGTGGGTCAAACTGAAAGGAGACACCAGTGTGAATAGATAACACAGGATCCACCACACACAGGAGGAGATAGTCACAGTTCACCCTCTCACCCTCCCTGCACACTGACTTCTTCCCAGGTCACAGAGCATAACTAGAAAACTCTCCTATAGAAGTGAAAGGGACTGAGTCAGTCTTAAAGCTCCTATGTTCATGAAGTTACTGTAAAGCATCTCTCTGACTGCTGTTAAAGCAGTGCAAATAAGGCCTAGTTGCCAAAGTGAAAACTGCAAGACAAAGGAGTTTTATCATTTGAACTGTTCATGCTCTTCAGCTAATTCTCTGAGATTGAATTTGAAACCCAATGGCGTGTCTCTTCTCTCAGCAGGCGTGTCTCTCTTCCCAGGAGGCATGTCTCTTCTCACTGAAGACCAGTGACATCATCATTCTGAGTTAGGCAGTAGAAGCAGAAGGATGTCTGGTCAGAACAGCCTCCTGCATTCTTCTTATGTCTGCAGAGCTTCAGGCTGACTCCACAAGCTCATTTCTGGGCTATATGCAGTTATACACACAGTCTGAACTGAGGAGACATGTGAGGAGTGTACATTGCCCCTCCTTCCCCTCTTTTACCAGGCTGCAGTCTGTGTTACTGTTTTAAATGGAGGAATACACAGTGCCCTCCCCCTCTCCCCTTGGAGACTCTATAACACTGTGTTATATGAGAGATCTGTGACTTAAACAGGCAATCATTGCCCAGATCATTCACCCTAGAGCTGGGAGATGTGTATATAGGCAGCAGCCCTTGGTTTGACTATCGATTTTAACAGCTCAGAGGGGAGTAAACACAGAGTGTGCAGGCAGCCAATCACAGCACAGGGGGCGTGGCTGGGCATTTCCTGTCTGGGGGCGTATCCCAACAGGCTGAATGAAATGTCAGCCAGCCAATCACAGTGCAGGGGGCGTGTCATGGGGGCAGGGAAATGTCCAGGGGTCGTGTCCGACCAGCAACAGCAGAAATAGAACAAAGATTTACAGAAAAGCTCATATCTGTTAAACTAAGTGACAGAGGTAATGCAAGTCAATTACAAAAGTGTTTATTTTTACTGTCCCCATAATCTGAGACATGATCTTTGTAGCGATAATACCCCTTTAAGAATTATTAAAAAATATTGAGACTGATATGAAAAATAAGAAAACAAACAAAAATTCCTAAAAAATGTATTTAACATAAAAACGGGACTTAAACAATGACTCATTTTTTGATGACACATTCCCTTTAAGGTGAGCTTTTCTACATTTGTATACGTTATCGATTTTATAAAGTATGTTTTATTAATATTCTAAAGTGAAAAGGGAGGGCATGCTATGTATGCCCACCTTTGGCTATGAAGGAATCCCTCAAAATTCAGCTGTGCCACTATTAAGAATAAAAGCAATTGGTTTTTCTGCAAAACATTCTATGATATTTAATAGGGGAGCCCTCCTTACAAGTCAGTATCAAATGACCACAGTACAGGGCTTACATGGAACTGAACAACTGTGTACACACATATATGACCACATGTGTCTACTTTCCATCAAAAGAAAGGCACCAATTATCTATATTTCGATTTATCTCTCCTGAAACAAATGCCCAAAGAGTGGTTCAAATTAATTATAGATCTGGGCACGGAACAAAGGAATGTTTGCATTTCCTAAGGTTGCACAGCTGAAACAAGGAGATCCATTGTCTTTCGTGTGGGTGTGTCCATGGTTGTGAAGTTTAATCTATAGTCATGCATACATTCCTCATCCTTCACTGGATACCAGCGGCAAAACTGCATAGTGTCTACAAAAATAAATCTTACATAATTCACTTGGCACCAGAACGTGGTACACAGCAGATGTTCATGCCAGTCATGGCACGACAAGGTGATATTATTTGAAGATTAGTCTCAGAGTTACCTCTGCCTCCTGTAAAAGTTTACGAGCGCATAGATTACAATTAAATTACAAGAGAAACACAGAGAAAACATAAATGACATGACTTAAATACAAGATAGGTGGAGTAGAAATCTCTGTCCTTAAGTGCACACAGTCGCCCTTGTAACACAGGGAAACCGTTGTGGAGTAAAAAAGAAATATATACAAAAAGAACAGCAACTCAATATTTTAACCGTTTCATTTTTAGATCATTATAAAACATATTAATTCTTTAGGGAGTAGAGGTGTAACTAGAACTCATAGGGCCCATAGCAAAATAAGATTGACCCCAGCCACCTAATGACACAAAACTAAAACAGAAGCATAAGTGGCAGCATTAATGCTGTAAATAATACCAACATATATCAGATAACCCACATAGTGCAAGATAACAAACAACTACCAACACATTTTTTCCTACAAAAACATATATCATTATTGGACTTGAACGGGGCCCCTTAATCTCTAGGCCCCATAGCAGTATGCTCTTGTGGTGACCCAGGAAGAGGCTGGGGGGATTTGTTTTATGTCAAGGTGGCCCATTCCACTCCAGGACCTCTCTTACCTCCCTGGGACAATGTACAAGGTAACAATGTGGAGGAGGATGTGGATGCTGAGGAGAAATGATGGAAGTACTCCGCTAAGTTCCTTGGGACACACTACTGTTTTGGGTGATGTTGACCCTCTTCACTGCCTGCAAGTGATAAATGTGTCCATGGTGTTGGTACAGCAGATAATGACAGCAGGACAAGATGAAGTTTAAACTAAGCAGCTCTCCTTTACCTTAAGTTAGATGGAATACCTGACATAGCCCTCATGCAAAACGTAACAAACAGTCCTTTTAGCCTGTAGCAAGGATGGATATTTCACTCTTTCCAGTAAACCAAGTGTATTATAAGGGTATGTACACACGGCGTGTTCAATATGTTTTTGGAGCCATTTTTAGATGCGTGTTTGGATCTGTGTTTTGGACCCTAAATGGACCCAAACACGAATCTAACAATGTGCAGTGTGATTTACATTGCTTTTAATGTAAAACACGCGTCGGCATTCAGCCGATACGTGTTTTACATGCATCTTTCTGATGTGTCTTTTGGATCCGTTCAAAGAATTGACATGTCAATTGTTGATCTGTTTGACGCAGCACCCTATTTAAAACTATAAGGTGTATTTATGCTTCAGCAAAAACGCATCCAAATACACAATTGCGTGTTGGATTCGTTTTACGCAGCACTTTTTAATGCGTTTTACAGAACGAAAACGTATCCAAAAACACGTTGTGTGAACATACCCTAAGGGCATGTACCCATGGAATGGGTTTTCGGCCGGATTTACAGATGGTTTTTGGTTTTGAAAGCAGTCTGTAAACCGGCTGTCAACCTTTTACACGGACTTCCATGGAAAATCCATGCACCGGTCCACACTGCACAAATTTTCCGGTGGATGGTTTTTTTAGACCTTCGGTGGTCTGAAAAACATAGAACATGTTCATTCTTCTGCCCGAAAACATGAACATGTCGGTACAAAGGGGGAGGGCTTGAATCCGCAAACCGCGGAGAAAAAACGTTCCCCTGCATAACAAAAACAGACCAAATACCGATCGGGCTTTCCTTACCGGTATTTGGTCTGTGCCGTGTAAATGGCCCATAAGGGTGAGTTTACACGGTAAAGGACAAAATCAGCTCGGTTTTGACTTCAGCAGAACAGTTCATTACAACCGCGTTTTAGACTGTTTTTGACACAAAAAAACGGTCGGTTTTTCGGCAGTTTTGGTTTTTTGAATGGTTCATAGTCAAGTTATAGTTATATAATGGTCATAAAGTCCAGGCTTTCAGCTTTCATTTGAAAGTATTCACATTAAAATTGGATGAAGGGCTTAGGAGTTTCAGCTCCTTAAAAGAAATCTGTCGCCAATTTCTTTTTTACTTAAAAATTCTTTTCCTCTCAGTCCTTTTTATTTCCTGATTGTAGATTTCTCTATTCGGCCGTCTATATATGATTGTGGGGAATACTTTCTTGCTTGCACTGCTTTAACAGCAGTCAGAGAGATACTTTACAGCAGCTTCATGCACATAGGAGCCTTAAGACAGATTCTGTCCCTTAGACTTGTATAGGAGAGTTTTTACTGTGAAGGGAGAGGGGGAGCTGTGACATCTCCTCTTGTGACTGGTGGATTCTGTGTTATTTGTACACAATGGTGTCTCCTTTCAGTTTGACCCTGCTGTTACTGATAATGAGCAGACACTGAAAAGCTCTCGAAACAGAACAGGAAGTGGCAGACGATTATTAGGCTTAGTGGCCAAAGTGAAAACTACAGGAATTAGGAATTATTGAAAAAAATACTGAAAGTGATTTGGAAAATTAAAAAAAAACATAACCAAAAATTCCTAAAAAATGTGTTTAACATAAAAATGTGAGTTAAACAATAAGTCATTTTTTTGATGACACATTCCCTTTAACATGTGCCACCCTGTTTTTAAAGCGACCAAAAGTAATTGGACAAATGAAATAATTGTAAATAAAATGTTAATTTCTAATACTTGATTGAAAACCCTTTGTTGGCAATGACGGCCTGAAGTCCTGAACTCATGGACATCACCAGACGTTATGTTTCCTCCTTTTTAATGCTTTGTCAGGCCTTTACTGCAGCGGTTTTCAGTTGCTGTTTGTTTGGGACCTTTCTGTCAGAACTCTAGTCTTTAACAAGTGAAATGCTGCTCAATTGGGTTGAGATCAGGTGACTGACTTGACCATTCAAGAATATTCTACTTCTTTGTTTTAATAAACTCCTGGGTTGCTTTGGCTTTATGTTTTGGGTCATTGTCCATCTGTATTATTAAATATGCCGACCAATCAGTTTGACTGCATTTGGCTGGTACCCTGCTTCCCCAAAAATAAGACAGTGTCTTATATTAATTTCTGCACCTAAAGACGAGCTAAGACTTATTTTTAGGGGATGTCTTATTTTTCTATGACTAAAAATTCACATTTATTGTTGAACAAAACTTCAATATGTGTTAATATATTGTAGTGATTTCATCACAAACATCAGCATAAGCAGCCAAACTCTGAATTGCATAAAAAAAATGCACCATGTCTTATTTTCAGGGGTGTCTTATTTTCGGGGAGACAGGGTATAAAGAATAAACAAGCGCACACATCAGGTACAGTAAAACATTTTGTAGAACAATATGATGCTAAATTGGATAACTTGACTTTTTATGACATAGAAAGTGTTAAACTGTCAGAGCGGTGAGGACACTGGTTAAAGGCAATGAGACAGTGAGAGGCATATTGGATACTAAATCTGGAAGTAAGATACCCAGCAGGTTTAAATCATCATAGTGACCTGTGGTATTGCTATTAAAACCAGCATACGTGTATACTATACTAAAAAAAATATATATATTATATCTGCATGGATAGTGTGTATTGATTGGTCCATATTCTGTAACTTTTTGTAATAATGGTATTCCTAATCTAAATTGCATAATCAGTCTGGAAATGACGTATTTGTAACAACTCTAATATTTGGTTCTTAGCTGTTTTTTAAATTATACGTGTACTGAGTCATGAATTAGCTGTGATCAAGAACCAATGTGGGTTTAAAATGCGTAAGCGTGTCCTCAGCTATTACACTATTTCTATTATGCAGTCTATGTAAAACTCTTTTCTAAATAAAATACCCTGATTTTATGCTACCACGCGTGATCGTTGAAACATTTGGATATTTAGCCGTTGGCCAACGGCAGGATCCGAGTTCGGAGGAAGCTACAGGGATTCTCTCAGGACGTTGTTGTACTAAAGCCAAAGAACGGGGTAAGCCAGCCTACTTTTGTATTTTTATTTACAGAGTAAAAATACAGACCGCCCCCCATAATCACTCTTGTTAATCCAACTCATAGCACTGAAACACTTTGAAACATAACTTTTCCAAGAAATTCATTAAAAAGTGGACCTTACATGATCCTAAAAGGACATAAAAGAAATAGATCCTTATCAACAACCAAATATGTCAACTAGTATGCATAAAAGCACATAATCCATCCGTCACCCATAAATGTTGATCAAATGCCAAAATAACTACAAGCAAAGACAAAAAACAAGAAAAAAAAGAATAATTAGATAGAAGCAGTGTAATCATGCTGCCGGGGGGGGTTAGGTAAAGGACCTTAAATCCTTACACTCGCCTATGTCAAGGTATAGGATGGGAGTTAGGGAGGGAAAGACAAAAAGCAGTGCACTCCGCCTCAATAAATAAACTCTCCCTGATGCCTCCAAGTATAAGAACCTGATAATTGAAAGTACGGGGTTAACAACAGTAAAGTCAATAGATGTCCACTCTCCACCAGGGATTTGGGACGAAGAAAGCAGTAAAAATTGTGGTTTATTTTCCAGTAAATCCTGGTTCTTCTACAGAGAAGGACCAGCGCAGAGCTTGTTATTATTTAAAGAAAGTATTCATTTTCTATATAGGAAGACGCGTTTCATGCAACGCAGTGCACTTCATCCAGTTCCATACAAACATCCCAACAAACACTGTTTATAAAGTTTTTTTAACCAAAAAAGTTTTATTGATTTTCTTGGATGTGAATCAGAAAGGAAGGGGCAAACATACAACAAATGGGGAATGAGCTCACATAGCTCAACAACAAAGTTTAAACAATATAACAATTGTTAACATGGTAAAACAACCGCAATAATACACATTGTCATGGTCTAGAGCAGATAAACAAGTTACAGTTCCATGGAGTCAATTAAGTACAATAGGCGAAAAAAAACCATCAGGTACCAATGTTGATAATATTACAAACAGATAAACGTGAATGTCCCATTAAAATCTGAATAAATATGGAAATACTAGAGGTATATCATAGTTAAGCATCATTTAAAGTATTTGGAGCTCCTCCAGAACTCCCATATAACCATTATTTAAGTGACCAGGTGTGGAGGTACTGCAAGAGATGTTTCGCATCTGTAGTAGAATTAATTCTATCTATCACTTCTTCTGTGGTTGGGGGAAGCTGGGCTTTCCAATTTATAAAGTTTTTTTTGAAAAGACTGCCAGATGTGCAGGTGTTCTTACATGTGTTCACCTGTGTGAAACACGCTAGATAAAACAATGTATCAACCATGTTAAAAAACATATTCTCAATAAGGTTAAAAATACAAAGACTCTCTGACCAGGTATGGGACTTGGTCTGACCCTAATTGCCCTTAAAAATCCTACATTGGTCCTTAATGCCTAATCCACAGGGCTACAGCCTAAAATAGGGTGATCCTGTCTATCTAAAAAGAAGCCATAATGTTGGCCATTAAAAATTATATCTGCCAGCAAATAAAGGTCTATGGGGCATGGCAAACATACCAGGAATGCTTCTGTGCAAAAACCGTAAAGGGGCATTCCTACAAAGTAAAGTCCATTGCACAGGTTGGCTCTCAGGTAGCTGCAAGATGACTGTGCTTGCAGTTCCCATGCAAACCGACCTGTGCATTGGACTTTATTTCGCGGGAACACCCCTTTAAACAAAAAGTTAGATTTTCATTGCTCAAGCCTATGTACCTTGACATAATTGGTGGTAGATCTATATAGAAGCTGCTCAAGTAATCTGCTAAAAGATACTTAAAGAGGCATTCTACCAGATCCACAATTGCTTATATACCCCTTACAACTTGTATATGTGATATATGGGACAGGGATTACCTACTTGGGACTACTACAAGATAGAGAATAGCTTAATTTTGTTAGATATGCAGCAATTAACTGCTCACTGGGGCTGTCATGTGAAGAAAATGTCCTGTTTGAAGAACTCCTTTACCATTTAACATCAGTCAAACTGAACCTACAAGTAAAAGGAGAATATTTACTTTTATTTCTCTGTGATGTATACTCATACTTATCAACAGCTTTATTCTTGTTGGTGCGCTATCAAAATGAAGGCACTGTACAAGAGCCACATCAGTGACTTTTCTAGTGTTACCTAGAAGTGTTTGATTTTGTCATACTGCACCTCATGTTATTACAAACAATATGTGTAAGAAATTATAGTCTAGTATAATTATCACTTATGTGAACATATAACAATTGATCATTATAAAATTGTGGCATAGAACCATAAATCATTTGATCAATAGCTGCCATGACCAAATAATAAATTTAAATTATTTAGATCAAAATGTTGTAACTGCTAGTATTTAATCTTTATTAGGTAGCTTATAGCAATTATAAATATCTGCTCCTGTACCTGGAACATAATCCATCCTTGTTGCAATATTGTAAACTATAGGTATTCGTCTTCTGCATGTCTACCACAGTCTCACTTAGGCTAGATTCACACTTGAGATTTCCGGTCATTAGTATCCAACTACAGTATATGCCTATGCCATTATGTGCTCTTCATTTCCATAGAAAAACGTCAAGTGTGTTTTTTCACACAATTGAGGAAATAGTATATTATTGTATATGGGATTCTTTGTATATTTTTTGACTTCCCACATTGAATTTAGTGGGTACAATTCAAGAAATTGAAGTGCGATCCACATCAGAAATTGACATGATCCAGATTTAAAATCCCCACTGCAGGTCAGTTTCTATGTGAACATTTTTGGCAGCATGTGGTTGCTGCTACTGTTTTCTGCTGCTGTATTCCACAGAAATTCCTTCGAGTGTGGACATAACCTTAATATGTTGATTATGTGCCAAAAAATTTATTTTCAGATATACATAAATGCAACTTTCATTGATATATTGATGCATCTACAGACATAACCGGTATGTCCACTTTTGTCCCTACTAACAGGTTTCACACCTTTGTTTGGATAAAAGATATTAATTTATTAGAAATGGTTTACATTTTTCAAAGGTAATGAAGTACAGACTTATTAAGAGTTGGGTCTATTTAGGGAGGATCTAATGGGGGATGAGGACCCTTGTGGGGCTCCTAAAATAAAAGGAAAAAGAATCGAATATTGGACCAGATACAGATTTAAAACCAAAGAGTAACTGAATACCACCTCCTATTAACACCCCTGAGATTGCTATTTTTCTTTAACTTGTAACTAGGAAAGATCTTGCCCTTGAGAAAGTAAGATATCAACTGAATATGAACAATATAGAAACAAAAGCATTATTGACACTGGAATCAGATCCAGAGATTATAATTAAACCCTCGGATAAAGGGGTGAAAGTGATGGTTATGATACATGCCCAATACACTGTAATATGTAAAAAAACTTTTAAATGACAGAAAGCATTATAAAAAGAGTACCTATCACCTCCACACAAACGCACAAAAATTGATAGTAGATGAAATTATAAGACTTTTCTCAAATACGTGTCATTAGCAATCCAGAGGATTTACCTCAGTATTACAAGGGGGCAGGTTTTACTTTCACTTTGTAACTCAGGAGAATCTTATCATTGTGTTGGGAGCTACCAACTGTGCAGGGGATGCTGAGGAAATAGATGCTTGTACAGGGTAATCTGAGTCTCTCACTACATACAGTACAACAGGCACAGCACACTGAGGACATAGTGTGACAGAGTTTACCTGTTGCTTCAGCCTCCTCATCCACAGAACACATAGATCTATATTACACTGCTGCTGTGTGCAGATGATATAGACTTACAGGCTCAGCCCTGCACAGTGGGCTATCCCAGCTCAGAAGAAGGAGATTTGATGCAACTGTCAACATAGTCAAGCATCAAGCTGTCAGGTGCAGACTTGCCCCGACTTCAGAGATGTCTTAAAGGGCCAGAACTTTTTTTTAAAAACAGAATTACAGGTGAAATGCTTTGATTTTCCTAATGAAGCAAGTGTTTATATTTTAGTCTTCTGTTACTTCATGAGGTTTCTATGAAGGTGATAGATCCTCTTTAAGGAATAACTTGAAAATATAGTCCTTGAAGCAATGTAATAGGGCATTATCTCATTATGAGTCCAAGTTTCTTTTAAAGGGGTTGTCTCACTACATTGATTCATCTTACCTTAGTCCCGTTTTCTTGGTTCCATTTTGAATTCAGGAGTGTATTTACTGGCTTCTTCTGCAGAAGAATCCAGGTCTGTAGCTATAGCAACCAGTGCTGGCAGTCATTTAGGAGTTATCAAACAGGTCTGTAGCTACAAGAGTGGATATCTAGGAATAGGTGGGATACTGTTAAAGGGGTTTTACCACAATCTCATTTCATACCTCCTGTATCCAGCTCGGTCTGCTCAGAAGGAGGTGTGTATGATTTGTTTGAATTGCATATCATGTGACCCTACAGGATGACATCACCATGCCTTTCCTCTCTCGTCAAAGAAAGATCTGTTTATATAAAGCACTGTGAGTGGCTGAGAGGTAAAGTTTTGGCCTCCAGGCACAAGGGTCCTAGGTTCAAATCCCTGCAGGAACCAAACCTGTGGTTTTTTTCTCTTTATCAATGTACATACCTCATTGAGGTTTCTTTTTTATTTATTTGCACTGTTTGACTAATTACTATAGAGTACAGAGGACGGGAGTAGAGTGACAGCTCCTTGGGTTTGAACACCCAGTAGCTGTCTGAGAGGAGAAGTTGATGTCTGAGCATGTCTGACCAGGACTGAGGAGCTCATATCACTGGTCGTATCCTCTGGAGACGAGCTGTAAACATTGGATCACTAAAGGAGCAGCTAAAACAAAAACAGTGCAGAATTTTTAATAATAATGAATGATGAAAATGTTTGTCATTTAATTTGCAAGCTTCCCACATCAATTTTACTTCGTGGCAAAACCCCTTTAATGGACATATATTGTAAAGTGACTTGTTTTTGCAAGATCTTGAACATAAAAATACAATCCTTGTAGTGAGACAACCCCTTTAGTAAGGTGCCCACAAATATCAACCTTTTACTCACTACCTGAAGTACATAAACGGGTTAAACCCCGTAAAAGGTCACCCTATTGTTTCCTGGATAGGATCTCTAACAAAAGGAACAGGAACATACATTGATAAAGTCTTACCGGAATTCGTATTAACATTGCCATTCTATATCAGAGATACCTCTGATTTGTTAAAGAAATTGGCAGACATATTAATGGATGAGAATGTTAAGCTTGCAGTTGATGTTGAGGCCCTTTACAGCAACAAACCACGTAAATAAGACCTAAGGTCCGGTACATATTTCTTGAGATCTAGAGGAGTGCAACAATGAAGACACAACTCCTTCAAACTTTTGGAATTTATTGTAACACACAACTATTTCCTCTTTAGACCCAGAGTCTACCACCAGCTCAGGCGTACAGCAATGGGGAGCCTGTGTGCTCTCACATTTGCAAATCTTTTCTTGGCTGGTGGCAGGAGACAGTGGTGTTTGGAAAGGGATCTCCTTCTCTAGTGGAGCACATCGTATATTGGGGAAGGTAGATTGATAATGTTTTGGCACTCTGGCAAGGTACCTGTTAGGAATTTAAATAATTTGTGTTAGCACTGAACATCAATGACATGGGTCTGTGCTTTACTATCAAGATTCATGAAAATGAGATAGTATTTCTGAATCTTAGAATTAAGAAAGATAAGTTAGACAATCTCTAAACTACCACTTATCACAAATATATGACCACCACTAGTTTACTTAGGAGGGAGAGTCACCACCCATATAGTCTGAAAAGGTGAATTCCGAAGCTCCAGAATCTGAACGTGCTCTAAGATAACAAATTTTTGCCAAGAAGCAAGAGAACTCAGTGATAGATTTTTGGATACGGGGTATGCATTATCCATCCAAGAGATGGCATATAAACAAGCATTTGAAAAGAATAAATCCTTCTTACTAATTGCAAGAGATGAATCAACTAAAGGGCAATTTTGCATTACAGGTACATATGACAGATTCCAGTTGGTTAAAAAGATCTTGAGTAAACTATGGAGAGTTCTGACTACTGATATCTTAAAAGAGGTTTTACCCAACTGCCAACTGGTGACCTAGGAGGGGAAGATCCCTCAGAGACAGATTTATACACAGTCACTATGTAGGGAAGGCACATGGCTGGACCGTAAACCTATGGGGATTTATAAATATGGAGTCTGTATTTCCTGTCCTGTCATTAGTCAGACAAAAAATCTAGTGAGCAGTTACAGGAAAGCTTTTTGATATCAGAGACTTTTACAGTTGCCAGACAGAGGCTGTAATACTGTATATACTCGAGTATAAGTCGAGTTTTTCAGCACAAAAAATGTGCTGAAAAAAGCCTTCCTCAGCTGACACTCGAGTCACCTGTCGGCGTTCGGGTGCTGCCATGGTCCAGGCTCTGGAGGAGATCTCTACAGCTGTATGCACCTCCTTTGGGAGCGCACACAGCTGAAGATACTATGGCGGAGCAGAGAGCGAGCGCTCCCTGCTCCACAATAGGACTCCGGAAGGCCGCAAGCAGACTTGCCCATACCTTCCTATGGGAGACATATAATTGCCTATACCTGCCTATGGGGAACATATACCTGCCTATACCTGCCTATGGGGGACATATACCTCTCTATACCTTCCTATGGGAGACATATAATTGCCTATACCTGCCTATGGGGAACACATACCTGGCTATACCTGCCTATGGGGGACATTAAACTGGCTATACCTGCCTATGTAATTTTACTGGTATCCAATTTTATTTTTGAAATTTACCAGTAGCTGCTGCATTTTCCACCCTAGGCTTATACTTGAGTCAATAAGTTTTCACAGTTTTTTGTGGCAAAATTAGGTGCTTAGGCTTATATTTGGATCGGCTTATACTCAAGTATATACGGTATATGTATGCACGTTTGGGTGTGGATTCCCATATGTGTGAAATACAAAAAGGCAGTTGAGTTAAGGTGGTGAACACTTAAGGGACATCAGAAATTAAGGGACAACCTGTTAGCAAGGCCTATATGGGAGTTACATGACGGTAGACATAGAGGTCTTAGGTTAATTATTATAGAACAGATTAAGCAATCTCCCAGTGACCTGGACCATAGACTTTTAAGAAAAGAGACGGAATGGAGATGTCACCTCAAAACCATGGATGCTTTATCTAGGTTTTCTATTTGTGTTCCTCAGAATTCCCATTATGGGATTGGGATGAGATTATCCTAATCTTAAATTTAACGTACACAACATAGTTCATATTGTCTATGTTGTTATAAGTATATATAGTGCTTTTATTGCATCATATATTTTAAGAATAGGGGCTGTAGAGATGTCCTCTGTCAAAAATGGACATTGCCCCTTATGAGAAATGCTATCATTTTAACCTCCTTTTTTATGATCAATTGTGTTATGTATCTAAAGTTCACTCACAGTGATGGTATACAATGGTGGGTGGAACTTGTGGAGTACAAGATGGTAGTAATCGCTTATTGACAACATTGTACAATCTTAGTGTGCAGCACCAGTCATGCATCGTGCATGCACAGGGATATGCCATGCTCAATGGTATCTAGGGATGTCTTATTCTATCCCGGCCAGCACACAGGCACATTAGAACAACTAGGACTCGGCTGGGAGTTAAACTCTGCATGCGCTAAATAGTTTCCCTGATGTTTACGCATCATAGATTTGTAGAATCATACGGTTGTGGTACGACATGCTTCCAGGACGCCCCCGATCTCAGGCGCATTACAAAATACCGCCGGCACCCGATATTGCACCTAATTTTGGAGTGCGTCTGCTCATACATCTAGAGAACAGGGCTGCGCCAGTTTTTTGTCTGAAAGGAGGCCAGACTACTGGCACAGCCCCATACATACATGTCACCCTATGTCTTACTGTATGCCGAACTCTTTCTGCAATATCAGTTCATACATGTGGGTAAACAGGTGAAATTCCTTTTTAGCTCACCACACCCCTGGCATACTCTTATCCCCTGCTGAACCCCATGTTCACCTTTTTGAATGGAGAGAAAAGCGTGGGGGGGACAAGGAGGTTTGTAGCACGACATTAATAGCGCTATAATATTTACATTGCCATATTGTATGTTTAGGGCACAATAGAAATATATGCCCATAATTGTTTTTTTCTGTTGACTTTTTATTCATTCTTTTTTGAGTCATTGGTTTATCAACTGCCCTTTTCAGGGCAATGACTCAGAATATGGGTAATATAGTCATCTACGTCTGGCCTCTTTTTCACCCCTCACCTTTGGATCTGAAGGCTGGAAATATCTGAAGATCAATATCCCGCAGTGATTTCTGTGTTCACTAGAAGACTAACTTGTTTACCCAACAATCATCTGGGGAATTGCAATGAATTGAAACACATTCTCAAACACAGATCAAAATATGTTATTTTGTAAGGGATTGTAGGCTATTAAAACTCATGAAAATTTTCAAGAAAGTCATAGACAATGTAAATGATTGACCAAGTAGGAAAGAAGAAGCATTTTTACGAGGTTTTCCCATCTCAGATATTTATGGCATATTTACAGTATATGCCATAAATGTCCAGTAGTTGTGGGTGCCAGAGGTGGAAACCACATCTATCTTAAGATCAGGGCTCTAAAAAGTCTAGGTGATGCAGTACTCGCCCTTCATTTTAATGGGAGCTCCAAGGACAACTGGGCACACTTATTAAGCTATAGTCAGAACTCCCATTGAAATGAATGGAGAATAGCACCCTTCCCTCTTTTCTGTATGTACACTTTTGGGTGTCCCTTTATCAAGATAGAAACCTGCACCTATCAGAAAGGACTTAGATAGGAAAACCCTTTTAATATTATTTCATTTTATGAAATGTAATTTGAGCCTGTTTTGTATTCATATTTAGCTGGAGCTAAAATTTCAGACAGCTTTCCACTGAGCTATATGATTATAGTCATCTCCTCTTGACTAATGCACGGAATTGCAGCCTATGATTTGGCCCATGGTGCCTGCTTCACATACAGTATATAGTATAGAATAGCTACAAGTAGTAGTGCTCAGCCATGCCATAATTAGGTAAACTCTATTCTACAGTTTCTGGTGTCCTACAGCAGGATGGCCATTTACTTCTTTAATATTCCTACAGCTAAGTATAAGATGAAGGGAGGCGATGCTTTGCTCAGAGCTTACACACCATTTTCTATTATCTTTTTTAGAAGCACTCCTTGTGAGACTAGCGACTCAACCAGGTCAGATACTGGTCAGGTACGCTCACCGGTCATCTAACACATAGACCATGCTGATAGAAATAATTATGAATGGTCTGATGTGACACTTGGTTGCCTCTCACCTCCCTTAAATGTGCCTGGAGTTGTGTGGCATTCTCCATCTGGTTCCTTATGGGATGGTTTACAACAAATCAGCCATCAGTGTGTACTGTAGCCAAAGGATGTCCATTACTTTGCCTTTCTGAGACTCTTCCAGTCTCTCTGTATCTCTGTTGGCACCTGCTGATGACACTCTAAGCTCAGTGGCCACTTCTGTTAGATCAATCCTGCTTGAAGCCTCACAATGGTGAGATACTGTTGATCAATTGTAAGGTGTTGTCTTGGTTTCATGATGTCAAAATGTTCTGAGTGGAACCTGTCTTGTTATTGTCCATAGTCTTGGCCACCATGCTGCAGTTCAATTTCAGGATGCTGGCAATCTTCTTAGAGCCTAGGCCATGATTATATAGAGGAGCAATTCTTTTTTTCAGTTCCTCAAATAGTTCTTTGCTATGATGTGCCATCTGGAACTTCCAGTATGAGAGTGGTAACACCAAATTTAACACACCTCCTCCCTATTCACACCTGAAACCCTGTAACATTAACGAGTCACACAACACAGAGGAGCAAAAATGCTGGATTGGGCACAATTTGTCCATTTTCCCTTAGCAGTGTGCTCAGTTTTGTTGCCAGAGGTTTAGACATTGGTGGCTGTGTGTTGAGTTATTTTGAGGACATACGCGATATACAAGCTGTACACTGACTACTTTGCATTGTATCAAAGTGTCATATCTTGAGTGTTGTCCCATAAATAGATATAATAAAATGTTTACAAAAATGTAAGGCGCGTACACACTTTTGTTAGATACTGTATAAGGTCATAATAGAGCTTTTTGGTTTACTACCAACAGTATTAGACCAAATCTAACATTTCTGGCTCCTGATTTGTTTGATTTCGTTCTCTTTATCCACTTTTAGAACTTGTGTGAAAATCTGATGTAGTTTTAGGTCAAGCTTTTGCAGAAAATTCTGAAGAGTTCACAAACTTTCAAGCAGCACAGTGAAATACCTTTCCTACTTCCCATTCCTCTTGAATCCACTTGTGTCTTTGGCTCAAAAAACTGCGGTGGCAATTTTCCAAACACAGCTTCAAACCACCTTTAGGGTTTTTGAACCCAAGCCAGAGACAAATCTAACAGGAAGAAAAAGTATCAATACTTCCTTTATATTTTCCATTACTTTTAAACTACAACTGGATTTGGCTCAAAAAAGTGAATGAAAAACTGCAGTAAAAACTGCAGTGTTTTTCCAAAAAACACAATGTGTGAGGGGTGGTCTAAAGGCTGGCCAATCAATTTTTCAACTAATGGGATGCACTGATTATTATGATATATAACCCCTTATATTGGGTTATATATTTGGCAAGTTTTGTAAATTACTGGCCATCGAAAGCTGCACATTTCTTTTCCTGCAGCTTTACACACAGCTGTCACAACATGACTGAGGTGCGTCCAAAATTAGTTGTCAAAATAACCTCAGCTACTAGCAGTTAGTTAGTACCCTTGCACAGTTTATTTAACAACTGCACTGACTGTTATGTGTGAACACGGCCCCAGAAATTCTAGCCGTTCAGATCCCAATGATGTATGCATCAAAGAGTTAAAGGGGTTTTATCATTACAAAGATCATGTCTCAGATTATGGGGACAGTAAAAATAAGCACTTTTGTAATTGGGTTGCATTACCTCTGTCACTTGGTTTAGCAGATATCAGCTTCGCTGTAAATCTGTCTTCTATTTCTGCTGTTGCTGGTCAGAACGCCCCCTGGTCGATTCCTGTGCCCTAGACACGCCCCCTGCACTGTGATTGGCTGGCTGACATTTCATTCAGCCTGTTGGGATATGCCCCTAGACAGGAAACGTCATGGCCACGCCCCCTGCACTGTGATTGGCTGCCTGCACACTCTGTGTTTACTCCCCTCTGAGCTGTTAAAATCAATAGTGAAACCAGAGTCTGCTGGCTCTATGTACATCTCAGCTCTAGGGGGAAGGTTCTGGGCAATGACTGCCTGTTTAAAGGGCTTTTGCCAAGAGGTTGATTCACCTCCTCACAGGTTCAGTCCTTAAGCTGCTACTTTGAAAAGAGGGCGTTCTGTACCTCAGATCGATTGCAAGCCCCGCCTCCTTATGACATCATCATCTGTAGTGTATAACATAAGGATTCAACACTGTGTCTGTAAGAGCTGCTTTTGTAGTGCAGTGCATAGGTGATCAGCTTGGCAAGACAGAGGTTGGGAGTTCAAGTCCCATTGTTTTTTTTTTTTTCTTTTATAAATTGTACATATATGTAAAGATATGAAAATATATGTGTAGACATCTATAATTTTATATATATACACACACACACACACAGAAAGCTCCCCTATATAGTGTCCCATCCTCACAGTCACACCAAGCAGAACAGCACGAGCAGCTCAAACGATAAATCCCCTTTAAAAAACATATGTCCAGTGAGAAGTACCTCTCTGTAAAGGCCATTTGTGTTCTCAAAAGTAAAATGTATAATGTTGCATCAAGCAATATTTTATAAGATAACTATTATACGTCCACAGAAGATTTTCTATACCTCAAATATAAACCCCATAGACAAAATATTCAGTTCTAATCATTAATATCCTCTAGGTATGTCAAAAATAAGAATATATGCTCCATCACTGTACAACCCTGAAATTTCTGAGATCACAACTGTTTATTTTGGGTCTAAGGGGCCGTTCACACGGCACAGTGCAAACACCGGTCGAAAATCCCGACCGGTATGTGCACTGTTTTGCGGCCGTGCACACGGCCACCAGGGACGGCTTTTCTCCGCGGTTTGCGGAGACTAGCCCTACCCCTTCGCATTAACATGTTCATATTCCGTCTGAAAACCGGGCGGAAGAATGAACATGCTCAATGTTTTTCGGACCGCTGGCGGTCTAAAAACCCACCCGGTGGAAAAAGCGTGGAGTGGGGACTGCTGCATAGATTTTCCATAGTGGTCCATTTTAAAAGTTGACACCTGGTCTACAGACGGTCTTCAAAACCAAAAACCATCTGTAAAACAGGGTGAAAACCCGTGCAGTGTGGACAAGCCATAAGGGTATGTTCACACGGCCCGTTGAGTCTGTGTTTACATACGCTTTTAGATGTTTTTTTAGATCCATCTGTCGGAACCTAAATGGACCCAAACACGCATCTAACAAATAGCAATATGAGTTATGTTGCTTTTTATATGAAACACACATCAGCGTTCACACGAGTGATCGCCGATGTGTGTCTCATTGCGTCATTCGGATCCATTCCAAGAATTGGCATGTCAATTCTTGGTCCGAAAGATACAGCAGAAACCCTATTATAAACTACAGAGTGCGATCCTGCTGCATCCAACACGCAGCTGCATGTTAGATATGTGTTGGATCCGTGTAGGAGCCGATCGTCAATGCGTTTTTGGATGCGATTTTTGGATCCAACACAGATCCAAAATTGGATCCAAGAACGCATTGTGAACAAGCCCTAACTCTATTCTCCAATGGGCCATACGCAATAAAGTCAAATGACAAGGTACCTGTATAATGTCTATTCCAAGCTGGCGTAAAAATAACAGAAACTACTAATATTAAATAGAACAAGCGACAAAAACAGACTTCTGAGGAGATGCAGTGGTAATGAACTATTTTTAGGCATATATTTTTAGAAACACCGGTTTTCCAGAAAATAATGAGGCCAGGAAATACTCATTAAAATGTGATATCTGAATAAACTTCAAGTCTTGCATAGCCTATGTAAAGATCCTCATTTAAATGTTGAATTTGGACAGAATTACAGAGGCAGCAAAATAATCTGAGAGTTTGTGATCCTGCCATCCTGTCACTTTCTAGTTGGAATATTTTACAGGAACAAATGCCTTAAAATAATTAGCCAAAAAGGGCTTCAGTCAAAACTAGAATATAAATACACAACAGCCTATCGACACTGTATTGGTCTTCAGTCTTTTTGTTTGTACAACAAAGGGTTCATGCATATACTCTACACAGAGAATCCCTACATGTGTAGCTCTATGGTGCATCATATTATGGAGACAGGCTCCCCTTAAATAAACTTTTCCATAGGAGAATACCTCCGTATTATAACAATTAATGGAGCATGATATTTTTTTTTGCAAAAATCCCTCCATAATATAAATGAGTTCTGTATTATAGTGCTGTTATCTGGAGCCGATATATACCAAACAAGGTCTAGACCATGCACAACACTTAATTGTCAGGAAAGCTATATACATAAAGTTCATTATTTCACTACCAGTTGCATCCATTTCTGTCTGGAGGCCGGGCTCAGATAAATAGATCATTTAAAGTCAAGCAATTTATCCTTTACAAACATAGAGAATGAAGTTTACCTTGTTGTATAACACTGTCTGAAGAAGGGAGCTAGTCCTCTCGAAAGCTCACTATCAAATATACTCAGTTAGCCTCTAAAAGGTATCGCCTGATTTCTTCACTCTTCTACCTCTCCCAAACGAAGGCAACCTATTAATACTTTTTAACTTTGCGCTTCAGGAGATCAGCTGTTTTCTCCTTCCTCTTTTCCTCGAACATGTACCTAGGTCTAAGACAACTGGCTGCAGCCAGAACTCCTCCACTTTTCTGTCTGTTCTGTTATAAAGAGTTGTAAGCCCTACCCTGTGCTTAATCCTGTCCATTGGTGTGTGCCAGGCAAAAATGTAAAAGACTAAAAGGAAATCAACCAATATGGTATTTACAGGATTTACTGCATGTTTCAGAAAGAAACATTCATGTAGAAATCTTGCAGTGTGTGACAAATAATGTGGTCAATATTATCTCTGGTTTACTTTTATCATTGATTTCTGAGTTTAGAGCTCCTTTAATGGATTCATTAAGCTTCCTATCTCGGTGTTTGTACTTGGTTTGACAATGCATACAATTCAACTAAACGCGATTCACACAGTCGTCTTACATGAGTTAGGGTTAGAATTTTGACCGAAGACCCACAAGGTGCTGTGTGACCTAAAAACTAAAGTGTCCATGTAGATTGTCCCATCTTAACAAGTGACTACGATTTACATTTTTTTTTTTGCAAGTCTTTCAAATTTTCCTCAAAACCAATTGTGAGTAGTCGTATAAACATTGCCAAATCATGTACATTATGGAAGCATGTGAATGAACCCTTTGTCTTCTGATCTCTGAGATCAGAACAAGAAAAGGAGAATACAACAAGTCTTTTGAGGCTGTGTCTGGATATCAAGTTAAGTTTTACAATTAAAAGTCCTATGGTGTATTCACAAACAGAGCTACGTGTGTGCTCAACTAAGCAAATTGTAATCAACAGCCTTCCCAGTACAATAATGTAATGTGATGTAAATATGATTTATTGTAATCACAAGAAATCATGAAAGTTAAATAACAATAAAAATTGCATCATATGTACATGAAAATACATGTCCTATAATGCCTCATTGTTCTAGTACAATCCCTTCTATGATAATAATGATAAAGTGCAACCAAAATGTATAACATCTCAACTGAAATTACTTTGATATATGAAACCTATATCTTTTTATCATTGATTATCTTCAATACCAGGCTCCCTCACACCATATTATGATAACCCTCACTTTCAGGTTGGTTGGAAATGCTTGATATTCTGAGCATTCTTCACCAGGCCTGACTTATTCCTGGAAACTTTCTATCAACTGGGTTCATTCTACCATTTAAATGGAAGAGTTAGCTGCTCTGTTGGGCCTGGTGCCGTCATTGCAAATTGAAGAACTGTGTAGGTTTTTCGTACACAAAACCTTTTGAGTACTTTCAGCAGCACAATATGGAGTTAATCTGGTAGGACAGGCGGAATGTTTAATGAGCATGTCTATGGTATATCATCGCCCCTCCCAACCTCACCCCCATGTGTAATTTTTTTTTAGACTTTTTCAGACTGTCTAGAACTATATAGGGAGGAAGTCTTGTGCTGCTGAAAGGACTAAGGGAAAACAGATTTACATTCTAAATCTACAACTTCCCTTGTGTCCTTTCCAGCAGCACAATATGGGGATATAGAAAGCATAACCCTAGGGAGGGCCCTCTCCTACAGCACTCAGACCTGACCTTTGAAATGAGGCAACATCTCAGGATCTTTAAGAGATTCTGTAGTGCAGAATAAAGGTGTTAGGTGATGACCAAAAGGCTGTATTGTCTCAAGAGCTTTTTCGGCCGTGGTCATAGAGAGTGCCCTAGTATTATAAGCTCGAAGGAAGGAGGGTAAGTTCAGAGCTTCTGATCTAAAAGCCTATGCTATTGCCTCTGATCCTTTGGAAAATGGTACACTTATAGGCCTTTTGTCCTTTTTTTGCACTGGCGAAGGTTATGAGCAGATTTTCATCTTTTCATAAAGGATCCGTCCTTTGAAGATAGATTTTCAGACATCTTACATATCAAGGAGAGAAAGATTCTCTTGTGGGATAGCGGCTTCCTCAAAGGCCGGAAGGCAATTACTCCAATTGATGATGCTTTGTGAGGGAACTTTAGGCCCGAATTTGAGAGGAACTGTGGGATTACCTGGTTTTGATAGAATCCAATGTAGGGTTCATCTGACCCCAACGCTTGTAACTCTCGGACATGTTTGGCGGAGGTTATGGGCATCATCTTCCAGGATAGAGATTGGAAGGTTGATTCCTCCAAGGCTCAAATGGTTGTTTGCAAGATGTCAAGATCCCAAGATGTCACCGATGCCCAATCCTAGGTCCTAGCCTGGAGGTTGCTTTGAGGAATCTTTTCACTACGGGGTGGATAGCAATCTGTACTCCAAAAGAGCAGGAGAAGGCTTCTATCTGCACTCTTAGAGCTGATGGACTTAGGTCTTTATCAAACCCATCTTGAAGAAATTCAGGAAGGGTTGTTGTAGAAGGCAGAGTTTGCCAACACCCTTTTGGACCAAGAAAGCAGACTTCACTGTTGAATAAACTTCATTAGTTGCCAGACTTCTGGAGTGACTAAGAGTCTCTATTACTCTGTGTCAAAAACCTCTGGGATTCCAGCAGGGACGTATTGACCGCTAGCTCTTGAGTTACTGAGGTGAAGGCTTGGCCCATAGTATCAGACACTTGAGTGTTTCTATGCTCTGCCCTTGGCACCCTATAGTGTAAGAATATACCTGCTTGTGTGTCATTGTACTCTGCACCTGGCACTGTAGGATGTACGACCTCATCCGCATGTGCGTCCTTGTACTGTGTACTTGGCACTGTGGGATGTCCGTCCACAACCACTTGTGCGTTTCCGTATAGCGCACTTGGCACTCTAGGCTGCATGACCACATCCATTAGTACGTTACTGTATGTACACTTAGCACTTTAGGATGCATGAGCACCTCTGCTTCACTGTACCTTGCACTTGGCACTCTAGGATACATGACTTGATCCACTTGTGCATCATTATACTGTGAAGTTGGCACTCTAACGACCATCTGCGCATGTGCATCACTGTACTGTGCACTTGGCACACTAGGGTGCATGACCACATCCATTTGTGCATTATGGTACTGTGCCCTTAGCACACTAGGATGCATGACCACATCCGTTTGTTCACTACTGTACTGTGAACTTGGCACTCTAGGATCAATGATCACATCCATCTGTGGGTTACTGTACTATGCATCTGGCAGTCTTGGAAGCATGACCACATCCACTTGTGCATCAGTGTATTTGGCACCTTAAAATGCACGACCACCTCTGCTTGTGTGTTGCTGTACTAAGTCCTTGGCACGACCATATCAGTTTGTGCCTCTTTGTACTTTGCAATTGTAACTTTAGGATGTTCGGCCACATTCAACTGTTCAGGGGAATCAAAGTTTTGGCAGACTTGTTGTGGTCTTATGATACCCTCTTGGTCCAAGACAGACCCTGCATCCAACCTTGGGGATTCTAATTGGGTCCGGTCAGCTTCCATGCTGTAAATTTGAGGCTCTTTAGGGTGGGGGAGTTGCGGCTGCCAGGTGCCACCAGGGTGTGCCTCAGTAGAAGGACCCAATAATTCCCTTGGCTCATCTTCATCAATCTTGGGCCAGAAAAGAATTACTGTCGTCAAACTTGCTTAACCAGAGGTTGCTTTGATCAACACTTTCTGAATCATGGCGAGAGGCGGAAAAAAGTAGGCTAGGGGAAAATTCAATTTTCAAGGACATGGCGTTCACTACTAGTGGTTTGTCTTCCTTGCACAGAAACAGGAAGCTTGTTGTTCTGTCTTGTGGTCATCAGGTCTATCACTGTATAGAGAGTTAGGAGAGCTTTTTTTGTAGTATTTTTTCTCAATTTTTTTTTTCCCTGCATACGTCAAGGTACAGGAAGCAGACAGCTGCCTCTGGTACTGCTACCTATGTATATCTGCTAGAAGTAAAAATTAGTTAAGTAATTTTTGTCAACACTGGGTAATCTGTGTGAAGATGCCCTGGTTGAGACCATTCACCTACGGCTATACCTCTGCTCAATATATCGGCCAAGATATTCAACTTTCCCAGTATGTAGCCAGCCAAGAGGAGATGAAGAAGCTCTTCGACTATGGAAAAGACTTGATAGGTTTCTTCAATCAGAATCAGGGACCTGGTTCCTTTCTGTTTGTTTATATACGCTACTGTTACTGTATTGTCTGTGCACTCTCACAGAACCTCTCTACAGTAGGGTAAAAAATGAAGCAGAGTCAACTTTACCACTCGGAGTTCTCTTACATTGAAGAATAAACACACTTTCTTCTAGGGACCAGAGACCTTGAATTGTATGGTCTTCTAGGTGGGCTCCCCAGTCGCTTTGGGATGCATCTGTAGTGAGATAGGTTCAAGTCAGTGGTGTGAAGGATTTCCCATTGATTGGAGCCTCCCACCAGCTTATATTTTTTTCACCCTGGTAATGAAAGGTTACAAATTTTGCCCAGGTCATAAGAATTCCTGTTGCATTGAGAAAGGAAATTCCACTGAAGAGGTCGACAGAGGCACTCATGAGACCTAGGACCCTCTAAAAACGCTTTGGACCAACGACAGAAGCCTCTCATGAGTTAGAGAGATGCTTAGATTCACTGAATCAACAATGAAATCCAGGAACTGAATGCTTGTTGCCTGGATGATTTGTGATTTCTCCCAGCTTTTTAGCCACCCTAAGCCTGATAGGGTATTGATCATTGTATGAAGGTCAAGAGACAGAGCTTCTTCCATTTTTGCTATTAAAAGCCAGTCGTTGAGGTAGGGTACTACTGTGACACACTGTAATCTTAGCACTGTGATTCTCAAGTACCTTTGATGGAGGGGTAAGATGGGAATGTGGAAATATGAATCTTTGAGGTCCAAAGAGACCATCGTGTCTCTGTTGTATTAAGGTCATCACTGACTTTATTGACTGCCTTCCTCTCTTTGGAAGCTGTCTCGGAGCCTCTTTTTGATTGTTTCCAACCTAAACGGGGTCTTGATTGTGGAGATCTCTTCCAGAAGAAGGTTTTGACTCTATCCCGGCGTCTATTTGCACCTTTTCCAGCTTGAGTAAGAGACTTGCCTGTTTTATTAGACAAGTTTTCCATTAGCTCATCTAGCTTCGAACTGAACAACCTAGTAGGTTGGAATATAAGGTTACACAGGACTACCTTTGATGCTGTATCAGCAAAACAGGACTTCAGCCATAATGCTCTAATGACTTGTTGTGTGGATAAGGCCATCCCTGGCAGAAAAAAGTGATACTGAAAGTCCCAGCATTTATTTCACCTTGGATTTTGTCAAACCAGATCTTCAGAGTCTGGACGATATCTTTCTGAGCAAATCCAATCCTCGTTTGGGCAGTGGCAACCTGGTAACCTTTCATGTAAGCACCATCTACCCTCTTGTCCATAGGTTCTTTCAGACTTAAGCCATCTTTAGTGGGAAAATTAAACTCTTGGACAGTTTGGCTATGGCCACAACCTTCTTGGTGGTCATTAGTCAGGGAAGATCCTCCTCATCATCAAAGGGAACATAAGCCTAAACTGTTTATTAAAGAATGGACCCAGTGCTTTAAATACAGGCGGCATGAGAGCTGAGAGGGAGACATTCACTTTGAAAGCCATGGGCCCTCTAGAGGCGGAGTCTAGTTTTTCCCCTCGGGGGAACTCCAGGTCTTCAGACCGGATTGCCTGAATGAGCTTAGGGATCATCCCACTGAACCGACCCTCCTCTTCTTCTTCAGATGGTGCAACAACTTAATTTATAATCTTCAGGTTTGAGGGCAGACTACTGCTTGAGGCAGTGCTATAGCTCCTAGCACGAGGGTCACGGAAAAGAAGCTCTTGCTCCATTAGGTGGAGCAGCAGAAGAGGTGTAGAGCAATAGACCGCTACAATAGTATCTATATTAGTACAATACAGCTGAGAGTATAGCTTTAAAGATAATAGTGTGACATCATGCAGGCAGAACTGATGTGGTACATCGCTTTGCATATCAGTCTGCTATCCCAGGATAGATATAAGCAGTAACAACATCAACCACATGGTAGCGCAGAAGTATACTAAATGCAAAGCATGGAAATGCTGGACTCCACTGAAAACCAAGCAAGTGAAATTCAGCGTTTACTAAGCAAAATAAACAAGCTTTTGGTTTTACTGAAGCAAGCAAACAAAAATGGACTTTCAATGTAGTCAGAAAATATAGGTACATAAAAACCCAACTGCACCAAACTATTGTTCACAAAGGTTTAAGGCTATAAGAACATAGCATTCAGGTCCCAGACTATAACCTGTGTAACTAAGGAAAGCAGCGGAAGGTTGCAAGACAAACTGTACAGTGATAGCATTCAAAAATGCCTTAAAGAATTCTCTCTCTCTTTCATTATTATGGCATTTGGCAGATATAAATAATTTTGGTAATCCTAATTGACCTAAAACAGGTAAGGTTTATTCTGATTTCATACCAGATAGTGAGAAAAACATGCATATGTGTCTGTTTATATAGTGTATGTAAACTTCTGGTTTCAACTGTATATGCTGGTGAAAGTAGTGGTCACTCAATATTGTACTAAAGAAATGTTGGAAATTCATGTGAAACAGAAAATACATACATTTAAAGAACACATGCAAACAAAAACCTAAATGTGCAGGAGCAAATTCAACTACATTCATCTGCACTACATATTTATACACAAATTAATCACAAGATCAATGTAGAATCATGTAATCAGCATCTCAAACTAGAGCTGCTGGAACAAAATGGATGGGATTTTCGGACTCAGCAGCACTAACCCAGAATAAGGTTAACATTTCTAGGCACCAAAAAATATTTAGTTTTTGTTCCCCAGTGTTATCATATTTCATTTTCTTTTTAATGGGAAGATAATCTTAATAGGTCACTTTCTTTAGAGGATTGTTCTAAGATTTTGTTTCTTAAGACACAAAACTTCTATTTTCTGTTTCATCCAAAAGAAGAGGTATAAAATTCTCTCTAGCTGGTATACGTGTCTCACGTATGTTTCCATCTACACCAGCCACTTGCTGTGCTTGAAGATGGGCCCTGGATACATATAATCACATCTGGTACAGCTGTCCATAGGTAGAGCCTTTCTGATTAGCTACAGTTGCTCTCTATGATATACATCTATTTTGAGGTAACCACACAGATGACATCCACTCTCTACTTATCCCAAAGCACTGGAAGTAATTAAAGAGTTGTTCCAAAACAGCTCGTCAGTTCATCGAAGATGATTAAAAATATAAACAAAAATCAACACTTACCTTGTAAACCAGAAGCAATGGCAGGCCCTGGTGATCCCAGTCAATGATGTCAGTGTTCAGTCTCAACATGACCATGCAACTTATCACAGGCATCAACAGTCTCTCGCTGGATATACTGCACATGACTTTTGTGGTCTGTTATCGGCTGTATGGTAATTTGAAGACTGAATGGTGACCTCATCGGCTTCCATCACCGGGACCGGTCATGGCACTGGAATGAACAGGTTTGCGAGGTAAGTTTTATTTAAATTTTCAATCATCCCCGATGGACCGACAAGCTGTTAGTAGTTTAGGAACACCCCATTAACTATCCCTCCAGCAACAGAATTTGTAGCAGATGTCAAGCTTATACATCTATGGAGGAACTTGCTAATCAGGCTCTGAATAAGACTTAAGGCTTTAGCACTCTCTGGTACATTTTGCTTTTTCTAAATGGATCTATCTACCTTAATCTAAAAACTACAGCAAGTGTGATTAACCCCTTCATTTCTTCCTACTTTTCACTCAACCAGTCCCCACCAACCTAGTCGATCCAAAGTTATCAGAAACTGTAAAACACACCGGTGTGGCCTAACCCCTCCCCTCCCTTATCCCCTACCACAGCCACCCCTATCCCTCTTTTCCTCCGTCCTCATACGTGTTTCTTGTTAAAGTTTAAAGCCTGCGATTTTTAAATGGCTCCCTTTGCTTTCTATATCATAAAGGTATATCTAACTGTAGCGACCGATTTCAAATCTCACCAAGTTTAAACTATACAAGGGTCGCTGATTGTATGGTTATATGTTTCGTCCATTTCCGGATATGCCCTACATTGTAAACTTCTTTACTAATCTCTAGTTAATGCTTCTAGATGTCCAAGTGATACCTGAAAACGCACTCCAACTAGTATAATATGATATATACATTGGACACTTTCACTAACGGCGTTTATATTCTTGATCATATACCTACAATGTCATATACCTAATTGTCATTGTCTCATTGTATTAAGATATACTGTTACTGTATAATGGAATTGGGGTCTGTATCCCCTAGCTTGTTCTTATCTGTTTTATATTGAAAATTCAATAAAAATTTATTGTTAAAAAAAAAATAATTTTTTTTTTATATATAGTTAATGGTTACATTTATATTGTGATTTCTAATTAATGTGGCAGTGTAAAGTTGCATGTTTGCAGCACTAAGTGAATCAGGGAAAATGTCCTTTTATGTTCGGTGGAAGACTGGTTGAAAAAGGAGAGACAGCTCCACTTCTGAATCTTCACTTATTAGGGCTCAGTAAGAAACACGTGGGAGACCTTCTTAAGGGGTCTGTCAACTAAAAGAAAATTAAATGTAACTTTCGCTAAATGTATTTACAATGGAGCACGAGCTTCTCTAGTGTGTCAGAACGAAAACCCAGAAATAAAGAGAAACGGGTTGCCAGGGAGATCCGGAGCGGCATAGGCGAAGAAAGCTAGATAAGTATTTTTTTTTATTTTTCTGCCCACTCTGACACCAATTTCATTGAATTTTTTTTTTTTTTTGAATGGACAACCCCTTCAAGAAGTTTTCTAAATTCCTCAGACAGGTCTTTCTCTCAGACTATGGAAGAAAAGGTGCTGCCAACCTGTGAGAGTCAGGACCAAAATAACTTCAGCAGGCTCTGAGAAGTAGGCTCAGACCATGTTAGTTAGAAAACATAAATGTTTAGTTTGAAGCTAAATGGCCTATATTTATTTTGTGTATATCGTATACTGACCTGTTACTATGTGATGAAGAAATGAGCTGGCAATTTGAAACCTAACTGCAGCATTCGAGTGAGTCTATTGATGTGCCAGAATCCGTCTAACCAAGAAAATGGTGAGCCCAGAAGACAATTGATCCCCGGATATCACAGCAAACATGTTACCCTTTTTGGATTGCCTTTATCAACCTCTGTACATTTTGCCTGTAACGACTTTTGAACATGTCATACTGCTTTTGTGACTGGTTTACTGTAAAATTACTTTCTGGTAACTATTGAATAACCTGGTTAGTTTGTAAGCTCTGCTGCACCTCCAAATGTTTCAGACACAAAAAAAAAATAATGCAATTGGCATATTCCATCAGATACCATATATATGTAGGTTTTCTTCACTAAAAGCATGGCCTTATCATAGCCTGTGAAGCAATTTGTAGAGTCTGCAAGACTCCATATTTAAAAGATGTAAGGTTTACTTCTATGAATGTTTTATCACATAACATTTGAAAATATCCATTTTCAAGATTATCGCTCACAAAGACTAAAAAGTGCAAAATCCATATAATTGAAAGACCAACAACGTTCTTTTTGACTTCTTTGGCACCCGTGTGGCAACGGTGCATTATTTCTTATTTTTCCCACGTCAAGACAGCAACTTTTCCAATTTTTTTATTATGACTGTTGTGGCTAGGTTCTTGTATTCCAGAGAGATCAATGCAATGGAAATGTCAAAGGGCAGTTTGTAAAAAAATATTGTAAAAGAAAAGAACCACTTATGTTGCTTTTATAAGTATTGCAAATAATTTGAAGGGAAGAAGAATAATTAAGGATAGAGAAAACATTTTAAAGTCAGAAAAATGTTTTCCTAAATGGATAAGATTTCTATTTAATTGATTCTACTCTTACACAATTATTTATATAAATATTAATCTCAGTGGTGTCCAATTTAATTGTGTGCAAGCCTATTCTTAAAACATGTTTCTGCTTTTAACCATGTAGTTGTAAATTTTGTCTCATAAAAAATGGGATCTACTAAGTGAGCGGATGCAGACGACTATTCGGTTGCAAGGGACTGAAAGAGTTCCACTGTCTGATGTGTTAAAAGTATTTGTACTTTTTTTGTAGAGAACAAGTTAGTGGCTTTCTGAAGTTTAGCACTAATATATGGGTTTTCGGATTTTGCCATTACCTATATATGTATAAGGATTTTGTGTTGTTGAAAATTTTAACAGGGCGTCGTTTGTCATTAGGACGAAATAATTAAAAACCGCACCTTAAACGTGTGCTCTTCCAGTGTTGTGGTGCCCAGCCGACTCCTGCATGAATGACTGTACTCCAGTGTCATTCTGCTACAATACCTCTGTTATTCACCAGGTTGTCCTTGCAGCAGATTCTCTATTGCTCCGGATTAATATAAACAGAACATCGGCCGCTGTGCAGTCTTCTGTGATTGACTGCTTGGTCACATGCAAAATGAATGGTGACATCATCAGTCGGGATCAGCAGAATTGGTTGCGGTGCTGGAATGCGTGGGTTTAAATGGTAGAATTTTGTTTTTTCCCATTTTTCATCATCCCATAAAGGCTAACAAGCAGTTAAAACTTATGGAACACCCTGTAAATTTTAGTTATGCCTCCGAGCATGAAGATGACTGGAAAAACTGATGACCAGATATAGAAATAATAAATATAAATTACTTGTTCATTATTTTGAGGACTTTTGGTGCATGGTAGCGATGCATTAATCATGTAATTAATCATCATTTCACAATAAATTCAGCTCTGTTTATAATCGGTAATGACAGTTTGTAACTAGTGTTGAGCGATTGCATGGATCTATCGAGATCGGATTCGGATAGTCGATAGTCGGACGCTATGTTGATAGGTTTTTCGATAGTGAGCATCGATTATGAGCGGAATTACATTAAAGATCTTGGGAGAGCCAAAAACCACTTCATTATTACACCCAGAAACAAGGCCTGGGAGAAGCTCTGAAAATTAACTTCACAACAGTCAAATGATACGTCCTACATTCTTAGGCATACACGCATTAGGTTATAAAAGTCACAGGAACTAAAAGTCACAGTAGCAATTTTTCTGTATCCACTGGTCTTGTACCCAGCCGTTGACCTTAAAACCTGCATTACCCATCTAATTAAATAAAAGTGCCAGGAGAAGGCTGTATGATATCTGTATAATCCATCATGTTCAATTGCTACGGACATTGAATATCCTGTACTGGAATCGCGCTTGAGCACCCCAAAACCTGCATGACCCCCACATTTCACATAAAGTGACGGTAAAAGGGTCTTGTCAAACCACATTTTGAGTTTGTCACTGGACATTGACTGATGCACCTGTCCTGGGCCAGCAGCTGTGAGACCCCACACAAGATACCTTGGCAGACCGCCATCACATTTAAGAAAGTGACGGAAAAAAAGGAGTCTTTTTCAACTCACCCTCATTTTAGTTTCACTGGACTTTTGGATCATCTCTACCTGTCCTGGGGCACCGCATGGCCACAAACCTGCATGACCCCCACCAGATTTAAAGAAGTGGACAGGAAAAAGGAGTCTTTCAACCACCATTTTAGTTTCACTGGGCCATTGACTATACCTGTTCTCGTGGGGCCAACAGCATGAGCCCCAAAACACCTGCATCGACCCCCTCATTTAAAAAGTGCCGGGCGAAAAAAGGAGTCTTTCATACCACATTTTAGTTTTCACTGGATCAGATTGACCTATTACATGTCCTGGGCCACCAGCATGGGCCCCAAACCTGCAGACACCCGACATTTTTGAAACTGTTTGCTTGGAAGGAAGAATCAATGGAGGATACTTTCAGCAATCCGCACTCATTTAGTTTCAGTCTGGGTGTATTCTGGGACAGAGTTGTTTATAACCTTCGTGTCTCTGGGCGCCAACAGCATGGAGCCCCGCGCATAATGCTTTGCATGACCCCACATTTAGAAAGAGAGTGCGAAAATAAATGATGTAAGGGGGTCGCTCTGTGTGTTCAAAATGGGCATCCAGTTTGAGTTTGTCTATCTGCTGGACATTGACTGATACCGTGTCGCTGTGGCCAGACAGGGCGTGCAAGCCGGGCAGAAGCGCTGCATTCGGCACCATCCCTCATGTATAAAAAAAGTCGTTCCTCGGAAGAGAGAAAGGAGTCGTTGGTCAACCGCACCATTGTTACGTTTCATCTTGGACTAGGTTGACTATACTCGTGTCGCTAGGGCGCCGGCTACAGGCATGAGGCCCCGCGAACCTGCATGGATCCCCCACATTTAAAGAGTGCGGAAAAAAGTGAGTCGTTCAACCACCATTTTTTGTTTCAGGCTGGACATTGACCTAACCTGTCCTGGGCACAGCATGAGCCCCAAACCTGCATGAACCCCACATTTAAAAAGTGCCGGAAAAAGGAGGTCTTTCAACCACCATCTCTTTAGTTTCACTGGACATTGACTATACCTGTCCTGGGCCACAGCCATGACCCAGGGCCAGGCTCGGCGTTATACAGTGGGTGCGGGAAAGCCAGGCTGCGATTACCCCCGGCGTCCGTCATCTATTAACACGCAGGTTGCAGAATCTCGATGCACCCTGATGACGCAGCAGACGAATGAAACTGTTCGTGCTGAAGCAGTGAGAGTATGCGGGAAGCGGAAGAGTGAGAATTCCAGCCTTCTCTGTCACCTGTATATACTGGTGGGCTAGCGCTTGCCCGCTGCGCCCTCTCCGTCATGAGTGTGGACGCCAATCTGATGCTTCACTTGTGATGTCCTAATACTGGTGGTTGGGGATGCGTTTAGAAGCTCCTGTTACACCTCAGTGCCCTTTATCTTGGCATTCTTTGTTTCAGATTTTAATCATCGTGCTGGAGGAAATGGTTCTCTGTACTTGTTTCTCTTGTCTGTGCTCCATACTCCACTTGTTCTTCTGAATATAACCTAATCTGCGTCAAAGTTTTCCTGTACTCCCTTGATACTAATTCAAGACGGTGTTTTTTTAACAGCTATTTTGTACTATGCCAGTTTTTTAGTACTTTAATTCTAGAAAAACAGCATTTTTTAAAATTGGATGGAATCCCACCATGACTTTGTTTCTCTTTTTTTTTCATTGTATTAAATTGGTTGTGTTTGATTGTTTCTACTTATACTGGGAGTGAGATAGAGCTATGTTAGAAGATTCTTGCAGAGGAACAGAGGTGCATGTTTAATGCATTATGTGCTCCAGATTATGTCTGTGTAGATTACCTATTCCTGTTTTTGAACTACGCATGCGGCCATCACCCTGTGAGCCATACTCTTTGACAATTGTGGCAGAACCATATTCTGTTAGGAAACAACTTTTTTTAGAATAGGAACCTGTAGTATAGCTGCATGTCACAGCAAAATGCCCCCCAAAAAATCAAAGACATGACCCTTGAGCTCACTATGGTGTCAATTGTGAGAACAAATGTCAGTTAGAGAACGCAATCATTTTTAAGAATAGGACCTGTAGTGTATCAGACTGCATGATCACGCAGCAAATATTGCCACCCAAAAATGTCTCAAGAGCTGACCCTTGAGCCACTTTGAGTCCAATTGTGACAAGGATAGGGAGAGAGAGAGATGTCTAAATGTCTGGTGCAGGATAACAACTAGATTTTTCGAATATACGGACGCTGTTGTATAGCTGCCAATGTCTACAGCGCAAATATGGTCGCCCGCCAAAAATTCACAAGCATGAGCCTTGAGCTCCACCTAACTTTGGGTCGATACTGCGTGATGTAAGATACGCAAATGTTGGTTTAGAAGACTCAGAGCCATGTTTTGCGAATAGGGACTGTAAGGGTAGTAGCTGTCATTTATGTCACAGCGCAAATGCCCCAAAAATTCATAAAGCGATGACCCTTGAGCCATTTCGGTCAATTGTGAAGAAAAATGTCTGTTAGAAACAAACTTTTTGTAGAATAGGACCTGGAGTATTGACTGCATGTCACAGCCAAAATGCCCTCTCGATCTCAAAAAATTTCAAATGCATGACCCTTGTGCACAGCTTTGGTCAACTTGTTTGAGAACATGGACATGGTCTGTGTAGAAACAAAATTTTTATGAATAGGACCCTGTAGTATAGCTGCATGTCACAGCACACAATTTGCCTCCAAAAATTCAAAGCATGGACCTTTGAGCCACTTTGGTCAAAATTGTGAAGAACAAATGTCTGTTAGAAAAACTTTTTTTGATAATAGGATCTGTAGTATTGCGGCATTTCAAAGCCTGCTGCACCAAAAAATTATAAAAATGACTTCTGCAGCCACTGTTAAAATTGTGAGGGAGAAAGGAAATGCCACTTGAAGCCACATTTTATTCCAAAGGACCATAATTTAATCGCTGTTTCTACCGCAACATGATCCCTGCAAAATTTGAATTAAATGTCGCGAGACTTCTCGCAGCAAACTATAAAAAAATTTGTGAGGGAGACAAATGCCGCACTTAAGAAGTCAATTTCTTGTTCCAATGGCCATGATTATTGCTGTATGTGCTCACAAGCAACATGACCTCAAAACATGTGACAATGCGTAAAACTTTCTTAAGATAAAGTGAGAAATGGAATACCGGTGTTGTCATGAACTTGCTGTCTTTTACAGTCTCAGCACAGCAAAACCATCCAATATGAACTGTTGGGAAAAAGAGAATAAAAAATTGCAGTAAGGGAAATGATCATTTTTTTAAAACAAAAAGTTTTCAACGAGGACACATTTCTGTTTGAAAAGATGTGATGTTGAGCCGGCAACTACATCGGTGACCTCGGCATTTGGGGCCACAACATCATCAGAGATCCATGCCTGTTCATCTTGAATGAAAGTCACATAAACGATCCACATTATCTGTGAAAGCGGAATGGTGTCTTTTATGACTCCTCCAGCTGTGCTTGGAAGGTCGACTCCAGATATGACCGTGGCTGCGGGTCAGGTAACACCTCTATGGCGTGACGAAGCACAGCTCGGGCATTCGTCCATTTTGGTTACCCAGAAGTCTATTGGGGCTCCGGAGAACACATGCACAAAAAAAATCGGTACTGTTGAGAGCTGATAGTAGTGCACCCATGATCTTAAAGATGATCCTCTGTGTGTTTGGAGTGTTGTGCCCTGCATTGTGCTATGCGTTGGTGAGGTGGTAAACAATAGATTGCCAGAGGTCACCTCATTAGGTTCGGCCACCTTGCCTGCAGCTGCCGCCTACGCCTATTGCACTCCACTGCTGTCACGTCGCTGATGTTGTGTTCCACCGTGAACATTTGGGGAACGTGACGCAGACGCAACATATGTCTCAGTCGGATCAATCAGCCAAGGTCTCCATTTCCTGCATTTAATCGCTATTTGGGTGGGTGGAAGGAAAGTGCTGATTTTTGTTTTGTACCGGGGATCCAGGAGGTGGGCCCACCCAGTAATGTTGTTCATTTTGATGGCTTAATTGTCGAGGATATGTTGGAGGAAATGGAGCATCCAAGCACTCAGTGAGAGGATGGAGCCTTGATTTCCTCAAGCCTTCTGGGTCGAGGGGCACTAGCAAACTGATCTTCCTCATCTTCCTCATCCCTCCTCGCAAAGTCGCGCCATACCTCTTTCCAAGGCAGGGAGTCCTGGCTACTACATCGGTGTCTAGGAATACCTCCTCCTCCTCTCCTCCGCTGCCTCAGGCTCAGCTTCAACACAGCCCTGTTGCCTGAGATGATGCACCCTGAGAGCTGATGCGAGTCCACCTGCTGCCATAGCTTGGACCCGAACCACTGCCTAGATGCTTCGTACCGATGAAATTGTGAAACTGTCGGGACCTGTGAATTTGACGGAGAGAAAGGCTCCGTGTCCGCTTCCTGTGTCCGTCTCCTACTCCGTCAGCTGGCGGGACCTGTTGCGCTTCAGAGTTCCAACGATCGTTCCAGAACTAAGAGCACCACAATGATCATGCTGACAAGGGCATTGTCCGCACTGGACCATTTTGGTGGCTTCTTCAAAAATGGCTCAAAGGATGGTGCAGACGCTCTTTCACCTGGCTCCACTCTCGGTGGTTCAACACCCCGAGGTCCGTACGTGCTTGTCAGGCCATGTGTACGTTCCAGTACTGCGTAATGGCATTGCGTGCTTGCCACAATCGCTGAGCATGTGGACGGCTGCGAATTCCAGCGTGTTGCCACGTCAAACAATGAGACGGTTGCTCGGGGGAGGCGAGATGACGTCTGCAACGCAGCCAGGGGGATGATGCAGGGCGTGCGAAACGGCGGAAGTGCGAACTCAGACCTCGAGCCTTCTCAGGCAGGCAGGTCCAGACCCGGGTAAGCCTTCTTCTTGAAAATTTTCTCGCGCGACGAAGGTTCTATGACATGTGCCAGCAAGGGATGTGCTCAAGCCTACCGATCTTAAGGGCGGCAAGCAAGCATTTCGCCCTCCCGTTACGCACACCACCTTGCCTGGCCACAAGGTTTTGTCACCCTGCCAGCGCTCGGGTTCTCGTTTGTTAGAGCCGTCCACAGCTCTGACCTGGTGTTGTGGACGGTCTCCAAGGCAGATTAATTTCTACACGGCCTGGTGCTCTCTCTGGGCAGTGATGCCACAGACGGACCTGTGGGGGGAAAGAGCCCTGCCACCATCCTGCCGTTTTGAAGAGCGTGCGTCCGGACGAGAGCCACTCTCACCCCAGAGTCCATCACCCAGCTCACCCAGTGAGCTGTCACTGGAGAGGTATAGTCGGCCTTGGCCGTGCTTACTAGTCCATGTGTCGGTGGTGAGTGGACTTTGTCCCGACACAGATGCAGACAACGCGCTTGCGAAATTTTAGGATGAACGTGGCTGGCCAGGGCAGAGGGACGGCTTTTCTGGCAAAGAAATTGCTACGCTGCTCGGCGATCTGGTTTTGGGGGCAGGCGAGGGCAATGTCGCGGTTGCGGAACCCATCTGTGTCCACCAGACGGAAAGGCAACATTTCCAGCACAAAAGCCTGGCATCTTGCCGACATTCAGGCTTTTCGGCTTTGGTGATGGTTTGGTCTTTAAAGCTGTTTGTTCTGTTCCCAATACCTTGGATGACAGAAGGCTGGCTGCTAGACTCGGCCGTGTCTACGGCGTGTGCAAGGTCGTTCAAAAACTGGCGGAACGGAGACAGGGCTAGGAGTGCGGTCTCGTTGGTGCATGCTGGGGGTACATCGGGCGACGGTTGGAGGCTGAGCGGAGGCTGTATCCCTGATCATTGACTCTGAGAGACATGGGCAGCCGGCTTAGGACACGCTTGGTCGGTGTGGGAAGGAGGAGCGAGGCGGAGCACTGAGGGTTGTGAACGTTAGTGGTTGGAGGCCGGGCGTCGGTCTGGCCTTTTTTGGCCAAGTTGTTCCCTCCATTTCATCTCATGCATTCGCGTGATGTGACCTCGACATGTTGGTGGTGGTTAACCACTTAAGTTCTTGCCATCTCTTTATTGCGGTTAGCGCAAAGGCGGATATTGACATCGCTGGCGAGTGAATCAGATGGTCATTGCGCCAAAGAAGGCCCAGGCCTTGAGAGGTCCTGGACTTCCGCATTTTGACGGCGATTAGCGGAGGAGCGGGGTTTGCGCTGACCGTGCGCTGGCGGAATCATATCAGCCGGACTTCTGCGACCGCCCTCTCCTTTTTGTGGCTGGAGGACGTATTGTACAACTATCCAATCGGTCTTCCTCCTCGCTCCACTGATGAAGCGCTCGCAAGCAAATTCTGCGGAAAAGACCAGGATGGATCCGCAATGTCGTCATCATCATCTCATCGAACACAGGTGACTTGGTCGTCCTCTGACTTTCATGCATCCAGAAGCTGCGGGCCTACAAGCAAGGGGCACTGCAGGCTTTGCGAGCCGCCCGCGGATTTTTGCCGATTGACCGGCTTCCTTCACTCCTCTGGGTGGCATCAGTAACCTTGGGCGTCAGAAGCAGACTAAAATCATCCTCTGAAATTCGCTTTTAACATGCGCCTTTCTGACCCAACCCGCACATTTTGTCATTCCAAGAGGTCTGCACGACAATGGATTATCCACAGTGGTGGGGTACTACGAGTTGACATTTGGGCTGCTTCTTGTTGGACGGATGCTGATAATGTGAGGACGACATTTGGCTGTGACGCCTGCGAGGGTAACGAGGAGGTATAGATGCTAGATGCAGGGTTGCATTAACCACTGAAGGACAGCATTGGCGACAGATGTTCGATCACTTTGATTGCCACAGGGCCCTGACCCAGCGATTGAACAGGGCCGGACGTCTGCAACTGACGTTCCGTGGCATTGCGTGGTTGTCGCCCAGCACCTGGAAAGGAGCACGCCTTCTTCCGTGCTCACCTCTACTGACATGTGCTACCCCTCTCTTTGCTCGCTTACCACCTGCATTTCGCCTCCATGTCCAAGCAAATATAACTCAATTGAGAGCGTATGGAATTGTATTTGGAAATGTCCTTATTAAAAGACGGCAAATCTCTCACAAGCCTCATTCTCATACTCTCCTCTAATCTAAACAAAAATTGTCTGGATTTCAATTTAACTGCAAGGTGCTCTATCAAACAAAATCTGATGGGCATCCAAGCTAACCAAAATTCACCAAAAAAACACTGTATCTGTTATGTTTTGGTATATCTATAAAATGGTATTTTTTTTTGCTCTTTCAACCAATTCACCTGTGGTGAATAGTGTAATGGCTCTTGCCTGTTTTAAGATTTACGTAGATGCTGGTCAATGAACAGGTTACTGGGTGGCGACAAACAGTAAATAACACGTAACTGTTATGTTTTCGTATAATACACGGTATTTTATGCACCTTCAATTCACCTTGGAATCATAGAAATTGCTGTTTTAAGATTTACGTAGTATGCTGCGTCAAATTTGAACCAGTACTGGGTGGCAAAAGTCAAAAACACGTAACTGTTATGTTTTGATATAATAAAACTGTATTTTTTTGCAACTTTCAATTCACCTGTGGTGATATAGAATGCTGTTTTAAAGATTTAGTAGATGCTGCGTCAATGAACAGTACTGACGTGCGCAAAATTCAAAAAACACGTATTCTGTTATGGTTTTCGTATTATACACGGTATTTTTTGCACCTTTCATTTCCACCTGTGGTGAATTAATAGAATTGCTGTTTTAATGATTTAGTAGATGCTGCTCAATGTACAGTACTGGGTGCGCAAAAGTCAAAAAACACCGTAACTGTTACTGTTTTGAATACCTAATAAACTGTATTTTTTGCACCTTCAATTCACTGTGGTGAATATAGAATTGTGCTGTTTTAAGATTTACGTAGACTGCTGCGTCAGTAATGAACCGACGTTATTCGTGAGATGCCTCAGAAAAGTCAAAAACAATGTACTACGCGTTAATGTCTTTGGTAGTTAATAAAACTGGATTTTGTGCCACGCCTTTGACCAATTCCATTCATGTGGTGAATATAGAATGTGCTGTGTTTAAGAGATGTACGTAGATGCATGCGTCATAATGAACAGTACTGGCGTGCGCAAAGGGTCAAAAAACACGTAAACTGTTATGTTTTGATGATTAATTTAACTGTGTATTTTTTGCTCATTTTCAATTCACCTGCGTGGTTGAATATAGAATTAGCTGTTTTAAGATTAGTACGTAGATTGCTGCGTCATGGATACTCAGTACTGGCGTGACGACAAAAAGTCAAAAACAAACGTATCTGTTATGTTTTCGTATAATTACACGGTATTGTTTTTGCACCTCTTTCAATTCACGCTGTGACTGAATATGTATGAAGTTAGCTTGTGTTAAGATTTGATGTAGACTGCGCGCAGTCAGGAATGAACAGGATGTCGCTACCAGGGTGCGCAAAATGTCAATATAAAACACGTATTGGTGTTTTATGTTTTCGTATATATATACACGTTATTTTTTGCCAACCTTTCTATTCACCTGTGAGTGAATTATAGAATTGCTGTTTTAAGATTTACGTAGATGCTGCGTCAATGAACCAGTAACTGGCTTGTGGCGCAAAGTAGAAGGATCCGCGCAGAGTAAGATAAACACGTAACTTATGTATATGGGTGTTTGATATGTAATACAACTGTATTTTTTGCAGCCTTTCAATTCACCTGTGGTGTGAAGATTATTAGATTGCGTTTTAGATTTGTATACGTAAGATGCTGCGTCAATGGAGAGGCATGTACTGGGGGCAGCAAAGTCAAAAAACACGTGACAACTGTTATGTTTTATTTTAATAAAAAGCTGTATTTGTATTGCACCTTTTCCAACTTCGCACCTGTGGTGAATATGAGATTTGCTGTTTTCAAGATTAGTAAGATGCTCTGCGCGTTCACGCTAATGAACAGTACTGGGTGCCGCGCAAAAAGTCATAAAAACACGCTTAACTGTTATGTTTGATATATAAAACTGTTATTGTGTGCACCTTTCATTCACCGCGTGGTGAATGAATAGACATTGCTGTGTTCGTTTAAGAATTCACGTAGATGCTCGTCCAATGAACAGTACTGGGTAGCGCAAAGTCAAAAAACAGTATCTGTTTGTTTTTCGTTATATTACACGGTATTGTTTTGCACTTTCAATTACATGTGGTGAATTAGAATTGTGTTTTAAGATTTACGTGAGATGCTGCGTCAATGTGTGAGACAGAACTGCGGCTGCGCAAAAGACAAAAAACACGTATCTGTTATGTTTGTATAATACACGGTATTTTTTGCACCTTTTCAATTACACCTGTGGTTCGAATATCTGAATTGCTGTTGTTAAGATGTACGTAGAAGATGCTGCGTCATTGAACAGTACTGGGTGTGGCTGGCGCAAAAGTCATAAATAACACGTACATGTATGTTTTGAACTATAATGTAAAACTGTATTTTTTGCACACCTTCGAATTCTACCTTGTGCAGTGGAATATAGACGTATTGCTCCGTTTTTAAGATGTTTAGTAGATGCTGCGTCAATGGAACCGTACCTGGGTGCGCACAAAAGTCAATCAAAGAAGCACGTAATCGTTTATGCTTTTCCGTTATAATACAACGGTATTTTTTCTGCACTTTTCAATTCACCTGTGGTGGAAAATATAGAATTGCTTTGTTTTTAAGTTTTACGTAGATGCTGCGTAATGAAACACGCTTGTTTGCTGGGTGCGCAACTGAGTCCATAATAATACACGTGAAAGTGCGTTATGAGTTTTGCAGATTGGCTTTAATATACTGTTTTTCTTTGCACCTTTCAATTCACCTGTGTGTGGGTAGAATATAGAATTGCTGTTTTAGTTTTACGTAGGTGCATGCCGGTCTATTAGTGAGATAGCTCTCTAGTACTGGTAGTGATGCTGGCTGTAGGGTGTCGGACGGGTAAATATAGTCAAAAAAACGCAGCTCCGTTTTCTTTAGTTAGGTTTTCGTATAAAGATACGTCGGTATTTGTTATGGAAATTCCTTTCAAGAGATTCATCCTAACAGTGTCGGTGAAGGTAGAGTTAGAATTGCTGTTTTAGTTTTACGTGAGATGCTGCGTCAATGAACAGTACTCGGTGCGCAAAAGTCAAAAAACACGTAATGTTATGTTTTGATATAATAAACTAGTATTTTTTGCACCTTTCAATTCACCTGTGGTGAATATAGAATTGCTAGTTTTAAGAGTTTACGTAGATGGCTTGCGTCAATGAATACAGTACTGGGTGCCACAAAAGTCAAAAAAGTATCCATAACTGTTATGTTTTGATATATATTATACTGTTTTTTTTGCCACTTTCAATTTCATGTGGTGAATATAGACTTGCTGTATTGAAGATTTACGTGATGCTGCGGTCAATGGAACAGTACTGGCAGTGCGCAAAATGTACAAAAAACACGTATACTGTTTGTAGTTTTGATTAATAAACTGTATTTTTTGCACCTTTGTCTAATCACCTGTGGTGTCTTATAGCTCTCTTGCTGTTTTAAGCTTTTACGTAGATGCTGCCGCTACAATGAACAGTAATGGGTGCGCGCAAAAGTCAAACACACGTATCTGTTATGTTTTCGTATAAATAGACACGGATATTTTTTGCACCATGTTGACAATATTCACCTGGGGTGAAATATAGAATTGCTGTTTTAACGATTTACTAGATGCTGCGTGTTCAATTGAACAGTATACTGGCGTGTGCGGAAAAGTTCATCAAAACACGTATCTGTTTTGTTTCCGTTATAATACACGTATTCTTTTGCACCACTTTCAATTCACCTTTGGTGAATTAGAAATTGCTGTTTTAAGATTTGACGTTAGTGCTCTGCGTCAATGACACAGTTACTGGGTGCGCAAAAGTCAAAAAACACAGTTAATGTTATTCGCTTTTTGATTATAATAAACTGTATTTTTTGCAACCTTATCAATTCACTGTGAGTGGAAGTATAGAATGCTGTTTAAGATTTTCACGTAGATGCTGCGTCAATGAACAGTCTGTGCGCAAAAGTCAAAAAACCGTATCTGTTATGGTTTTCGTTATAATACACGGTTATTTTTTGCACTTTTCAATTCACCTGTGGTGGAATACTAGAGATTGCTGTTTTATGATTTTACGTAGATTGCTGCGTCAAGTGAACAGTCACTGGGTGCGCAATAAGTAATAAACACGAAAATGTTATGTTTTGATTTTATAAACTGTATTTTTGCACCTTTCAATTACCCTGTGGTGAATACTAGAATTGCTTGTTTTCAAGCATTACGTTAGAGCGTGCGTCATATGACCTAGTCTGGGTGCGCATAGTCAAAGAAAAACACGTAACTGTGATGTTTTGATATAATAAACTGTATTTTTTGCACTCCTTTTCAGCATTCAGTCTGTGGTGTAATATAGTGAAATTGATGTTTTAAGATTTAGTAGTGATGTGCGTCCAATGAGAATCAGTATGGCGTGTACGCAGAGAAGAAAGTCTCATAATAAATCACGTTACTGTTAGGTTTTGGTTTTAATAAACTGTATTTTTGCACCTTTCAATTCACCGTGGTTCGGATATAGAATTGCTGTTTTAAGATTTAAGTAGAGTGCGTCAATGTACAGTACTGGGTGCGCAAAAAGTCAAAAAACACGTATCTGTTATGTTTTCGTATAAAACACGGGTATTTTTGGGCACCTTTCTATTCACCTGTGGTGAATATAGAATTGCTGTTTAAGATTTACGTGATGCTGTCGTCAATGAACCAGTACTGGGTGCGCAAAAGTCAAAAAACACGTCTAAAACTGTGATGTTTTCGTACGATACACGGTATTTTTGGCAACAAACATCTGTGCTGAGTGCTGACTTACAAGAATTGCTGGTTTGTGTAATTTAAGTGAAGGGTTGAAATATAAACAAGTCCAGTGTAATGGGTAGAAAATTGAAACACCTATCTGAAATGTTTACTGTTAATTAAAGGTGGAGTTTATTGCAGCTAATACAAAGCAGACCTGCAGTTACTAGAAATGATGTTTATCACAATATTAAGTTCAGATGAACCTCTAATATCCGAGGCATAATACTTTCAATAGCAACTGATAATAAATAAAAAGATATTCCACTACAAAATATCTTACACTAAGTCTTGGTGACACTTTATCCAATGTTCTTTATGATTGAGCTTGTCTGTGTTCGCCCGCGAGTCCCAGGGGCCCCCCCCCCCTCGCTCCTCTGCCGTGACCTCGACTCTCGGTTAGATGCTGCTTTTTTATGAACAATTCTCTAGCTAACTACCTAAGATGTTTAAAATATATCCTAAACTAACTATTAATTGGAAGGATCACAGCTGTATTAGCAGAGGTTTCTTCTGTGCAGAATGATGACTGAATTCGACTGCCGCTGTGTGGGCCACAGGCATGAGCGCACGTCCTTTCCTATGAGACGCTGAGAGACACTGAGGCTGAACAGGAACGCTGTTTCTATGTAAAACGAGTCATGTGATGTGTTCCACAGCCAATCGCAAACCATACACATCCAGTCAAAAAAATTTCGCGTTTTTTGAAAACTGTCCGCCAACCACATCTCACCCTGCTCTATTTAATGAAATATGATTTGTGGCCGCCAACAATTACAGTAGCGCCGAAAAGGCCGATCTTAATAGATGATGCTCAGATTTTAACCTTAATTATCGAATGATCTGGAAATTTCGATCACCATAAAAACCTTGCCGATTTCAACTTTGTCGATAAAAATCGCTCAACACTATTTGTAACGTCTACTTCCGTTCATGGCCTACCATCCATAAGACAGAATAATATCATTAGACTAGGTCGTAATAGATCATAAGGCATATACCTGAATAGATTAGTTTAGGATGCTACCCCCTTGCAAGCATCAACTAAATTACAAAAGGTAAGATGTAATGCTATATAAATGAAAGAGAAGGTGTTTGTGCTTGACTGCCTTTTGATCTAATCTAAGTTGCTCATTTTTCATGCCCCTTTGACCTATAGCCCGAAGGGTGTCTATAACAGGATCAATCATTACGGTCAGCTAGTCACAGACATGACATGCCATATACATCTTTTTCAGTGTGCCCAGGAGGAAAGTATTTTAACAATACTTTGCTGTGCTGTGTTGGCTTGAAACTCGTCCCTCCGACTCATCCATAACCCATCTAACTAGACAAACTGGTTCATCTCTTCTTTTCACAATTCACTAAACATTGAAACCTTATTAGGGTAAATGGTTAAAGCTTGAATAAAAAACACAAAAATGTGATGAAAACTGAAAACTAAATGCTTCAAAGATTTATTTCTGTTCAACTCTTTTTATGACATTTCAGAAGTTTAGTTCTAAAACAAAGATATAAGGGCAGAAATATAAAGACCTATGGAACTTGGGATTTGTAAATGGTGCACACACCTGTATCGGTAGTTCGAAAGCTTTTGGCCACCAGTTGTTTTGCATAGTATTCCTATGTCCAACAGCTTTTTGGTTTGAGTGTGTTCTAGGCTTTTTAAGTACATGTACATTTTGAAAAACAAAAAAAATATTGGGCAGACTGTACCTAGTCAAAATGTTGGAGATGCCACATTCAAGTTGTTGCGTGTGTTGTTGTTGCATTCAAAGCTTCAGTGCATAAACTTCAAGATCTAATTCTTAAAGCAAAATATTTAAATCTATATGTCATGATCGTGCCAGACAGGCCCCCAACTTTGAGCTCTGGTCGCCGGACACGGCCTTTACGACGTAAGCCCTGGTTTCTTACCTGATGTTTGGATTTGTATTCACTAGTGTGAATTGTCTTCCTCCCCTGTATGTTAATTGATTCCTGGCCAATGCCCGTGGCCAGGAATCTTTAAGCACCTCTTTAGTTAATCTGTGTTCCTCTTGATTGACAGTTTTGTTTCCCTATCTGGGTTTGTGTTCTTTCCGCCAATCACCTCTGTTCTGTGTTCGCCTGTTCCCTATTTAAGGATGCCTTTACCTATTACCTATGTCCCAATAGTTCGCCTTTCTCTCTTTGAATCTTCTGTGCTATTCAAGACTCTGCTTGTTTTTCCAGTTACTCTTGCGATTTTGTACCGCACTGCCCGTCCTGTTACCGACTAGGACTGTCCGACTACGCTTACTTGTTCTGTGTTTGTCTCTGTCTGTGTTTCACTTGGCTCAGAGCAGTTATCAGTCATCTGGTTGGGGGCAGCCTATTAAGGAGTCAGGTTCTCCAAAAGGCAGGGACAGAGGCTGGGACTAGTGTCAGGGCCTCACTTATCTGTGTCTTGGCGTGTTTCCCTGACAGTGCCTGACACTATAACTTAATGACAAAATATATTTTCAAATAATGTGAATAATGTTCCACTCTCTCTATGAATTGCATTCTAGGTGAAAGCATCACTAACTACAAGTTACTGCTGTCAAAAAAAAAAATCCTTTCAAACACGATTTTGGAGAATTTGTTGGCTATTAGTTATTTGCATAAAACCTTAAAATGTACTTGATAATAATTCAGGAAAAATGTGAAAAACATTATTTTTGGACAAAACTTATTTAATATTTAGGCAGCTTGTAAAGAAAAAAAGTATCCAGGTTACAATTACTGTAAAATAGGCAAAATAACCATCAGTCACCTTTACAACCACCATCGTTCCACTGTCACAATAGTTATATCACATACACCGCTGGCTGCACAGACTCTGCTAGCATGTATAGTATGGGGAAGCACTGGAATGCTAACAGAGCTTTAGCAATGGTTTAACTAAGGCAGGTGTAGAGGTGAATTCTGGTTATTTTAAAATTGTACAGCACTTTCAAGTACATGATCCTGGCATTACAAATAAAACCGTGATCTAGAGGAAACATTTATCAAGCCCTACCAACAAAAAACAGTAAAGAGAAGCTTAGAGATCATTATATTATATTTATATATTTATATTGTGTGTGTGTGTGTGTTAAAAGTCATACTATAATGATCTCTAAGCTTTTTTTTATATATACACACACATTTTCAAGTGCTCTCTGTGAGTTTTTCATTTTTGTCAATTGTGAGTGCAGGCGGATTTTCCTTAGTTGTTTATGCAGACCGGTGACAGGGTTTTTCTGCCTGCACCCTATCATTTTCTACTGGGTAGGTGCTGCCTTTTTTCCTATTTTTATATACACACACCACACACTGAAGTTTAACCAAACAAGTCAAATTTTTAAGTAAATGGCATAAAATATCCTCAAATGCTCAACTAACCTAACTGGCTAATGTATAAATATCCATTGATGAATATAAATATCCATTGATGAATATAGAGAGCTCCAGCGTGATCTTCCTATACCCAGGATAATATCCAGAACAAGGGGGCATTTCTATGCCTAGAGGAAAGAAGGCTTCTACATAGACATAAAAGGGGATTCTTTTCTTTCTGCCAGAGAAACTTGTCACAATAAACTCATTAAAGGAGTTCAAAAAGGGTCTGGATGCTCTTCTAGAGAGTAAGAACTTAACAAGGTATTCTGGAGAAGGTGTTGATCCACTGATTTATTCCGATTGCTAGATTGGAGTTGGAAAGGAACTATTTCACTAACAATTGGCCTCTATTATTAACACTGTAGGGTAATAGGCTGAACCTTTCAACAAATTATATTTGTGTACATGAGGAGTAGCAAATTATATAAATTATATTATATAGATCTGCATTTCACCAGTTTTCACCAGAGGATCAACCTCTACTTTTCAATTTCAGTTTTCTGTGTGCCAGTGGGTGGAGAGTAGCTGTTATGATGTTTCCCATGCACCACATACACACACAAACTTTCTGGTTTATATCACTTCCCTCCCCATAGACTTTTATTGGCAGCAGTAACATGATACTTTAGTGACCAGATTTATCTGGAGGTGGATTTTAGAAGTTTTTTCTTCGAGTGAATGACGAGTTTAGGAGACAGAGGAAAGAGGTAGGGAGCCTGATAAACTGAGGAAAGGAAATATTTTTCTTATGTTGACCTGTTGATTTATGCCAAATATGTTAAAAGATTAATTACTATCAATGACCATAGTTGGCATTATATGGGCTAATATCAGATTCACCTCAACTGATCTCAATACATCATCTTTGGCATAATGTTGTGGTTTTTCTTGTCCTATTTAAAAATAGATTTATTGTACAAATACATTAAAGCCTTGAGATTAAAGAGGCTGTCTGTCAGAAAAAAATAATAATTTGAAGTGGTGCTAAACTGGTTGAAAAAAGAAATCTTCACTTTTGGGTTCTTGTCCCAATCAAGGAGAGGCTCATACTCTATTCACTTACAATAAAGCGTGAGCTTCTCCTTTCTGTCGGGTTGAGAACCTGGAAGTGAAGAGGAGCGATAGAAGCAAGGGACAGGTAGGTAAGTGTAACTTTTTTGTTGTTTTTTTATCCAGCTTAGTCACATTTTAGAAAAATTTTTTCTGTCGAACAACCCCTTTAAACTCTTAGTAATTTTTCTTACTTCCTGTTGACTACACAGTATTATGTTTGCACAATCCATCCCTCCTTAACAAAACAAGATCCATTCGTTTTCAGTTAGGAAATGACATAACAATGTTATTAAAGGATAGAACATAGTGACACATTAAATATTATTTGTCTACAGAATTGGTTTAGTAGACAGGTTTATAATTTGCAGCAATAATACTCTAAACCTGAACTATTTAGGATTAGCAATAGAAAAGTGCATTTACTTTATGTTGACTGCAATTTTTACTGGCCATGATTTCTCCACAGAAAACAATAACACTTTTCTCCTACTTTATCTCACACAGAAGCTATTAGAACTCACGGGGAAGTAATATAATATTATTGAACTTCTCAATTCATATAATTTTGTCTGACCGAATGATCAATCTGCAATGCTAATTATATATGTCACTAAAGACCTAAAATATTTTTACATCAACCACAGTATGACAACAAACTATTAGTCTACATGGTATGAGGCAAAAATTGTGTATCTACTGTATTTTTCAGATTATAAAATGCACTGGACCAGAAGATGCACCTAGGTTTTAGAGGAGGAAAATAGGAAAAGAATTGAAGTAAAAAGTGAGACCTGAAGTGTAGTTATTGGTATTATTTTGGGATAGATGCGACTTTTTGATTACTTTTTATTCCAACTTTTTGGGGATATGAAATGCTTGGAATTTTTTTCTTTAAAACTTAGTCCCCCATGACCACTGGAGGACACAATCCCTTGTCCTATATACAAAAGTACTATTGTACTGCTGAATATAGGATTTTCAGTCATCACCTATTACACCCTGCCTATGGTAGGGTGTAATAGGTGTACATCCTTTGCAGCTGCGGACGCCTGCAATTACATTGCAGGAGGGTCATGGGAGGGAGGAGCAGCACTTCTCCTCATTCAGACAGACAACGCAACATCGCCCCTCTCCAGCCTCCTGCTGGCCTGAGATAGTACATTCGGACCATAAGACACAACCCCATTTCCCCCCCCCCAATTTTTTTTTTGGGGGGGCGAAGTGCATATTAAAGTATTAAAATATGGTAATACTTCGATCAGGGTTTCATTTTTTTTGTGTACATTCCATATGATTCCATATAATCTTAATGCAGACAAAGTGCCGTGACACAAATTATGTTACTTAAGTAATTTTGGCACTGAATAATGCAACTCGGGGGTGATGGAGCTACAAGAAAATATTGTTAGAAAAAAATTCTAAGGAACAGTAAAATCCGTGAAGCAGCAGCTATCCGTAAATGCTGCTGGCTCCATTTGTTGAAGAAGCTCACTGAGATCCTTTAAACATTAATTTAAGTATATTATATATGTTGTAGAAACGGAATATATTCTTTCAGATTTATGAGTAAAGAAAATAAAGAGTTGGACTACTTTGCCTGAGAAAAAGTTTGCTGTGGCAGAACCTTTCTTTAGTGCTCTGCTTGCATCAGACACCAAACAATCACAGGGTGAATGACTGTTGTTCCCTTACCACATTTCTCGAAGATGCTTTTTTTTCTCATTCCAGCTGAGTTCCCCCTTAAGATTCTCTAACGTGGATCTGTGAGGTCATCTGAAAAATGGAGCTGGTAAGATCTACTGACTGTAACTCTACTGCTTAATCTTTTTAAAATGTCTTTTTCCAAGCTATCCACCCTTTCATTATTCAATGGTGCTGGTACCCAATGTGCAAACCATCCCGTAGACCACAGGTGTCAAACTTGAATCCGGCCAGCTCATTTTATGTTGCCCAAGAGCGCTTAGACACAGGAAGCAGGGACTTTTCCACTGGGCAGGGTAGGCGGTTGCCCGGGGGCCCCACAAGCACAGGGGGCCCGTCGAGACAGCTGCCTACTCTACCGTAGAGTAGAGTGGTCCGGGAAGCAGGCCTGCCACATCTTTAGTTGGCGCAGGAGGCGATGTCATTGCCCCCTACACTGCTGTATTTCCTTGGTCGACAGCCAATAGGCTTCTGGGATAGGAAATCCCGGGAGCAACGTCCCGGCGTAGGTGGCGTGATGACCTCATGCCGGAAACCATCTCCTGGAGCAAAGTCCCTGGCGGGGGAGCGCAGAGAGATAAGTAGCGTTTTTTAATATTTCTTTTTTCAATGTCAGAGGGGCTGCATATCACCTATAGAGGGCTATAAACAGGGGCTATATACAAGGGGCTATAAGCTACAGGGGCCTATCTACAAGGAGCATTTTAGCTACAGGGGACTATCTACAGGGAATCAGTATATCTACTTGTACCTACAGGGGGCTCTATATGCAGGGGGGAAGTAAATCTACTTATACCTACAAGGGGCTATATATACAGGGGGCAGTTGATCTACTTGTACCTAGAGGGGGCTGTAAACATATCTACAGGGGGAAACATATTTACCTACAGGAGGCCTGTATACTTACCTACTGGGGTCTAGATACCTACCTACTTAATAGTGGGCAACATTACTACCTATTTACTTAATGGGGGGTGCACATAACAGAAGTAGGAATGGGTAGGGAAGTGCTGATAAAGTGAGAAGTCTGAGATGTTGGTGTGGTAAATTCTGCAGAGATTATTTGCGGCCGGAAGAAGTCGTCATGACAGTCTGGAGCGGATGGAGAAAAAAAGTGAAAAGGAATGATTCAGAGAACGATCGATCAGATAAGACTTCTCCTGAAAGTCTCTAGATGTCAGGGGTTATTTTGCATCTCTGTTAGATCAGTGCTGTAGTTAACATCATGTAATGGTGACCTGAGCTGGTGTCTGATCACTATGTGGTCTCTATGTAGCGGTGTTGTAGGTTATACCTGAGCTGGTGTCTGACCATTATGTGGTCTCTATGTGGCGGTGTTGTAGGTTATACCTAAGCTGGTGTCTGACCACTATGTGGTCTCTATATGACAGTGTTGTAGGTTATAATTTTGTTAACAATAATGTTTATATTTATACCTCTGACTGATTTTGCTGGATGGGGGACCAGTGCACAGCTCTGCCCAGGACCCATAATGCTGTTAAGATGGCCCTGAGCAAGGATGGACAAAGTGTGGACGCAGAAAGACTAGCTCTACACTTTCCCAGAGGAAGCATTCTGTGTTTGGAAAAATCAATGGTGTTAGCACAAGAAGTGGGCACCATCTAGGATTTAGAGCTTCAACACGTACCTCTACACTGCTTGGTTCAGCAACTCTCATGACTTGGCACAGCTCTGGCTGCCCTACACAAGGACCCTGCAAGGCCATCCATTGTCCTTTTTAGGAGAACCATATTGCTGATGTGGGCCTCGGTGAAAATAAGTTTGACACACCTGCCCTAGAATGTCAATTCAGCAGTGTCTCCACTATTTAGTCCAATAGCTAATGGTGCTGTTAGTTCTGGCACCCAAAATGTTAATTAGCCTCTAAATTGTCAACTGGTTGATCTTCTTTGCCCAATTCTGAACAGAAATAGCACTCAGATTCAGGTTCCATCTATTACTTAGCAGTGGTGAATGCCTCTTTGACAGGTCATGAGCTTATTGCATAGAGGGTCTTAGACTGCATTCTCCATGGCTCAGTTTTCAAGAGGGTGCTCTCCCTGCACAAGATTGAGCAAAGAAGACTAACCAGTTGACAATGAAGGGACATTATCATTTTGGGCACCAGAACCCATAGCTACTGAATGAGGAAAGGGGGAGGGAGTGGGGTCACAGATGCTCCTAAATACTGCTCTGGTTTACCTAAAAAAAATTTGTTTATCTTCTGTCATCTTCCAAGAGGGATGATACTGCTGCTGCACTCACGTGCCTCTGCTTACATCACCATTCAGAGTTGTTCAATTCCTAACGGTGATGTAAGCAAAGGTACATGCCATTGCAGCCAAACCTTAGCTGCATAAGAAGAAGAAAGTATACTTCAATATCAGAAGAATCGTTGGCTTGAGTTTGCAAAAAAAGTATGAAAAGTTTGTAGTAGAAGATTGGAAACGAGTGATTTGGAGCGATGATATGAAAGTCAATAGACTGGACTCTGATGGGTGCAAATGGGTCGGGAAGAATTAAGGTGAAAAGGGGCTAACAGATCAAGAAAATTAAGGAACTGTCAAGCTTAGGGGGAAACCTGATGATATGAAGTTGTTTCGTAGTCAAAGATGGTGGATACTTGACCAGGATCAATAGTGGTCACAATGCTGAGTTGAATATATCTCACAAGATGAGTTACTTCGTACACTTGAGTACTTTGGGTATGAAAAGGATGACATAGTGTTCCGGCAGGACAATGACACAAAGCCTACATCAACACAATTGAACACTTTTGGATAGAGTTGAAGAAAAAGCTGTATTCCTACCCAATTGAGTCGACCAGTATTCACCAACATTGGGAACATGTAGAAGAGAACTGGGACTCAGATTTCAAACTAGACATGCTTATATCTGATAAATTAAATTAGGAGTTATTAATATTGGTCTCTTACTGAGTATCTTCTTCAGTTTCTGAAAGGTTTGCTCGGCTTCCAGGTTCCAGTTCACCATGTTGGAATTTGTCCCTTTGGTGAGATCTAGAGTGTTTATATATCTCGTTGGTTCCAACCTCTCAACCAGTTCATCAACCCTGGGCATGGGATATGCATAAAACTTCAATGTTTAATTTAAGAAAATCGTTACAAAACCGCAAGCGGTTATCAGGTTTGGGGAGGACTACTATTTGGCTTTACCTACCATTCTGTGACTTCTCTATTACCCCTAGAGCTGACATTTAACCTCTTCTGAGATCACTTGTCTCTGTGCTGCTGGCTCTCGATATGGTCTTAACCGTACTTTCTGACCTGGCTCAATAACAATGTCATGTTGGTAACATATATCTGCCGTTCTCCATGTATATGTAAAGAACCTGGCTGAGATATATAAACCATCACAGACCTTCTCAGCTGCTGCCTTACAACATACACACACACCTTTTTTTATTGTACTGGGCACCAGTATCTTAAAATTTAATTTTTAAATATACTGGACAACCCCTCTAACTTTGTTAATTCAGTGCTAAACATCAATTAACTTTTTATTATGGTTTCTTAGAGATAGTCTTATGTTGGCTATACAGTGATGGTAGCTGTTGACCAAACTCTTGATAATGCCAATAAATCCAGTCTTTCCTTTGCTTGGTCAAGTTACTATATAGGGTTAACTTATATAGGTCATAAATAAGTAGAAAAACATAACTGTTTGCTCCAGAAACTCCACACCAGTCTATGGGCTGTAACTGGTATTGCAGTTCAGTTCTACGATGTGATTGAGGTTGAGCTGCTATAGCACACACAACATGTGGACAGATAAACTCTGTGTGTGGCGTCCGGCTTTTATATATTATCCATGCTTATGTACAGTGTTTTGCTGGGTATTGAGTGCAGCAGGAACCATTGCTGCATCTACTACTTTTTTGTGACATCAGCAGTGTTATCATTTCAGCCCAGATGAAGCTATCTGCTATACCTCACTTGCTTTAACAGTAATCTAGAACTTTAAGCAGAAAACAAGATCTAGAAGCCTCCACAGTTAAAAGGTTTGCCGTCAGAATGTGTTAGTTACTGACATTTTTCATAATATCAAATGTGCTTTTCCCCCAAAAATGTGAAGCAGGTCTGCCAACATTGTAAGAATGTGTAGAAAATATACATCACACAACTTCACATTTTGAAACAAAATGAAAACATTTGGCTGCAGAAGTCTTTGTAGTCTGACTCATTTTCTCTATGGTGAGGATAATGATTTCTTTATGCTGCCCATGTGTTCTGCTGTCAAATGTCAGAGTGACAGAGTATGAATGGAGTGGTCAGACACAATGAGTGTACATGAGAATGTGTTCCAGACAGGCAAGTTACATCACATCACTGCAAAACTAATGCAACAAACGTCATCATATGATTCAGAGGCTAAAGTGCAAAAACAAGTCACAATGACTGCAGATTTCTCATAAATTCAGTTGGTCAATAACTAATTATAGCATATATTTTGTAGACTTTATCATATCTATCTATATTCACATATATGTATATACTGTATATACACACACACATACATAGATATATGGTATTATAGACATTTATTGATACTAGTAGATACTATGTTACACCCCTGTGACTATAATAATGGAAAATACATCCAATTATAGGGGTTTTCTCACCACAATGATTAGCTTTTAACATGTAGGGAAAGGTAAATGAAGACTATTACTAAGTCCATTGCTATGTTCAGGAGAAAAAGAAGATTTTATCTCCTCTTACGGCATGTCCCCCTGCACGGTTTTTCAGACGTTTTTTCGCCGGTTTGCGGTTTTTCAGACCGCCTGAAAAACCGGCCGAAAATTAGCACAATTGTGCTCTATGGAAAACCCGTGCAGCAGTCCCCACTGCACAGGTTTTCCGCCGGGAGGTTTTGCCGCCGGCGGTCTGGCGGCAATACATTGAGCAAGCACATTCTTCCGTCCGGTTTTCGGACGGAATCTGTGCTTTTCAAAGCCGCCCCCCCCCCCCCCGCGGCCGTGGGGACGGTCGCAAAACAGGACAAATAACGGCCGGTTATTTGTCCTATGCCGTGGGGATGCGCTCTTAGAGGATACAAATGTATCTGTTAAACCACCACCTCTCCCTGCTTTCTCTTATCTCTCATTGTTCTAAGCTGCCTTCAGTTAGTCCATCATGAGTCACTCCCTATTGAGTCTTATCTCTAGCATAGAAGCTTTGTTTACCTAAGGCAATGACAAGTTTTAAGCCTAACGCTCTTGTACACTATTTACAAACCTCCAGCAGTCATGTCACTGTTATAGATTGAGCTAGAAATAGCAGAACTGATATGCCAATCACTGCTATAGAACCAGCCACAGCCTAACCAGGATGTATGAGTCTGAAGCTGCCTGTGGCTTTGAAAAACAGAATGGCGAGACAACCCAGTACATAACTATACGCTTCAATGTGAACACTGACAGTGAGTGAAGCAGGAGATGCTCTCTGATACATTGATACATTTGAGTGTGTAGTCTAACATCATTTTTCCATAACCTCCACCCCTGGCTGGGAAATGCGGGCTGTGGTATAGATAATTAGGTATACATTCCCCCTCTATTGGCCCACATTTAAAAATGCTTTGGGGTTCCATGTATTAATACAACCACATGGTGGTTACGGTAATTAATATATTATCTATGCTCACATATAGTGTTTTGCTGGATACTGAATGCAGCAGATACCAATGTGTACAGAAGTCAGCAGCCCCTTGCACTCCCACCTCCTCTCTCATTGCTCTCCACTCTTCTCAGTTGTGTTTGCATCTAAAATATTGGCCCAATCCCATGGTGGTAGCATTTCTGCCACAAACTGATACAGGAAACCCTCAAACTTTTATACATATAGATTAGTAAATAAAAAGTAACATTGATAGAAAATGCCTCCAGAGTTCTTGTCCCACAGTATACAGTACATACAGATAAACAGGCTTGGACTGGCCCACAGGGGGAGACCCCAGGTAAGCCCCTGAGCATGGCAGACCTGGAATTTATTTTAAACTGCATATACATCCTTGGTAGAGGCAGCAAGGCAGAAAGAGACAAAAAGCAAGTGGTAGAGTACAAGAGGCATGTAGAGTAGCTGGAGGGTTTTATATGTATATAAAACCCTCATGGTACAGCATTTGCTCATGGTACAGCACTTTGATGTGACCGCTGAATGCACAGAAGCTGGAAATCACCCCTCCTCCTTGGCTTGTTACCTTCCACATCCCACTGCACATCCCTATACAACGCTTTGTTGTGGGTGCTGAATGTGGAAGCCGCTCTCCCCAACACTGCTGAGTACAGGGCACAGTGGAGTGAGTCTGGATGAGACAGCTTCCTTCTTCCCCGTCCCCTACTTGGTCCTATCCACTTTACACTGCACATTCCTATACAGGGCTTTGCTGTGGACGACGAGTAGCAGAAGACGCAGCGTTTAAAAAGGGTCTGGATGTATTTCTAGAGTGCCTATAATATATCAAGTTATAGTGACTAGGTTTCTGGAGAGGGGTTGTTGATCCAGGGATTTATTCTGATTGCCAGATTGGAGTCGGGAAGGAATTTTTTCCCTAAAGTGAGGAAAATTGCATTCTGCCTCATGGGGTTCTTTGCCTTCTTCTGTTTCAAAACTATAGGCCAATAGGCCGAACTGGATGAAAATCTGTCTCTTTTCGACCATACAAACTATTTAACTAGCTCTAAGTTACACAGAACAGTTTGTGGGGCATCATAGTTGTCCTCCAACCCTATCCCCTGGCTGGAGGATATTCAAAGAGGGGTTTTCAAGACTTGCATAATGCTTTCTGGCTGCATTGCAGCGATCCGTTAAGGTACTTTTTTTTCCCACAGTATTCCTACAGATACTGTGGAAGAACCACAGGAACCTAAGGTTAGAAAAAACATCTCCTGCGCTTTTCTGACATTTTTTCTTATTGCTGATTTCCCATGTAGCGGATGATGATCCCCAGTTACAGGGAGAATACAGCCCCAGCCTTATCTGATCTGATAGTCATCTCTCCACGCTTTTAGCTTCGTAAGTTATATGCCACACATGCGCCCTCCTCTCACATCAAGACTGCTGCCCATATTTGACATAAACACTGCTGATGTGGCCCCCTCACTGACCTCTATGCTCCTGCCCTCACAGACCTTTATCTTTCCTCCTGTTACTACATACACTGTTCTTCCTTCTCCTCCTCTGTGGTGTTGTCCTGACAAGCCAATTACACCTACAGTGCAGCAAGGAAGATGGGTCTTTATACTTTTACTGAAATTTGCACAAAATTGTTGCAAAATACAGAATGTCTGCAGCCTCTCTGCTCCACCCTCATCTCTCACTGCCCCCACACTTCTCAGCTGTATCTGCATCCAGTGTCATAGCTTTCATTTAGAACGTTAGCATGTCATATAATGACCAACCACATTGTTCCAGTATTTCCATAACAAACTTACCCAGGACATGCTAAGGCATTTATATATACAGACCAGATTCACTTAGCAATGTTATTTTGACCAGTGCAGACCTGGAGTAATGCAACCATGTTTCTACCATATTAACACACCAATAAAGCCCTACCGTACTTCATATACCTCTAAAGGTATAAAGTAGTACTACCCATTGGATCTGTTATAAATTCAGAAAATAAAATTGTGCCATGCTCTATTCGATTTTGCAATACTTTACAATAGCGCCATATATCGATACTATGTGGAAGTGAACTGAATTTATATGGCTTTAATGAAAAAGATAAAAGGTGAGAATCCTCAGTTGATACTTTTTTATGGCTAACTAAAAAGATAATGGCTCATTAGGTCTCTTTATCGGCCACTTGGCACCATAGTCCATGTGCCTGAATACAGTCTGTGCACATAATGGCTTTATGTATGACGACTGTGGTATTTTCGTTTCTTACAAAATTGAGTGGGCAGATACAATATTAGCTCCAGTGTCATGATACATTTCCATTTTTCCGTTTAAACCATACTGTATTTTTCACACCACAGCAGATTCTAGTTATGGTATTTTTAGTTTATTACCCATTGACCTGACTGATTACAGTTTTTGTCTTACAGTGGTGCACATAAGAACCCACGCATTATTGCCCAGTGCGAATGAGTCCTAATGATTTGTGATTAATTTCATTCCATATTCTACACCACAGGATATTTTTTTAATTGGGCCAATAAAAAACATCCATGTAGTGTAGAGCTTTATGTTCCTAATCTAAGAATTAACAGGTGTTTAATCCTACTCGGAAATGTCTGGTGTCAAAAGAACTTAATATCAGTATATCCTATGCTTAAAACAGCCCGCATCTTTTCTCTAGGGTTCAAATCTGTGTTTACTTGTGACATAAAGTCCCCCTGTCTAACCTGAACAGCAGGAGCATCTCTTCCACATGTGCAGAGGAAATCTGAGTTACTACGACCCTGGATGACATTATGTTACAGACGGAAAGTGTACAGATAGTCTAAGCAAAGCAATCATATGTATGCTTGGAACTTTAATAATTCTGATTATTGACTGAATGTTACACATTATCAGAAAATTATATTGGGGGTGTATAGTGCAAATATATCGAGGGTATCAATACTTAGCATAGCTAGGCTTTCTCAGAGCTAAGTTAGCACTGAATCTATGTCCTATCTAAATACCCTGGTCATGAGAGTTTGGCAACGTCTTCCCCCAATCTCCGCCAAATGGGGCATATGTCTAACAAGTCCCACTTTACTACCTCTAGGTAATATTAATCCCTTGTTTAAACATAGCTTTTATTAAAATTGTAGTTTTATTGAATATATACATGATGTGACCAGTTGTATAAGAAGCGACTGCTCCAGGTCTGCATTACATAGGAATATATAACCATACCCCTAGTTAATGACAAAAAAAAAAATCAAATATCTCTGCTTGTTGTTAGGTGTCCCTGAAAACTATGTACTGCATTTATGATTACGGTATGTGTTACAAGCATCTATATGTCTATCCTGCTTAAGGAGCACAACATGTTAATACATGTGCACCAATTATAAAACCTCCGCTTGATGTTACACTCTGTGGTGCTTTCATCTGTTAAACTGCATTGTAAACCTCCTGTCACACACAGTAAACTGGGTCATTATTCTCACTTTGCACTGTTTTACAGAAGCTAACAATGCAAGGACTGATATTTCTGGACTGTATGCAAATCATACACCCCACACGTCAAATGCAAGCCACATATATTTAGATATTGCACCTATAGCCTGACACAGTCACCCACAGCAATCCTCAGATGACCCTATTTAGGAAACAGGCTAGTATATAACCAGACACGATCACAATACAGCGCTATGTTTCAAACAGTCAATCTAAAAATTCTCTAAAAAGGAAGTTCTAAGCCAACCAGGTCGTATAAGAAAATCTAAAACAAATCTTTTACTTGTCTCAAATAACACCATAAACATCAGTGACGCCAGAGGAAGACAACCTGTGGCTCTGCTGTGAAACAAACACATAGGTAGCCAGCAGTGGCTGTCAGGACAGGATGGGACTTGTGGTTCTACAGCAGGTGCTAAGCCAAACAGCGTCCTTATCTCTATTGTAGTCATGTCCTTGAACTGCACATTCATACATTAATCTAAAACAAAACGTTTATTACAATTTCTGCAGCCAAATACAGATTTATGACAGGTATTTAACATTTTAGCTATAAATATTTAGAATCGACTCTATCCTAAAATTCATGTCAGAACCTGCCATAATGAAAATTATTTAAAGAAATTTGTACAAATTCTTATGCGTTTTGATTTTTTAGCAGCCAAACCAGCCTTATTTACTGTGCAGATCACAACTGGCAACTAATTCTCCCATAGAGATGCACAAATATTTACAAATTCTCTTCTTTTACAAGATTTGGACCAACCCAATTCCCCGTAAATTTTAGAACCCGCAAATCAGATCTAACGTCTGTGATCAATATCATTTAGGTACCTGCTGCTGAGGGACATGATAAAGTCATTGATTTTACAGTTCGTATTCTTAGGAGACACCAGTTCACGCAGCACTGAAGCTCCAATATTTACCTGGAACAGTTGTGTAAGTGCAATATAACATGAGCACTACTAGAATGAGCTCCCAATTCTTTTTAGTAGCCTAAACTACCCCTATCCCCTAAATCTGTCAATACGCAGCCTGTAATCCCAAAGCATATTGCTGCCTCCCTCCTTTCTCCCCCAAATACTGCTGCACCAATGACAGAAGTGGAGGCTGCTGGTCAGCTTTATCCCCTCCACCCTCCTGCACTCACCAGAATGAAAGAGATCAGAGCAGAACACCAGCACTGAAGGCAATAGCAGGATCCTCAATGGAAGTGTCCACAAATCCATTCCCCTTGCTGAGTTGAGCGGAATATGTGAGGAGAGTGACAGGCAGCCCAGGATTCCCCTAGATGAATAGCAGGTTGCTCATTTGCTCAGATCCTGAGAGGGACTGGCTCAGCTTCGGGGATGCCTTTTATTTTCGGTTGTTGTTATGGATTGGAGAAGGAAAGCGAGAGATATTGTAGGATAAGGCAAAGGGGAACCCTACAGACGCTTCACAGCAACTGCAGCCAGATCCAAAGCGAAGTAGTGATTCTAAGGACTGACTTAGGGATCCTATTACCATGATCATGTGACAGGATACTTACTGGGGAGAGACAAATGCTTTTTTTTCCCCTTTTCTTTTAACCAGTTCATTGTGAGTGACAATACAACTTTTATAGCAATGCAGAACGCTTTCAGTCCCTCCCACGTCTCTTTCAGGTGTAACTTCAAAGGTTGGGAATAAATCAGCACCTTGTCAAAAGGTGAAGGGTACAACAGAAGTATAGGCAAGAATTGTAAACACCATTGCGGAGGATGGCGTTTAACTCCTGAATGACCGGATGTGGTTTACGATCTTTTGCAGAACTACTGCAACCACTAGATCTTTTTGGTTTTGTCATGACATATATCGCTTTAGTAACAAAATATTGTAAAGAATTGTCATGACATATACCGCTTTAGTTACAGAATATTGTAAAGAATTGTCGTGACATATATCGCTATATTTACAAAATATTGTAAAGATTTGTCATGACATATCGCTGTATATACAAAATATTGTAACGAATTGTCATGACATATATCGCTCTATTTACAGAATATTGTAAAGAATTGTCATAACATATATCGCTCTATGTACAAAATATTGAAAAGAATTGTCATGACATATCGCTCTGTATACAAAATATTGTAAAGAATTGTCGTGACATATATCGCTTTATTTACCAAATATTGCAAAGAATTGTCGTGACATATATCGCTTTATTTACAAAATATTGTATAGAATGGTCATGACATATATCGCTCTATTTACAAAATATTGTAAAGAATTGTCATGACATATCGCTCTATATACAAAATATTGTAAAGAATTGTCATGACATATCGCTCTATGTACAAAATAGTGTAAAGACTTGTCATGACATATCGCTCTATATACAAAATATTGTAAAGAATTGTCATGACATATCGCTTTATTTACAAAATAGTTTGTAACAAATTGGCTTTATTAATAAGATATGTGAAAACAGTAAAAAGAAGAAAAAAAAACACTTTTTACTTTGGTTCTCAACATTTTTAATAACGGAAACTCTCCTTAAAATTTAATCTCAAAATGTAATTACCAGGTTTAATTAGGGTGCAACGAAATAAGAACATGCATTTTGCATCAGTGTTTGTTAAGGCATGTTCACACGGCTTAAAATGGGCCGTATCTTGGTCCGTAATTACGCGCCGAAGTGCGCCAATTACGGGCCGAAAACGGCCCATTCATTACGGTAATTCACAGTTCTCATAGAGAACTATGGATTACGTCTCCTCTCCTATGTCACTTTCTAGCGGCGTATACGTGCCGCTAGCAGTGATTGACTATGGGCCGGCGAGGTGCCGGCCCCCCGCTCACTGCCCCACTCCCGCCCCGCCCCCGTCCACACGGCGTAATTACGCCCTGCAAATACACCGTGTGAACATAGCCTTAGTCAAAACCAGGGAGGGATTCAAAACACCGAAAAGGTACAAGTCCAGGGCTGTATTTGTCACTAGGCACTGAAGAACTGCTGCCTTAGGGAACATTCACACAATAAGTAAAATTTAGGCGTGGAATCCACGCAGGTTCTGCAGTTGAAAACGGCTTTGTCCAAAATGTTTTTAACTATTATTTTTACCAAAGTACATGCATATTGCTTGTGGATTTAGAGGATTTGGTTTTATGTGTTAAAAACCACAGGCACTGCACATACAAATTGTTTGGGTGCGCATTGCATGAGGATTTTAGCCATTCCATTGACATCCATAGTAAATCGGCACGTGTTTTCCAAAGAATGAGCATCTTGACATTTTTTTTCCTGTGGGTTGGTTTTGAAAATTGTGCGGCAAAAATACACATCATATGAACTACAATGCATAATTTCTATTGAGGTCAATGGGAAAAGTTTTCTTCAGTTTAAACACGGATTTCACTTAGGCAACACAATTTACAAATACAAATTTTTGTTTATAAAAGATGCTATTCTTGTGGTCTGCCACCGGATATTTTATTGCAGTGTATTTATACTGTGTGTCAGAAGCAGCAGACCACCACAGTCCTGGTTTCCCTCTGGTCTTTATACTGTGTAAGACTAGAAGTAGGCATACTTTGCGGACTTCTTCTTGTTGTACATGTAGTATACAGAGTGCAGGGAAACCAGGACACCGCTGGGCGGCAATGTTAGGGTATGTTCACACGGCATCTTTGCGGAGCGTATTTCAAGGCGTAATTGTGCAGCAATCTGCCCAAAATACTCCCCACAACTATGGTAATTCATAACTCTCCTTGAAAGCTATGATCACCTGCTGTGTCACCTGCTGACTCCCCTGACGTCGGGAGAAAAAAGTGACATGTCTATAGGAGCCAGCACAGAGCATTTTAGAAGTAGGCGCTGGCAGTGCATAATTCTAAAACACTCAATGTATTATAGCGCGCACAAGTAAGCATCACAATACGCCGTGTGAACTTACCCTTACTTGTCATCGTAGGCCAGTGCGGTTATTGTGGCTTTTTAAAAAAAATTATGGCAAAACTGCAGTGTTTTTGTCGAGATTTCAGAATAGCATGGCGAAAATGTAACTTAATGCAACGTTAGAAAACAAGGCTAATTCGCTAAGCTGGGAGTATAACCTCAATCAATCAGAAAAAGATATCCCAATAAAACATAACTTTTAATTATATAGGACATAAAGCATATAGAGAAAGATAGACTCACCACAATGGAGATGGACACCAAACGTCTCGATTCCTCTACTGCATCAGGTAGTCAGGATAATTCAGAGACGGCGATCAATGAAAACCCATATTGTGAGAAAAGTGTAAAGGTATCCAGGCTATACTGTCCCTATGGCCAGAAAACTCTGTTAAAGCCCTTTGTGGAGCAATCGCCCTGACAAGAGTGGCCCTGCAGAACTTGTATCTGTCGTACCCTATTAAAAATCCCTAATACTGCAAATATTCAATAATCAAAATAGAAAGGTAACCCAGACATGTTTTGTTCAGCTTGAGCTGAACTCTTCAGTGGGCAAAATAATGTATTAGTATTCAGCAGTAACAAAAAGGATAACAAAGAAAAGGGGTAAAGTCTAGGGAGTTATAGCCCTATAAGATGACCCCAAGGACAAGATAGACTGTAAATACCGTCCTGTATCAAATCTTTTCATTAAACTTTTTTTGTCTATAGGTTTCATTTCTGTATTTGGGCTCCAAACACTGATGTGAAATTCTTGTCAGAAACCACTGTGTGAGCCAGCCAAACAGTCACAAAACAAACCCAATACTTTCCCTCTACAGTATGTATTAGGTCGCAAACACCCTCAGTGCTGTTCCAACTTTACTAGAACAAAGTGAGTAGTTTCACCTTCAAAAAATAGGGAAAAAATCCAACCAGGACCTCATTTATAAACCTGTCACCTTGTAAATATATCAAACATGCACAAATGGTGTGAATAGTAAAAGTATTTAATCATACCTACAAGAGTAAAACATCAAATTACATATCACATACCTTGTTTGGCCCTGGGTTTTGCCATCACCATTAGGTTGGTGCTCTATTTTTACACAATCCATGTTACTTTGTGCCCCTTACAAAGTCAGTCATACCCTTAGTGCTAATGGGCTCCATCTATTCAGTCATAAATTAAGCTGTATACAAACCATGTCTGTATAACCTGCTACTAAGAAACTGTATTTTATAATAAAAAAAAAAATACTAATTAACTTGGAGGGGTTGTGCAACCCAGTAAAGTAAAAAAAAGAAGTTATACTCACCTTTCTTGGGTCCCATCAGCAGGTCTCTCCGGTCTTAAGGTGTTCACATGGCTTATTTTGGGATGGTGTTCACATGTTTAAGGTGTTCACATGGCTTTTTTTGGGACGCCACATATTGAGAGAGTACTGTGCTTTTATACGAGCAAAATACGCCCCAATCACTACGGTAATTCACAGTTCTCATAGAGAAATATGGATTACGCCTCCTCTCCCCGCATATACAATACGATCGTATTGTAGGCACGGGGGGATAATGACATGTCATTTATTCACGGCGCTTACATGCCACGAGTAATGACAGTCTATGGAGCCAGCAGGCTGCTGCCCCCGCGCCGATCAGTGCAAGTTCCCGAATACCCGGCGTAATTGCGGGGCGTACTGTACGCCCTGCAATTAGCCTAGTGAACATAGGATTATGTTGACACACCATTACTTCCAAAAAGGGAAGTCACCTGTTCGGACGTTACAGTGTGTTAACAGAAGACTGAAAAGAAGCAAGGCTGGACCCAAGAAAGGAGAGTATAACTTTTTTTTATGGTTTTACGAGGGGGGTCCTCAAGTTCTTGAAATGTTTTTTTAAATTTTTTTTATGAGGTGGACAACCAATTTTCAATTACCCTCTGCAGAAATCCAAAGGAATAACTCGTATTTCTGCTAAGGATTTTATCTTTGCAGAGGTGGTTTTCATCTCTGATTTGGAACCGTTCATAGTCATGCCTGCCAAAGTGGAATCTGATGAGGATTAATTTCAAAGAAAAGACATGTTCATTCTTTTTTTCTGCACCATAGATTTGAAATGGATGAGAGTCGGTTTGCCCAAGGATTTCTACATGAAATTTAATGCAGAAACAGCATCAAATTCTATGTCAAAAAGCATTGTGTGAACATTAGTAAGACCAGATTTTGATCTTTACTTCTTTGATATCCTCTGTATATATTGGCCCACAACATACAATAATAATCAGCTCTGGGATGACCATTGTATGTTGAAACCATAACTTTATGGAAAATTGGTAATTAGTTCCATGGGCTTATTGAGGGCAGGAGCTTCTTTGTGTCATGTACATTATACACACTGTACCAGAAAAAAAAGATAGTGGAGCACTCACCTGGCACCCAAAACAGCCGCTCATCCTGGCACATGTAAGAGCAGTACAGGGCACATAATACCGCACTGTACTGTAGAGAGGTGCTACCAGAACTCCAGTCACTGCACTAATATAAGAGTTTCACAATTAAAATGTTCATGATCATTGACTGGATCAATGTGTGGGAAATCCTATGTTGAAACCACACAACATACTAGGAAAGACCATTGTATATTGAGGATGTTGTGTCCTGAGGCCATTGTAACTTTAAGGACCATGGAATTGCCCTTGGGGAATGCCCCACTAGAAATCTGCAGCGATAGAAAAGTGAATATACAGTCAATGGTCACATGATGATTATAATGGTGTTAGAAAAAGAGAAAGTATATATTAGTTTGAAGTATATGTATATTTTTCCCTCTACAATACAGGTTTTCTCTGTTTTTAAAATTGTTTCTACTTAGTGCTTTCATATTATCCTATGTATTAAGCTGGACATAACTGCACAAAATGCTTTCATGTCTGAACAAGACCTTCCTGGTGACGCTTCTTCTCCTGTGACTGTGTGATTCTTGAAGCCTATCACCACCTGCCATAAAGAAAAACTGTGAGACGTCGTTAAGGGATTAATAAACACACAAATTTCTTAATGTGATTTTAGATCACCTTTTTTGACACATTAAGGTCGCTTTTAGATGCCATCTTAGCAAGCATACATTCGCAATCTCCAGACCTCTTGCGGTTTGAACTGAACATGGATCACAATGAGATTTCATGATGTTGTAAGTAGAACAAAATCACTGGAGGTCTGGATTGTGCAGCTGTAAGGCAGATGCTAAAATGTGATGGACTATGTAGGCATATTTTATCATGGTATTATGATTTGCAAATCACAAACAAAGTTTATTTCTGAGAAGCAAGTCCATGCTAATCCACAGATTCTCAGCACCAAAAGAAGCAATTAAACTTTATTTCACAAAATTATAAACTAAAAAAAGGAATACCCTAAATACCCTTAGGGTATGTTCACATGGCTTATTTTGCTGCGTATTTTGTTGCGCATTTCGCCACGTATGGCGCTTTATACATGGCAAAATGCATGCCGCAATTACAGTAATCCATAGCTATCATAGAGAGCTATCCACGGGCGTACAATATGATCGTATTGTACGTGCGGGGAGAGAATTGACATGTCAATTGTTAGTGGCGCTTACCCGACGCTGACAATGCAAGTCAGTGGGGCCGGCCGGGTGCCGCCCCCCTTCTTCGGAATTACGCACTGATCAGTGCGTGCTTCCAAAACATCCGTCGTACTATCCGCGCCCCAATACACCGTTTGAACATACGCTTAGACAGAACAATGGTTAGGCTATGTTCACACTGCTTATTTTGGGGCGCATTTCGCCACGTATTGCGAGCATACTGCGCTCCAATACGAGCAAAATGCGCCCCAGTCATTACAGTAATCCACAGTTCTCATAGAGAACTATGTATTAAGCCTCCTCTCCCCGGGAGTACAATACAATCGTATTGTACACGTGGGAGATAAATGACATGGTTTGTCTATGGGGCCGGCGGGCTTCCGCCCCCCTCACGTCGCAGGTGTACGCACCGATCAGCGCGACTCCCAAAGACCCGGCGTTATTGTGGGGCGTACTGTATGCCCCGCAATTAAGCCATTTGAACATACCCTTAGGCCATGTTCACACGGCTTATTCTGGGACGTAATTCAGTCCGTAATTACGCGCCAGAGTGCGCCAATTACGGGCTGAATCCATCCCAGTAACTACGGTAATGCACAGTTCTCATAGAGAACTATGCATTACGTCTCCTCTCCCTGCTCGGCGAATACGCCGAGGGGGGGAGATAATTGACATGTCACTTTCTAGCGGCGTATACGCGGCGCTGGTAATGAATGTCTATGGGCCGGCGAGGTGCCGGCCCCCCGCTCACTCCCCCGCTCCCGCCCCGCCAGCAGCCACACGGCGTAATTGCGGGGCGAAATTACGCCCCGCAGTTAAGCCGTGTGAACCTAGCCTTAGGGGCAAAGCTAAAGCTTCCACCTCTTCACGCCATGTGTGGTGATTTTAGCTTTCTCCGATCCAGGCAATTTAACCATTTAGACACCACGATAAATGTGACCGCAGTGTTTAAATGATTAAGCTCTATATTTGCCATGATAGTACACCTAATAGGTGATGAATGGAATCACTGTATACTGCATTACATTAGTACTGCAGTAAATAGCACAAGCGATTGAATGTTCAAGTTACCTAGGGAGACTAAAATTTTTTTTCAAAAATTAAACAATTATTAAAACTTCAAAATACTCCCCTTTGCCATTTAATAAATAAAAAAATAAAAAAGTTACACATATTTGGTATCACCCCATTCTTAAAAATGTAATCTATTAAAACAGAACACCATTTATCCCATGTAGTGAATACCATAGAAGAAGGAAAATTCCCAAGGCCAAAATTGAATTTTTTGGTTGTGCCCCTAAATAATTGGAATAAAAAGTGATCAAAATGTTGCACGTATCCTAAAATATAAATAAAAACAATACTTCAGTTGAGCCATTACCTAGGTCCGTCGATTGACAGACAAAAAAAGCTATTAGTTGCAGAAAATGGTGCTAAAATGAAATATTTAACAAAAAGAAAAAGTTATTTTTAACCCCTTAACGACTGCCCACTTTTTCCGTCGCCTGGTGCAGGTCGTTCGTCTGCAGTGGCGTCTTTTGGTGTTGCTGCAGACATCAGGGTTTTACGCCGCCCAACGCCGCAGCAGTGCTGAGAACAGAGCTGTACTACATAACCCTGGTCCCACTGCAGCCTCTGCAAGTGACGGGGAGCGGGGGACACCTCCTCTCCTCGACACTTAACCCTTTGATTGCTGTGGTTCAAGGGGCTTTCCCCTGCTCTGTCGGGTGATCAGGACTCCAGTGACCTGACAGAGCCCGGAGAACGGCTGTACAGTCATCCCTGGGGACCTGGAGTAGCCCCAGTGTTGTCTGTGTAAGAAGCCAGCAATCAGGGCAGACTGCCTGCTGCGCTGATCGCTGCCTGTGTCAAACTGACACAGATAATAATGTATTAGCATATATGAAAATGCTAATACATTACTAAGGAAAAAAAAAAAGTAACAGTTATCCCTTCTTGGGATTTAAAAAAAAAAAAGTAAAACAAAAAAAAGTGTAGAAAAAAATAAAATAAAAAATATCTAATAAAAAATAATTGTGCATACATTACACACACACACACACACACACACACACACACACCACACACACACACACACACACACACACACACACACACACAAAAACAACCTACATATATTAGGTATCCACACAACCGCAATAATCTTTATAATTATTCTAACAGGTTATTGAGTGTGAAATGTGAATGGTGTAAAAAAAAAAAATTCTGAAATCATTTATAAGTGAACAATTCCCCCAAAAAGTACAACTTGTCCCAAATAAAAAGAGGCCTCATGCAACTGCGTCATTGAAAAAATAAAAAAGTTACAACTGTTGGAAGGAGGCAAAAATGTAAAAAATTTGCTGGTCATTAACTACTTTTCAGGCGTACGGCTGAAGGGGTTAAAGTACTAAAACATAATAAAAAGTCTACATATTTGGATTCTCTCGAAACCTACAGAACTCAGATAAGATGTCATTTCTACCGAACAGTGTACGGTATTAAAACAAAGCCTCCAAACAAATGGCTCAATTACATTTTTTTTCAGTTTCTCTAGTATGTATATTCTATGGTATGGTCAAAGGCACCATTAAAAAATACATTCTATCTTGCAAAAAAACAAGCCCTTATAGGGGCCGTTCACACGGCTTATTTGTCCACGGATTGGCGCCGTACTGTGTGCCGGATTTGCGCTGCAGTACGGCTCCAATCCGTCGCAGTAATTACAGTAATCTACAGGTCTCAGAGAGAACAGTGGATTCCGTCGCTCCTACCCGCTCGGCGAATCCGCCGGGCGGGGAGAAAGTCACCTGCACATTATCCAGGCGCAATACGCGCCGTGGATAATGCAAGTCTATGGGGCCGGTGGGCCACGCCCCCGCACCCGCCCCTTATTCAAGCCGGAATTGCGAGCGCAATCCGGCTCGCAATTCCGTCTTGAATAAGCCGTGTGAACCGGGGCATACAGCTTTGTCAATGGCAACATCAAAAAGTTATAACTCCTGGAGGGGGAGGGACGGAAAACAATCTGAAAGTAGCTGTATCATTAAAGGGTTAAAAACCAAATTGAGCCAATGAGAAAGCTTAAACACAATGAACCAATCAGCTAGTTCAGAAAATGTGCCAATCAAAATAATGTATGTATGCATATTATAAAAAAAATAAAAATATTACATATTAGCTGCATCAAGTCCCAATACGTGTTTATAACTATGAAATTGTATTAGAAACAAGAAACCATCAGTGCTTGCACATTATACTATCAAACATATCAGATGAGGGAACACCCGGACTGAGCACAGGGAGCACAGAACACCTGGGCTTTACAGCCAAAGCAACACAAATAGTGGTAAGAAAAAAGTGTGATTGCTTGAGAGCATTTGAATAGGACTGCTGAGATGTATGAATGGGGCTAAAAGTAAAAAACAATTGTACATTACCTTATCCAATATATTAAATATTGTACCTTGGATATAGGTTTGACTCTACCAAAGCGAGCTGATTTTGCTGGAATGTCTTCATCCCTGGCAGATGAGTCAGACTTGGAAAATAAGGTGTATCATTCATCAGATGTGGGCAGGATTCCTGTTGGACACAAATCACACCCACAACTGATCGATATTACTCCTGGTTTTGCCTGACTGGTTGGCTGGTCGTTGATTAGTTGTCAGGGATGACAGTGTGTATGTCTCTCTTTAGTTCAGGCTAAACTCAAGCACAACACTACTTATAATTAACTTCATTCTGCGCTGTTCCCACTTGCAAGCTCGTAATTTCAACAGCAGAAGCGATGCGCAATCCCTGAGGCAGACTTCTGCCTCCTATATCTAAGGCTGAATGCACGCTGCGTTTGACCATACATCAAGACGTATATGTTAAATGTATGCCAGACGTGCACTGTTTTGAGCAGACGTTTGACATCCGTTATTTTTTTAACTACAGTAGCTTTTCTATTGGCTGTCACCTGTTTTTCCCTTCAATTTGATTGGGTAGCTTTGTTTATATTTTTATGACGGATAAAAACCTATACATTTACAACATGGGCACAAACATTAGGATCCATTTACCATTTACATACTTTGTAAAAAAAGGTATACTGTAACATATACATTTTTTTAAACTCGAAAAAGCGCAGCACACTGCATCATCCACCCATTAAAATTAAACGCATATTTGAAACCTGTAAAATTACAGACGTAAAATATGCGTTGTGTAATTGATGCCGTGTATTTTCCATTGAACTCTATAAGTAGTGTGGCATCAATGCCAGGCATCAGAAAAAGTGGCACAATTTTGCTGCAATTGGTGTAATAAATAATCCAAGTAATAGAAAGTCTTAACTAGACTAGACAATGTAAACATGCGGCAGATTTATCAACTTTGTGATAAATCTGCTGCAGAAATCAGCGGCAACACCTTGCATTGTAACTTAGCTGAGGAATTTTTCGCCTCTGGTTTGGACAGGGGTTGGCCCCATTGCAATGGGCCTAAATCGTGTCCCTCCTCCCTGAGTGAGATCAAATGAGGATCCGCTTAAAAAAATGAATGTTTTTTGGTTTTTTCCATGCCACGGAATCCTCGTTTAATTCCTCATGAAAATTCGAAAATTTTGCCATGTATTTGCGCTCTATACGCGGAGAAATGCACGCCGCAATTACGGTAATTCATAGCTCTCATAGAGAACTATGAATTACGCCTCGTCTCCCCGGGCGTACAATATGATCGTATCGTATGACCGGGGAGAGAAGTGACATGTCAATTGTTCGCGGCGCTGACAACACATGTGAATGGGGCCAGCCCCCCTGTGCTTTGGAATTACATGCTGATCAGTGCGTCGTTCCAAAACACCCGGCATATTGTGGCGCGTACTATACATCTGTGTTTCTCTTTGAAGAAAAATCTAAGCCACCTGGGGCCCAGAGTAAATATCTGGCTTATTTTGCCTCAAATTTCAGTAAATTTATTGGGCATTGTGAAGGCCACACACTTTTTACCAAGCTCGCTCACTTTTCAAAAATTGGCAAACTCAGTGTAAAGTAGCTCAAAAGTCGCAAATGTTTGAGCAAATGCCACTTACACAAACATTTGTAACTTTTTTTTTACACCAGAATACTGGCATAAATCACTCTATACATTTATTCATAAGTGTTAGAACAGGGTTCACACTTTCAACAGCGCTCTGGCCCAGCTCCCATTAACCTTCACTTTTGCTGGAAAATCATAGCACTCACTGAGTGCCATGATTTTACCATATTTGTGGGGCGTACTTTGGGCACATTGCAGCATGCTTATGCCTTAGGGTATGTTCACACGGCGTATTGTGGCGCGTGCTGTTTTAGAAGTATGTGCTGGCCACCGCATACTTCTAAAGCACGGGAAGAGCTGGCCCGATTCACTTCTATTATCCACGGTGCATAAATGCCGGGACGAAGTGACATGTCACTTCTTTGTCCCAGCATACAATACGAGCATTGTATGCTGGGGAAGACGTGCATAATTCAGAGCGCTCTATGAGAGCTAAGAATTACTGTAATTGCGGGGCGCGTTTCGGCCGTATTGCAGCACAATTACGCATCAAAATACGACCCGCAATTACACCATGTGAACATACCCTTTTAGTGCGCCCCACAAGTATGCCGTGTGAACATAGCCTTGGGCCGTAATAATAAATATTCCCCTTTGTGTTTGTATGAAGTCAAACATGAAGTCAGGGTACCAAGAAGGAAGCTCTATGTATAACATACTGATTACATAAAGCAGATTCTGTGTCCGCAAACAGTGGTATCTAAACTTGCTAGTATTGCTGTTCACTGAACTGAATGGGATTAAGTAGTAATACCACACACAAACAGTGGACAGGTGTGGTGCTGTTTCTGGAAGCAATAACCATGATTTTTAATCCTCAACAGATCCTTTAAGTATGCATGGGTTATCTGCCTCTGAACATAAACAAGAATGTTTCCAGACACTGACATCAAGTAAATATCAGTGAGGAATTGAAATATATACGGTAAGATGCAGCATTTGTTTTTGTTATAAAATAGAGGTGTGAAACTCATTTTCACCATCAGCATTATGGTTGCACTCAAAGGGCGATTGGAGATCCTCGAAGGGTGGCTAGGGGCCTGGATAGGGCTGTCAGAACTGTGCCCCCGACTGTGAGGTTCTAGGTGGAGATACATGCCGGAGCTCCACATCCAAAGTGCAATTCAATTCCTGTGCCGGTGCCACCGCCTCTGCCAAGCACTGGCTACATCCTATGGGTAAAGTCGAAAGCTGGTCCTTCTATATCTGGACCTTGTTCACTAGGTCTAAGCGCTTGTGGGCTACATAAACTGATATAGGATGGGCTGGAGTTTGACATTTGTTATAAAATGATCATACATTATTTAAAACCCAACCACTACAAACACAATATGTTATAAATAATGTAATATTAATTAGAACTCAAACATCATAAACCCCTTTCAGTCACTGCCTTTTTTTTTGCGTTAATTTTTTCCAAGAGCCATAACTTTTTTATGTTTCTATCCACCTAGTCATATGAAGGCTTGTTTGTTCGCAAAACAAAATGTACTTTTCAATTGTGCCACCGACTGTTCCATATAATGTACTGAAAGACAGAAAAAAACTTCTGAGTGCAGTGGAAAGGGGAAAAAAAAATTAATTGAGGCATTTTTGCGGGGTCCTGATTTTAAGGATTTTATTTTTCAGTATAAATAATATGTTATCTGTATTCTGCAGGTCAGTACAACTCTAGTGATTCCAAACATTTCAATCACAAGGCATAGAGAGTAACTGGTATATAAAAATAACAATCTTTATTAATAACATGTTAAAATCCTACAAATATAGAACAGGTTCATAAGGGATCCCATGGTTAGAAGCCACCATGTAACCTTGAACCGTAATCCATTTAGCACACGAGGACCCAAATAAGGTTTTTTCCCCTGCAGTAAATGTGTGGCTTGCCCCAATATGATAAGAACTACTGTTTTCTCAAACTCACAATCTACCAGAGAATATCGGATTTTCCATTATATCACATGTACTTCTAAAAATGTGATTTATATGGCCCAATGTCCATGTTCAAAGAAGTACACTGGTATCACGACACGCAAATTAAAAATCCGCGTACGTGAGCATGTACGGGATATAGCTGCAGTGAGGGGAGTAGAGGATATTTCCCAATTAAAAACTTTACCTAGACACTTCCTCAAATTCCATGGAAGTGATCCAAAATTATTGAAAGTGTGTGGCATCGATCTGATTCATCTTGGAATTAGAGGAGTGAATGCGATGAGATCACTGGAACAAAAGGAGGCAAAATGGATTGTCTCACTTGATACCATGACCCCTAATGGATTAAACGAAAAATTGAGTTTTAGCTCCTTTCTTTAAATGTTTTCACCAGATTTTTGTATCTATGACTCTTGGATTCTGCATTATATATATTTTTTCTCTTTTTAATCAAGTTTTAATCAGTGATTTTTTCGCCTTTTTAGTTTGCATTTATGATCTGTGGCATGATGTGGAATATGTTACGTGGACCAATGTATCTGTAATACATACTAACACTTGGAGAACAAGACCTTAAAGACTGCCATTTGATGAACCTTAGAGAAAAGTGATGATCAATATAGTTGTTGTGTCTTTACAAATGCATGTGATAATTATACCATTGATACCTTTTCTGATACTCTGTTTTGTGAACCTATATTAAATCTGTGAATGAAAATGTTATGTGTAGATGTAATACACTGATCATGCAAATGTGATGAAAGATACTGTAATGTTCTATTGCTATCTGACATACTGGACATCAGTGGCGGATGGTATTCTGTAGTCTCCTATTTGAAACTTAGATGCTCGGTTTGGTTCACGCCGCTCTGGGAGCAGTGCGCGTGCGCTGTGTGGGGAGATGGATGCCGGTTCCCACTCGGCGTCCTTTAACGCGCGGGGCGCATGTGCGGAAGTTCTGTCTTCCGCGCATGCGCGCTGGTGCGGGATCGCCGGAAGTGGGGCATCGGCCTCTCTCCTTCCGAACACTGCGCATGCGCCGCATCATGCCCCAGCTGTGGGTGTTAGACGCGGCAGCATTTAACTGGGGAGAGCTCACTGAGCGTGTATACCCCTTGAAAAAGCAAAGACTTGCGAAACGTGCGTCGGGGCGACCGGTCTATTCTATCTTCACTGGTGAGGCACTTTGGGCCATTGAGATTAGTAACATTGTCCTGATATATATTTTTCTAATTTAAGGCTCGTTATGTTAGTTAATACTCTGTATAATAACTGGTAGACTCAACTAATAGTGATGTTATACTATACATATTATGTGCCTCTCGGTATTATACTTATATCTATACTGTTATTATAGTGAATAGACCCGTCTTATATGGGATCCCTTATGAACCTGTTCTATGTTTGTTGGATGTTAACATGTTATTAATAAAGATTGTTATTTTTATATACCAGTTACTCTCTATGCCTTGTGATTGTAATACTCTGATATAGGAGAGTGGTTCTTTATCATGAGAGGGAACCTAAATTTGGTAAGGTTCAGCCTTTGGAGTGTGTTTGGACATATATTATTGTTATTTGTGATTCCAAACATGTAGAGTTTTTGTTCTGTTCTAGTACTTTAAAAAATTAGAAACATTTTCTATTTTTAATTTTGCACTGCAGCGTCATTTTCTACGACCAATACCTTTTTTTGTTTTTTCACTTGAGTGAGGGCTGAAGTGTAGTTTCTATTGGTACCATTTAGGGATACATGCAATTCAAATTTTTTGGGAGATGTTAAGTGACCAAAAAACTGCAGCTTTGGCATTTGAATTTTTTTTCTTCTACGATATTCATCATATGTGGTAAATTATGTTATAGAAGCTCAGGAAGTAATAGAAGAAGTAACATGGCATCCACAGAAGCATTCGACATCCATCTGTCATAGTAACCGCTCAGCACCTTGTGATAGGGTTTGGGGATTGGTTGTTGTGGGAAGTGGGGGTAAATCAGGGGGAGAACGATGTACAGCACAGTTCCTCATTCAATTAGATATCGCAGTGTCTAAAGAGTTACATAGCAGGGATCGGGGCTCCCATCTGGGCAGTTAGGGGCATATGTCAGGTGTAATTAACAGCGAGTGAGCCCACTTCATAACTTCTTACCAGTACCATACTTGTATGTCAAATGGTGGTAAAGGGTTAAAATGCAAATAAAATACTATTAAAAGAATATAATTTTCTTCACCTTATAAGAGGGACCCTACATACAATATTATTAGCTTGGTACCATGGAGATATATATACGTCTGCATAAGAGCTGTATACACAAAACGTATATATCATTTTAATTGCGATAGTATAGACAATCATGTGCTATAAAACTCACTAAACACTTTATTTTGTTTCTGAGTCACATCCTGTGATCCCTGATCAGACTGTTGATTTCTATAGCCTCTGCTGTGTTCTCTCTGTTTTTTTATGAGACGCTGTATGTCAGGTCGGTAGAAATGAATAGAGAGAATCAGACAGAACAGAGAGAATCGCAAGTCTGATCTGGGGTTATGTGGTGTAACTGATCAATAGAATAGGGGATAAAACTACTAAATGAATTGCTCAGCTACACACTAATGTTCACTATTGTTACCACACTTACGAATGATGGGAGGGGGGATTTCTTTTTCCCCTGGGAGTGCCTCTTTAGGCACTGTGTGAAAGCACCTTAAAGGGCTGTCCACTCGGCTTATTTTGGGCACGGATTCCAGCCGTATTGGGCGCCGTACTGCGCTGCAATACGGCTGGAATCCGTCCCAGCCCTTACGGTAATCCACCGTTCTCATAGAGAACGAGGGATGCGGTCTCCTCTCACCGCTCGGCGTATCCGCCGGACGGGGAGAAAGTGACATGTTCATTATCCCGGCGGGATATGCGCCGTGGATAATGAAAGTCTATGGGGCAGGGGGGCAGCGCCCCCGCCCCCGCATTCAAGCCGGAATTGCGGGCGAAATCCATCCCGCAATTACGGCTTGAATAAGCCGTGTGAACCGGGCCTAACACAGCCAAAAATTTAAATGATGAGATTTGACTTCTTGCAGCCACTACTACAGGGAGTTTAGAAACAAACTACATATACACATATTAAATTTAATATAAATGGTAAAAAATTCATATGCAGTAAGTTCCCCCTAATGTTATCTGTAGGTATCGTAAAGGGAATGTGTCATCAAAAAATGAGTCATTGTTTAAGTCTGATTTTTATGTTAAACACATTTTTTAGGAATTTTGTTTTTGTTTTTTTTCATATCACTTTCAATATTTTTTGATAATTAAATCTTGCAGTTTTCACTTTGGCCACTAGATCTTGTTTGCACTGATTTAACAGCAGTCATAGAGATGCTTTACAGTAGCTTCATTCACATAGGAGTCTTAAGACTGACTCAGTCCCATTCACTTCTATAGGAGAGTTTTCTAGTCATGCTCTGTGACCTGGGAAGAAGTCAGTGTGCAGGTAGGTGAAAGGGTGAACTGTGACTATCTCTTCTTGTGACTTGTGGATCCTGTGTTATCTATTCACACTGGTGTCTCCTTTCAGTTTAACTCTCTTTGTGCTGATAATGAGCAGACAACTGAGAATCTTGCTCTACAGAACAGGAAGTGTCAGACATCATTAGGTCTAGTGGCCAAAGTGAAAACTGCGGGACTTAATAATTATAAAAAAAATATCGAAAGTGATATGGAAAATTAAAAAAAATAACCAAAAATTCTTAAAAAATGTGTTGAACATAAAAACGTGAGTTAAACAATAAGTCATTTTTGATGACACATTCCCTTTAAATATTGTCACTTAACTTTATGGCCGTTTGAAAGATGGCTGGGAATTTGGTGATCTGTACCACAAACACAGAGTTAAATGATAACTCACTGTAAGCACAATGCACTGGTTTCTCAGTTCTGTCTTTCATCTTTTCTGTAGCTCTTACTCCACTAAGTACATTTGTTTATTATATCTTGTCAGACTAGCTTTCATTAGAAATAGTCCTTTGGGCCTTGTTCAAAGAGTGCAGTTTATTTTGGCCAACAACACAAAGCATTTTCAATTTAAACGCTTTTCTTATATTGGTTTAAATCAAGCATAAAAGCTGCACTGTGTGAGACTGTGTGGGATAAAAATAATAATAATAATAATAATCTTTATTTATATAGCGCCAACATATTCCGCAGCACTCTAGGATACCGTGATGAAGAACCTGCATGGGTTAGAAACGCGTAGCTTGGTGCACATACCTGCATGTGTGTCTATGTATGTATATGGAGATTTAAACTCACAATAAAGAAGCTGTATTTTATGCTGGAGCATTCATTTTGTTTGTGAAGATATGCTGTACAGGTTCATAGCCGAAGACGGTCGGCAGCTCCGGGCATTGTAAAGCAGCAAGGGGAGGAAAAGTCAGCGGCACATAGAAGGGAATTTACTGACCGGAGGAAAGCTCAGGTGAGCAGTTCAAGCTGTGCAGCGGTGGGGAGTATAAGGCGAGACAGCCCAATGACACTCCGAGCAGTCTCAGCAAGTGTCCGGTGAGCTCTTTAACCCTTTTTTTATATATATATCTTTGTGCATGTTCTCCAGACTGTATATTACCTCCATACAGTGACCATATAGTGGTAGACAGCAGTTGTACACAGGCTCTGCAAACTGTATATTACTGCCATACATTGACCATACAGTGGTAGATACCAGTGTTCACAGGCTCTGCAGACTGTATATTACCGCCATACAGTGACCATATAGTGGTAGATACCAGTGTACACAGGCTCTGCAGACTGTATATTACCTCCATACAGTGACCATATAGTGGTAGACAGCAGTTGTACACAGACTCTGCAAACTGTATGTTACCGCCATACAGTGACCATATAGTTGTAGATACCAGCGTACACAGGCTCTGCAGACTGTATATTACCGCCATATAGTGACCATATAGTGGTAGATAGCAGTTGTACACAGGCTCTGCAAACATATAAGTGATTACAGTGCAGTTACATTTAGGGACTAACAGGTGACCTCTAAGAAGTTGTTCTCTTTGCCATTTCTGTCTTCATCCGCTCCAGATCATCATGACGTCGTCTCCTGGCCACCACTCGTCTCTGCAGAATTTACCACACAAACATGTTAGATTTCTCACTTTTCCAGCACTTTTTTACCAATTCCAATTCCCGGATTTCCGACGGCATTTTAACTTATGCTGTATAGACATAGCCTTAGTAGAGTACCTCTGCTATACTGCATCTCAAGCAAAGGATTGAGAAAGTTTGAGCCATCTATGAAAAGAGAGACCGCAAATAAAAATATATGGTGCTGTTTCTAAGCAGGGGGCTCCCCTTATACAGTGGGCTTCAGACATTGCCCAGTTGCAGGAACACTCGGTCTGTCTCTGGAACAAGGCTGTATGAACAATAGGTGTCCTCTATAGAGGGCAAAACGAAAAAAGGGTTTTACTGCTAGTTGGCTTCCTGGAATTATAAAAAGGGATAGGGCAGAATATATGCTATTGTTCTCTGTTAAAATCATAATAACTTATTGTTGCAAGGGGATCGCATAACCGCTGCTCTTAGGTAATAAGTTATGTCAGTCATAAGTGTTAGGGCATTTTTACATTGCATCATTTAGAAGTGTAAATTTACGATTCAAAATATTCCTGACTAGAAGCGTATTTTGAAGTGTGGATCATATTTTACGGCGCTTATGACCAAAAAAATTGCACCACCATTGTTTCGATGACACTTAAATTTATGCCAGTAAAATCATCCCGTAATGCGCACCGCTTGTAAAATGCGTGTCGTGTGAATGACGGTGAGTATTTTACATTAGATACAATGAGAGCTGCATAGAATGTTGTTTGAATCGCATTTTGGCACGTATTACTGCGCAAAATACATGTTAAAACAAGCGTAAAATTATGCTGTGTGAACATACCTTAAGAGGTGTGGATAGATACTTTGTAGTTTATGGTTTTGGGTTACTTTTAGTTTTAAAGAAAATCTTTTGTAGCAAAATGTTGTGCTTGAGCGAGGTGCAGTACATAGAATGATGTAAAAAGAGAACACATCCTCAATTAATAATGGAATACATAATGCTTCTATAACAGGAAGCAGTGGTACCACTGAACAGTGCCAGCTGTCAGTCTGCACATAAACAGATACTACCAGCAGGGGGTTTTGCCTCATGTTAACACTAAGATTACTTATAACATAATCCTTGGTGGCAGTGAGGTATCTGGTCATGTATACAGGAATTCAGAGGGAGCCATATTCCTGTAAGGGTTTGTTCACACGCCGTATTTGCAGGGTGTACTTCTGCATGTAAGTGCGCTGCAATGCGTCTGAAATACGCCCCGCAAATACGGTAAAATCATAGCACTCATTGGGTGCTATGATTTTTCAGCGTATTTCCTGACGCACAGTACGTGCCTGTAAAAAGAAGTGACGTTACTTCTTTAGGGCGTTTACATGCTGGGGAAAAGGAAAGTGAATGGAAGCCGGGCCAGAGCACTGTTGAAAGTACACACTAGCCAGCACATACCTTCAGGCTTGGACTGGCCTACAGGGGAATAGGGGAAACCCCTTGTGGGCCCTTGAATATGGTAGACCTGCATTTACATCATTGGGAGAGGCAGAAAAGCAGAGAAAGAGGCAAAAAGCAAGAGACAGAGTATAGAATGTATGTAGTGTCATTTACAGAAGCTGTAGGGAGGGCTGTAGGGAGGGCCCCTAAAATAAACTCCATCATCTGGTGGGCCCCTAGTGTCAACTCCACCTGTGGGCCCTAGACATCCCAGTCCGACACTGCATATTTTAATAGCAGGCATATAGCGGTGCTCACAGGTACGCACCACTATATGCCGTGTGAACCTGGCCTAAATGCTACTGTAACTCTTATGCATTCCAAATATAAAGCTACATAATGACAGGGAATAATGAGACATCACTTGATTGCTGCCCAATTTATCATAAACTGGCAAAAGCTGCTCAAAGTTTTCAACAAAGACTAATTATGTCAGTCGACATTCTAAGTCACCAGGAGAATATATAACTCATATTTTAGATACAAATTCCAGTGAAAACAGATAGGCATGATTAACTGAACTAAGACCCCATGGAAATCTATACAGTGTATTCAGTATAAGTTAAGCGACCAAAGGAACGTGCAATTAAAACATATAAAAATTTCTCATGAGAAACTTTTTGCAAATGTGAGTAGTAAGCTTATTCATAATTGAATCAGTCACAGGCATGAGATCAGCCCAAAAGTCTGAATTAGGAGGGGATTACTTTGTCTCACAGCAGCACATATGCTACAAACACACATTCATATACAGTGTCTGTTTCAGAATGGCTGCCATAGGAACATATGGATGATTCTGGAAAATTTTCATAACCAACTTACAAGTGTGTCATTTCCACTCAGGTTGTTATAAAATGCAAAATCCTCTGCCCTGCCATGAAATATGCAATGCAAAGCAGTTTCTGTCTCGGCCGCTGCATTTGCATCACAGTAATAAGTTGTTCACTGGCTATCGGACCAATGATACTCCTATAGTATGAGTAGTAAAATGGGTTGTACATCTTGAACCTTCAAAAGAAACCTCTAAAATGATTAATAAACATCAGTAAATTCAATATGACAGAGAGAGCTCTTTAGACAATGCTTACACCATGCATTTTATGATCCTTGAATAAATGATGGGTGGAAATTTCCTATTGGCATTAATTCTACACTTTATTTTCATAGTTACTTGGTTTGTTATAGGCACTGTTTCTGTTTATTATGCCAGTCAACATCAACTATATCTGATACTTAACATTAGGGCTGCTACCAGGGCACTGTTGGTAGTACACAAAAACTGAATCCAGTAAAGTGGCTTTTCAGCATACTGCATACTGTGTGAACAGGTATCAATTTAATGTGCAGCCTAATTGTTCCTCTAGTGGTGGGATATGTGAGCTACTGCTCAGCAATCAGCTGCACCTGTTTATCTTTCCCAAGTAGCATAGGGACCAGTGTTGCCTCTTTACTGGATTCAGTTTTCAGTCCAGCCTTTGCGCTGTATGGCCTTGCTTCTGTGTTTTTTGAGTAGTTAATGTTCCATTTTTTTCTGTGTTTTTTTCTATAAATTGTTAGTGTAGAGACTTGCAAGAAAATGAGGACCCTTGACTGGGCTTGCAAGCTTGCATTTAGTGGCCACTGTATTAATTAATACCTCATATTTTATATTTTTCCAGTATGTCAATTTTTTTGCCAAAAGTACTGGGGAACAGAGAGTGTCTGTCTTTTTTGTTGGGCACCCCAAAAAGTGATGGGGCCCCCAAAATCGAAAAAGTAGTGCGTAATGGCTGAAACCAGCTGGTAAACTTGTTTCTGCTTATAGCCCCCCTTTTTGTTTACCTTTCTATTGAATTTAATAACAGCAACCCCCCCCCTCATGTTTAAAGGGAAAGGTGTGTTAGTGGTTGTCTTTATTTGGTATTTTTCAATTCCTCATGTATTATACTGTGGCTTTTCTGAATACGGTGTGAAAAAGGTTTATCAATTTTTAATGTGCGTTTTTTATCAGCTGTTTGTTCCCCTAGTGGTGGGGTATGTGGTACGCTCAGAATCAGTGACTGTTTATCTTTCCCAATAACTAGGGGCCGTTTTTGCCACTTTATGGATTCAGTTTTCAGTCCGCCTTTGAGTGTGAGTAGGGCCTTGTTTCTGTGTTTTTTTTTAGAAATTAAAAGTCCCATTTTTTCTATGTTCTCCTGTGTATCAAGAAGGGACTGGTAGTGGAGAGGGTAAGTTGCTTTTGTGTAGGGACCCAAAAAATTGCGCTTTGCCAAACTTTACAGTATATTTGCCTTGGTAGGGGTTGTGGAAAAATTTATAAAAAAAGTCCATTGGAGCTAAGGAGGTCTGCAAAAATCCCCACTTTAAACCCAAAAAGTGACAAAGACACTCCTGAAGTTTCTTTGAAACCCCAAATTTTTGTGTGTAAAAGAGCCAGTAGTCAAGGGATTCAAGGCAGTATCAAAACATTTTTTTTTGTTTTAAAACCCAAATGCCGCACTCTAAACCAGGCGCTCTAAAAAAAATTTAAAAAATAATAATGATTGAACAAAAAAAAATTTGAATCATTATTTTTATAGGAAAATTTATATTTTGGTCTCAGATTTCCTGGTGAAAGTCCAAATTTTGCTTGCTTTTTTAAACATGAATTTATTAGATTTAAAATCAGTCCATTAGGGGGAAAGACAAGCGTAATAACAGAAGAATTAAAGCTTTCTGTCAGCACGCTTGTCTTTCCTACCTATATGGACTGAATTGTGCTAAATGAGAATTCATGTTTACAAGCAGCGCTAAGTTTGGACTTTCTACTCAGGAATGCTGAGAATCCATATATGTAATTTTTCCTATAATAATGTATGATTTAGATTTTTATGAACATTAATAATATGTTTGTTACTACTTTGAATGCCCATTGGACTATTCGGTTCTATCTGCACAACGTGTGCCCCGCCAAAGCATTTAGGTGGGAGGCCCCGGGCTGGCCATAGGGGGAAAAAGAGCATTTGCCCGGCGGGCCGCTGGGGTCCGGGCCGCAGGGCTGGCTCGGATCGCCCGCTGAGGGGACCAGTGTTTCCCCGCCGGCGGGCCCCGAGTCCTGGCGCCGTTCTGTGGCGCGCAACAGGGGCCGCAATGGTCGCATCAGCGGAAAAGAAACCCGCCACCGACCCCCGCCTGCGCCTCACGGCCCCCGCCTGCACCCGGGATCTTCTATCCGTTTTCGTCCCAGGAGGCGGGGGGCAGGCGGCGATGTGATGATGTCATCACGCGCCCGCTCTGCGGCCTGTTTTCTGCGCCGGGCCTCCCGGGGAAAAAACAGAAAAGGAAAAACGAGACTTCAAAGTAAATTTGTTTTTATTTATTTTTTTAAAATACCAGCCTATTGCCTATATTCCCCGCCCCCGTTAGTATAACAGCCCCGTTTCCTTATACCAGCCCCTGTTTAGCTTTATACAAGCCCCGTCTAGCTTAACACCCCTGTCGGCTTATACCCCCCCCTGTCTAGCTTTCCCAGCCCCTGTTGCCTATTACTCCCCTGTTAGTTTTACGCCCTGTTAGCTATATCCCACCCCCTGTCTCCCTATTCCAGCCCCTGTCTGCCTATATACTCCCCTTTTTTTCAGCTTTTATCAGCCTCTGTCTCCCTATATACCACCCCCTGTCTGCCTTTAAAAGGCCCTGTCTGCTATATACGCCCTGTCTGCTTTTTGGCCCTGTTAGATATCCCCGCCCTGTTACTAATACCGCCTGTTGCTTATATGCCCGTTAGTTTTATCCCAGCCCTGTCTAGCAATTCTCCCTGTCTAGCTATATCGGCCCCTGTAGCTATATTCCCCGTCTAGCTATTTACTCCCCTTTATAGTTTTATTCCCAGCCCGTCTGCCTTATACCACCCCCATTGCCATATACTGCCCCGTCTGCTATATTGCCCCGTTGCCTTTTTCCCACCCCTGTTACCATTTACCAGCCCTGTTCCCTATATATGCCCTGTTCTGCTTTTACCTCCCCTGTCTCCCTATATACCTGCCCTGTTGCCTATTACCTCCCCTGTCTACCTATATCCCCTGCCCCTGTCTACCTATTACCGCCCTGTTGCCTTTTCCAGCCCTGCTACCTATAAGTGTCCTGTCTATATATAGCCCTCCCTGGCTAAAACGGGCCCGGCCGCTTACTAGGGCCCTCCCTGCCTACATAGGGGCCCTAGCTGGCTAATTCTGCCCTGGCCCTCTGGCAATTATGACCCTCCCTGATGATTTATGGGGGCACCCCCTAGTACCGATGTTACTGGGGGCAGTCCCCGTACCTGGCTAGTTACTGGGGGCACCCCCAGTTCCCTGGTGTTACGGGGGGCACCCCGTAGCTGGCTGTTACGGGGGTGGGCCCTGTTTCCTACCTAAGGGGGGTTAAACGTATTTACTCCCATTTTTTGGGGGGCATTTTTTAATTTTCTAATTTTTAGGGTTTCATATGCTTTTTGGGGGAATTGATAGGAAAGTGTGGTAAAGAGAGGGTCTAAAATGTATTTTTTGGTAAAATTTAAGGGAAAAGAGTTGGCCACTGAAGAAGACATTTCATGCTGTCCGGACAGAGAAAGAAATGGAAGGGAAATCATCGGGAAGACTCATGGGGTTTGGGGCCCGAAGAAAAAGGAAAAAGAGAAAACTCCCATCGAGTGATGTTCCCGTGAGTCCCCCGCTGTAGGGGTCATTTTCCCTTTTGTGTTGAAAACAGTGCTGTATTTTATGTGATGTTACCTGACACTGGTGATGTGTTGGTGGGGTTGTGGTTATGTTGGTGTTATTAGTGTCAGTGTGGGCTTGTCCTGATTGTAAAAACAAGGCACACCTGACTCTGTGTGAAGGCTTTTTCTGCACCCCTTTTTTTTCTTTCTTTTTTTTTTTGGGGGGTTTTACTTGGAGTGGTTTTGGTGCATTTTTGATGCGTTTTTTTGTGCAGAAAAGTAAGCATTAAGCTCTCCTTTCTGCACCAAACCCCACCAAAAAAAAATAAAAAACGCACCAAAAACAATAAAAAATGCTAAAAAACGCCCCCTGTGAAAGCAGCTTTATAGTGTTTTTTTTAGAAAGTGGCGAGGTGCGGAAAAAGGGGATTTTTTTGTAAGGGGGAATATTGTTTTGGGGGTGCTGGGGGCTTAGTGCCCGGGCTGATTTTTATTCCCAGTCCGGCCCTGGTGGCATGCATCAGCATGCAAAAGGGGCTTGGTCTATGTAAAAACCCAACCTCAAAATGGGCGGCACTGTCCAGCTTTGGGGTGGTCCCAGACTTTATGGCCCCCAGGTCCTGCAATGAGATGCAGGGCTGAGCGAAGGCTTTCTTCACAGTAGTTTCCCAACTTTAGTTATTACCAAACCCAAGACAGACCCATTGTGTAACAAATCTAGTGAATCCCAATAACTATACAGTCAAATGGTTCTATTAAAAAACCTGTGTGAATATAGCCTGATTGTTGCTTAGAAGAAGAAAGTCACATTTCTTCTCAACACTTTAGTTCTATTCAGTCTGTAAACTCTTGCACTTCTTACAATACAACTCATCTTAGGTTGTTGTTGGGATTATTGTTTCTTCTTATGGAGACTACCAGCTGGTATAGGGTGTCTTACTAACAATGCTCTCTTGGTAATGGTATACAAATTAGGTTTTCTCTAAGTAGGGGAAAACTGTCTCTTGTACCACCTACATATGAGATCTTCCCTACAAGTCTACGTCCAACACATTAAACAGCCTTAAACATGACTATGGATTTAACCATGCTCGAATCTCCTCCAAGAGGTTAATTTTTTCAAGAATTAAAAGGGATAATCTCACCAAAAAATGAACAGAAGAATGGTTAAAAAAGAGATTCCCCAAAGTATTGCTGTTCTGATTTTGCTTCCTTTTAGAGCTAGAGAAGTTATCTCCTGGTTGTTTATACAACCTAGATTACTGACCACCTCTCTGTGCTCTAGCAGTTCATCTCTCTCTGTGCTCTAGCATTTCTGTTCGGGATAGTGGGGTCCCTTGTGGGGTCTTTTTGCACACATGAGCTTGTTTATCTTTCTTACTGACAAATTTTCACCCTTTAGAGCTATGTAGACCTGTGTCCTGATTTTAAAAACTCTCAATTACCAATGTCCCTTTAACTGGCTCAGCTATAAAAACAGAGCTGATATGTCAGTTGCTGCTATAGAACCACTCACAACCTGAACACGAACTGGGAAACTGAAGTTCCATGTGAAGAGCAGTAATGAAAATACTATATGTTCCAGGTATAATGATAACTGAAATGTAGCCAAAAACAGGGAAAGTGTTTCCCTATGTATGTCTATTGAAAAAGGTAACACATTGAACAGAATACACTCTTACAGACAGGCTGCACCAAAATTACTTAAAGAGGTAGTCTAAAAGCAAAAAAACTAAAGTGGGGATAGGGATGCTGTAATAAAATAGTGGTCATATGCCATATGGCTGCAGTGTTAACCAGCCAAATGCCCAGAAAATATCCCAAAAGAAAAGATAGGCTCCTGATAATCTGTAAAAAAATAAATATAATATCTAATTGGTAAACACTTGGAAGTTCCCTGGACTTACTAAATCAACAAATACACAAGAGTATATAGGTCAGAGGCATGTGGCAAATTTTGGATTGTATAACTTTTAATGATTATATATCCCATAATTACACATAAATAAATACATAATAATGACCAGTATGCTTAATGCACATTTTGCATTAGCTTCATTTGGGGCAACCAGTATGGTGACCCTTGGCCTGATCTTGTTTTAATTAAAAGGGGTGTTATCGTTTCATTAAATGGTCTTCAGAATAAGGGGACAGTGAAAACAAAAAACTTTGCAATTGGTGTCTTAGCAAAACTGCCCTTTTTCTACAGTGTCCCCCTTTTCTTGTGTTTTTATTTACACTGATATCCAGTGTGGGTTAATCCTCCTGATCCCCCTCCTTGCTTTCACTGCTGAGAGCTATTTACATTTTTTAAGCCCCTGGGTCGATTCACGGAGCTGTGTGTTGCTCAGGTTTGGGGCTGTAGCATTTTTTGTTTCCCCCAAATAGCAGAACAGACTGAGCAGATTGACTGGAAAAAAATGAAGTTTTTACCCTGTGCCTAACTCCCTGCATACACGCAGATTGTGCCCTTCTTAGAAAGCTGTAATACATTCCCCAACGTGAGGTCAGTGCCAGATTAGATTGAATGCAGCCTGTGGGATGTATAAAACTCTTATAAATAAGATGATAGGGGGAGGGCACAGTGATTTGGACCCCGGGGGGGGGGGGGGGGGGGGTCTCAGGCCAGCGTGAAGGGGGGGGGTGATGTCATCCAGCTGTGAGGGGAAGAAAAGCCCCCCGCATTCACAGGCTGGAAGCAAGAGAAGTGTGTCCCGCCCAAGTAAGGAAAGGGTAATCCCTTTAACTTCATTTGGTAACCCCCCCTTGTCCAGATTTAAGCTAAGAGAAATTTGCTTTAGGGAACAGTTGCCTTTGATGTTATTATTTATTATTTAGTGAAAAATTTTTGAGCATATTATTTTATTCAATTTTAGGTCAGGTAGGAACACATTACTTCTGGCCTGGTACAACAATGGTAATGAGCAATTGAGAGTACTGGAAATAGATA